>JACBWW010000084.1:102933-149511 GCA_020086605.1 Lanius collurio
GGGCAAGTGCAGGGTCCTTCTGGTGGGAGATGTTGGGAGGTGAGGCCGGCAGGGCCCTTGCCAGGGCGGGTTGCAGTGGGGGGATGTGTGACACGGTGCCAGTGTGTGGTGGTGCCCGCTGAGTCCCCCAGCCTCCTCCAGGGTGGGGAGAGGGACAGTGACCTGTACCTGCAACCCCTCAGGGCCAGGCTCAGCTCCTGCACCTTCCATTTTCTCTTTTCCAGCCCGCCAGCACTGGTTGAACTGGTCAGACAGAGCAGCTGAGTGGGAGCTGCCAGCCTCGGGGCTGTGCCCACGCTGACCCCCGGATGCCACCACTCCCACACACACCCTGCCCCCTGCCCGGGCACCCCTACCCTGAGAACCTGGGGCTGCAGCCTGGGTTTCAAACACACCTGCAGGGCTGGTCCTGAGCACTGCCAGGCAGCTCTGAGGTGTCTCAGGGGGCTGGCAGTGCCCAGGGGTATCCCAGACCTCAGCCCCATGCCCTGCATCACCCCAGCCTGTGACGTGGCTGTCACCTTTGCGTGAGCCTCTGTACCCACCTTGGGTTAGGGACCTGGGGGTGTCATGGCCCCAGTGCCCCTGGCAGGGCAGGTGACATCACAGCATCCTGCTCCCACCTGGTGCCTCAGCCACTCGTGGCACCACGGACACTTTTTATTGCCAGTCACCGTGTCACCATGTCACTCCACACTTAGAGCCACCTCTTTCTTGCTGCAGCAAGATGCCAAGCCTGGGCTGGCAGCACCCTGTGCCATGCACCCCACACACCTGAAGGTGTACAGGGAGCTTGGGCTAGCAGCAAGGGGACAGCAGGGACACAGCCCTGGGAGCTACCAGCTCTGGCAGTGAGATGCTGGCAGCCCTGTGCCACCCATTTCAGGCTCGAGGAGGAGTTGCTCGGAGCCCATCAGGGTCCCATGGGCACCATTCTGCACCTTGCTGTGCCCTGTGGCTCTGGGGAGGCCATGGGGACACCTCAGGAAAGGGTTTTGCCCTCCCAAGCTCCCAGCACAGTGCTTCAGCATCTCCAGGCAGTGTTGCCCACCGTGATCTCCCCAGGGCCCATTATAGGGCCCAGGTTGTGGCTCATCAGTGGGCAAAGGGGCAGGAAGGGCATTCCTGCAGGCAGGAAAGCTGGAGGGTACCTGCAGGGGCTTGGAGAGGATTGCTGAGATCCACTGGCCTCCCAATTCCCAAACCCCAGGGGAAGGAAGGGGCAGGCTGAGCCACAGCAGGACCTGGAGTGCTCCCAGCACACATCAGAGCTGAGGGTATCACCCACCGAGAGCACCTCTCTCACCAGGGGCTGCCTGTGGTGCCTCCCTCAGGGCCACTGTCAGCCTGCAGGGAAGGGTGCTGGCCAAAGGGTGCTCAGGGCTGTGCCAGACAGCCCTGCCAGGCAGCCACCAGAGCTGTGGGTGGGCTGTGCATGGCTCGGGCAGGAGACTCCCAAATGCCACATGGCCACCTCATCACTGCTTGGCTTGTGGCCCAGGGGATGGCAGCATGTGGGCATGTCCCACCCCGCTGCAGGGACACCTGCATCGCAGCAGTGGCTGGAAAAGCCTTCCCCAGGGGCAGGTTCCAACCACAGGCAGGTTTCCCCAGGAGGCAGCCAGGTCCCAGGCACGGAGGAGCCCCAGGCTCAGTCCCTGGCTGGATGCACATCCAGGCTCTGTGTCCACCCACCCTGGTGGCCCTGGCTTGCCCTGTGGCAGTGATGGATGGGGCTGCTGCCTGGCACGGGGATGTCCCTGTGGCATGCCACGTCCAGGAAACAAAAGGGCCTGGCAGCAGCAGGGATTCGTGACTGTGCTGCAGAGGAATGAAGCTGGGGTAGGTGATCAGCTGCTGGGACCCGGTGCCTCCTGGTGGGCACACGGGCCCTGCCTGCCCCGGGGCTGGGGGATGTGACCAGGGGGACAGGACGTGAGCCCTGCTGCCCTTGCTGGTCCGTGTGCCAAGGTGCAGTACCCATGTTTGCAACAGTCTGTCACCACAGAGGGGTCACAGGAGATGAAGTGTAAGGGCCCTGAAGGGACAAGGGGTGGCTGTGTGATGCCAGGGTCTGCTCTGCTCCCAGGTGCCCAGCATTGCCTCAGCCTGATGTGACACAGATGTGGCTGGCTCGGCAAAGTACCAGAACCAGGCAAAGAGGTGCCCAGCGGTGGCTGGGACTGGCCTGGGCTCCCTTGCCAGCACAGGGATAAACCCAGCAGGGACAGACCTCAAAAGGGCCCCAGGTACCCCTGCCCAAAGCCAGAGGGGCAAGAGCCACCAAAGGTAATTCCCAAAATGCATCCCACAGCCCTGCCTTGTCCCTTGGCACATGCCCTGGTGAGTGTGCCTGCTGTCTGTGCCAGGCATGTGTGACACGGCAGGGATGGGCTGTCCTGGCTCTGCAGCCTGTCCCAGACCTCCCCCAGGCAAAACCCGACCCATTCTGACAGACAGAGCAGCAATTCTCAGGCACTTGCCTGGTCTCTGCTCAACCCCCACAAAGACCACTGTCCCCACCTGAGCCCTGTCCCCACCTGAGCACTGTCCCCAGCAGTGGTCCTGCCTGGTCACTGAGACTCTCCTGCTTTGTGCCAGTCCCAGCCTGTGCCCCAAGCATGGCCAGGGCACCCACACACCCCTGCTGACTGCCAGGGCTGGGCTGCCCACCAGGCCTGGAGAGTGCTGAGGCAGGGTCCTGGGCAGTGTCCTGGACAGTGTCTTGGGGCAGTGTGCTGGGCAGTGTCCTGGGCAGTGTCCTGGGCAGTGTGCTGGGCAGTGTGCTGGGCAGTGTCCTGGGCAGTGGTCCTGGGCAGTGTCCTGGGCAGTGTCCTCGGCAGTGTCCTCGGCACTGTCCTGGCTCCCTTGCTGCAGGCAAACCCCCGGCAGGGATCCGAAGGCCCCAGAGCCCTCTCCGACCCCAGGGTGGTTTTGGCTGCAGGAGCTGAGCGAACCTGCTGCTGTGAGCAAACAAACATGAGCCTGGCAAATGGCAGCAAAGAAAACAGCCCGTGAAGCCGGTGTGGGTGAAACTCTGGGCACCGGTGGGGCACGGGCTCTGACAATGATTAAACTGGCCAACCCAGATTTCCCGGCAAGGCAGCGCAGGGCCGGGACCCGGTGGTTCATATTATGCAAATCACCTGGATCTGGGAGCATGAACGTTTGGGGCTGGAATTCCCCTCGGGCTGCCAGATTGTTACGCCGCCCAAGCTATAAAAGCAGAGGCACGGGCAGGGCTTTGCCCATCGGCACCAGCCTCCCGGGGCCCATGAGCAGTGGCTAGCGGCCAGCCCGGCCTCCCCTTGCTCCCCTGTGGATTACCCGCCGCTCCCGGAGTTGCCATCACAGAAGGTACCAAAGCTTTTTTTGCCGAGGCCTGCTGACGTCCCTGAGGCCAGGACAGCTGCTTTGCTCTCCTCCCCGTGCGCCTTCGCTCTCACCGGGGGATGCGCTTCGGTCTTTTCTCGCTCCACGTTTGCTCTCCCAGCGCAGCTGCCGCCCTCGGGGGCCAGCGGGACAGCAGCTCCCTCCAGCCCCGGGGGTTGTAAAGCAGACAGCGCGATTTGGCTTTTTGTGAGGGCCAGGCAGGGGTTTGGTCCCGTCCTGGCTGCAGTTTTTGGGATGTGCTTACGGCGACTGGTTGAGAGGACTGGAGCTGCTGGCGCTGGAGTCCAGCAGTGGTCAGCGGGGCAGCCGGCTGTGCCATGGGGCTCAGGAGTGGCCAAGTGCCAGTAGCCACCACGCACCAAGGGGCTGTGTGTCACCGTTCTCCGCCAGCCACCTTCTTGCTGTCACCTCTTGCTGGCTGCCAGCAGGGTGAGGCCAGGCTGCTGGGGACAGGGCTCCTCACAAGCAGAGTGACGCCACGTCCCCAGCTCGCTCCGGCTCAGCCTCCCTCTCTCCTGGCCCCTGAGGAGGTGGTGAGTCAGGCCCCAGCCCCAACCAGCAGGTGCTGGGTGGATGTTTCTGCAGAAGTGACCTGAGAGGTGACGATGGGTGGAGGGAGGGACAGCCCAGCCTCACCCAGCCTGACTCTGGGGTGCTGCAGGTGCTGTGGGCCTGGGTCCCTCTGCCTCTGCAGGGCTGGGGCTCACTGTCATCTCTCGGCACAGAGCTCCATGGCAGGATCTTGTGAGATCAGCAACATCTTCTCCAACTACATCAGTGCCATGTACCAGCCGGATGAGGTGCAGCCAACCCTGGACATGCTGGGACACCTCGGGGATGACGGCAACCTGGGGCTGAGCCTCCCCACCAGCCAGCCCCCTGCACAGGGCACAGGTAGGACAGGGGAGCGGCAGTGGGGCAGTTGTGAGGCAATGCCACTGGCTGGGAAGAGCACTGCAAGGTCCTTGTCCCACTGGGACAGGTCAGCAGCTCCTACCATGCCTCAGTTTCCCCAGGGAAAGGCCAAAAGGCTGTGGGAGGGGACCCTGGGTGGCCCAAGGTATGGCTGCTGGGAGCACGTGTGATTTATACAGGAGACGGGGGAATCATTGTCCTCCTCCCACAGGACAGGGGACAGGCTGCCAGGGCTCACCAGGAGCTGGAGTTTGGAAGTAAAATCCTGGTGATGGGGGCCCATCATGTGATGGTGCTCGGGGAGGAATGAGAAACACACCAGCAGAGCAGCACAGACAGGACAAACGGCACTGAAACCAGCAGTGGGGGGAGTGTGGGGTCACTGCTGTCTGCAGGGCACTAAGGACCCTTTAGTCCTACAGCTCTTCAAGTGCAGGGCCTGCTGTGCCCTGCAGGATCGCCACTGGACCAGAGCAGGTGTCCAGTGGCCACCAGCAGCCCACAGGAGGCACACGGTGCTGGCACAGCCGGCTCAGCCCTGCTCTCCATCCCTTGCAGACAAGCCCGAGTGGTTCAGCGAGCTCCCGTACTTCTGGACCAAGGTGCAGGTGCTGGAGTGGATCAGCTACCATGTGGAGAAGAACAAGTACGATGCCAGCTCCATCGACTTCTCCTGCTGCAACATGGATGGGCACACGCTCTGCCACTGCAGCAGGGACCAGATGCGCCTCATCTTTGGGCCCCTGGGGGACGAGCTCTACGACCGCCTGCATGAGATCAGTGAGTGAACCAAGCTCTCCTCCTGCTGCAGGCCTGGCAGCTGGAGGAGGGAGAGCCCTCCACTAGCCCAGCATCCCCTGCTTCCCAGGCACTGCTGTGGAGGGGCTGCGTGGGAGGGTGTGGGGGCACAGAGCAGAGTCCAGGCATGGCTGGGCTCAGCTCCCAGTATGCACTGTTCCCCTTCAAATGGAACAGGCTTTGCTGATCCCAGTCCTTCACCCCTGTAGCCTCTGATGAGCTGAACTGGATCATTGATTTGCTGGAAAAAGAGGATGCGACTTCCCAGACCTTCCTGAACAACAGCCACCTGGGTAAGAGAGGGGCCCTGGCCCAGCCTTTTCCCCATGGATCACATACTGATGGCAGCAAGGCTAACCCCTTCCTCCCTTCTCTGCCCCTTCCAGAACTGGGAAATCCCTGTGCCAAGGACTCCCTGGAGGACTTAAAGCCCACAAATCCTTTCACAGACTTCACCTGCTTGCCGGGTGCCATGTCCCCAGGCAGCTCTGATGTCTCAGGTCAGTGTTTTGACAAGGATGGGTTTGGGTCTTGCAGCAATCTGGTGGTGGGGGAAGCAGTGGGAACCAGAGGAAAAGTCTCCAGATGCTCAACAGTCTGAGCCCTGATCCTTTGCCTCTCAGGGCCTGTGATGTCCCACAGCCCCAACTCTCAGGACTCCGGTGGAAGTGACCTCGACCTCGACCCTGCAGAATCAAAGCTCTTCCCTGATGGTGAGCTGTTAGCTTCCACACAGGAGCTGGGAGGGGAGGGCTGGCTCCCGGGCTGTTCTGCACATCCTACCTGGCAGTGATTTAGGGACAACACCTGAACACCCATCCTCACACTGGGAGGGAGGGAAAGGTCTGTTTCCCTGAGTGCTCTGCTTCTGTTTCTCTCCATTGAGCAGGGTGAGGGGCAGGACTGGGATAGATGGGCAGTGGTGATGCTGGGGGAAAGAGGTGGATGGTGGCAGGTGGGTGAAGACTGCAGCCAGAGATCCTGGGCACAGAAATCAGTGTGAGGTATTGATCCCAGCTGGTGATGGTCCTGGGAACACGAGGAATGCAAGGAAGGGTTTGGGGAAGGAACAGCACGCTGCCCTAGCATAGTGCCAGGGATGAGGGTGGGATGAGGCTGGAGGGAACGGGGCGACCTTGTTTTCAGGGAGTATTGCCCTGGTACCTGAGCCTGAAAAGAGGGCACTTCTGCTCCCCAGGAGGACAGGGAGGGGGAGGCTGCGGCCCAGTGTGCCCTGCCCAGCCTGACGTGCCCCTCTCTGTGTGCACAGAGCACTTTTCAGGCAGCAAAAAAGGGGACAGCAAACACGGCAAGCGGAAACGGGGACGGCCCCGAAAACTCAGCAAGGAGAGCAGAGACTGCCTGGAGAACAGGAAGAGCAAGCACTGTATGTGAACCCTTCAGCCCAGGAGACTGGACTGGACCTTGGCTTCATGGGGGGTGATGGGAGGAAGGGCCATGGGCCTTGGCAGAGGTGTTTGGGGAGATCCAAAGTGCAAGGACCTGCAGGAGCCTCCCTCCTTTACAGCTCAGTCTCCTCTTTCAGCCCCAAGAGGTACCCACCTGTGGGAGTTCATCCGGGACATCCTGATCCACCCCGAGCTGAATGAGGGGCTAATGAAGTGGGAGGACCGGCGGGAGGGCGTCTTCAAGTTCCTGCGCTCGGAGGCAGTGGCTCAGCTCTGGGGCCAGAAGAAGAAGAACAGCAGCATGACCTACGAGAAGCTGAGCAGAGCCATGCGGTAAGTGCCCTGTCCTGGGGGCAGCTGCCCCACACAGCTGGCTCAGCCTGAGCCCTCCAGCAGCTCCTCAGTGCCTGGGGCTGCGTCCAGAGCCCTGATTCCACCCCCATCTCCCACAGATATTACTACAAACGAGAGATCTTGGAGAGAGTGGATGGGCGACGGCTGGTGTACAAGTTTGGGAAGAACTCCAGTGGCTGGAAGGAAGAGGAGGTGCTCAACATGGACAAGCTGTAGGAGTCCTGGATGAGCCAGGGTCTGATAAGCCCCTCAGGGCCAGCCCTGAGCTGGGCTCCTGGACAGGAAACTTTGCCTGCAGCTGTACCTGGAAGCTGCTGCCCCATGCAGCGTGTGGAACTCCGACCCTTGCAGGGGCACGCTCGTGTGCAGGTGGCTGCCAGCACCGAGGTGTTCAGAGCCAACATTTTGGCTCCAGTAGGTTATTGCAAACTGTGACTTTCCTTGCTGGATTTGTACCTCCAACTGGAGCCACAGGGACTGGGGCTGTTTCAAAGCCTGAACAGATGCAAAGGGGAAGAGAATTTCAAGCCCTGCTGTGAGAGCCCAGCAGGTCTCCTGCTGTCACCCACCTCCTGCCCGGGCAGAGGAGCAGCACATCTGTGTCACCTGTGACTGGACAGAGCTTGTCCCAGCTCTGGGGTCTTCTCTCTCACTGCTTGCACCGTGATGAAGGTGCCCCCTGTCCTGCTGGCTGCATGTGGGTTGGGTGAGACCCCCTTTGTGTAGCAGCTTCTCAGTGTGGCACCTGCTGCGAGAAGATGGGAACTTCACCTGACCCCCAGAAGGCCCTCAATGAGAAGAGGATGTGGGACAGCAGAGCCATGCTGCATTTCCAGCCCAGCTGCTGGGCTGTGTCTAGAGACAGGCCTTTTCCCCAAAAGGAGCTTCTAATTTATGTAAGACCCGAAAAGAGGACAGAGTGAATGTACAGATATATTTTTTCATGAGTTGGATGTTCCTGTGTGAGAGTGTGCATTGTGGGGCACACGGGTGTGTGGTGGCTGGTGGTGATGCTCAGCTGGACTGAAGTCACAGGGCACAGACTGGTGCTGTGCCAGCCACAGAAGGGGACTCCAACCCAGCCAGGCACCCGGCAGGTGCATGTGGTTTCCTCCTTTTCAAATGGGAATATAAGATGAATAAATTGTTGGTTTGTTGGGGTTTTTGTACCTACCTGTAATTTTTCTTGTTTTTCTTAAAGACATGGTGAGGACCAGGCCTGTATTACTTGGGATGTCCCATGGCATGAATGCCATCTGCCACCAGCTCCTGCCTGCTGTGGCCTGGACCTGCCTGGTCATCCTGGCACAGGGTCCCAGGGTCTTCCTCAGGGTGAGGTGGGCTTGTCCCAGCCTGGCTCAAAGCCACCCATGGAGGGGCATCTGAAACCTGCTCCCAAACCTTGGCCCCTCTGAGACCCCTTTAGAGTTCTAGCCCTGGAACTCACCTTTCCTGAGCCAGAGTTCACCAGCTGCAGGCTGATGGGAAGCAAAGCCCTGGGGCAGCTGGGGAGGGGTCTCTCTCAACACCCTCCACATTAACATCCCCAGCTGGCTGGGGGTCACAGCCTGTGTGAGGACCTCCAGCCTCTCTCTGGCTAAGGACACATGAAGGGATATCCAGAAGCAGCACAGACACTCCAATATGATTAATGCTTGCTCATCTTCCAGCCTGGCTGTTTTCTGGCCTCTTCCAAGGCCTGGGGGGCATCAAGGACCACATCTCAGGAGGGGGGACTGCAGTGACCTGGCAGAACACGTCATGTTCCCCTTCTTGCCCAATGCTATCTTGCTTCCCCCACCCAGCCCAGCTGTGAGGAGGTTGGGAGGTTGTTCCAGGGGTGCTGAGATGATCTCTCCAACCCACAGGATCCATCTTGGGGTGGCACGAAGGAGTTGAGGGTGTTGAACTCCAAGCAGACTCTCAGATGTGCAAACAGCAGTCCCTGCGTGGCTCCTGGCTGGCACACACTGAGTCCCTCTGAACACTGCTGGCCACCAGGACCTTGGTGCCACCCTGACCTTCTGCTGGTGCCCAGGACCTGCTGAATTGGGGGCACACAGGGCACTGCTCAGTTCCTTCTCACCCCTGGGACCTGTCCTCTGAGTTGGGAGCTGGACCAGGTCTGGGTTGCCCAGGCAAAAGCCATGCCACCTCCTTCTCAATGGCTTCAGCCACGTCCTGGAGGGACTAAGGAAAGAAGCCAGACCACCAGCAGGAGGGTGAGGGGAGGTTTTGCTGCCTAGACAGTAAAGGTGCTTTGCAAAGCCTGAGATGCAGTTTTGGCAGGTGGATCCAGCCATTGTCATAGAATCACAGAACAGTTTGGGTTGGCAGGGGCCATAAAGCTCATCTCATTCTACCCCCCTGCCGTGGGCAGGGACACCTCCCACTATCCCACATTGCTGCAACTCCCATCCAGCCTGTCCTTGGACACTGCCGGGGATGGGGCAGCCACAGCTGCTCTGGGCACCCTGTGCCAGGGCCTCCCCACCCCCATGGGGAAGAATTTTTTCCTAATATCTAATCTAAATCTCTCCTCTATTAATTTAAAGCCATTCTGCCTGTCCTATCTGCCCCTGTTCCCTTCATTACTGCCAGAGCCACAGTATCGTTCACCATCCCCATCCTGCACTTGCAGGAGAGTGACACACGGCAAAAGAGAGCAGCAAACCCTTCAGAGCAAGGTCTCTCACAGCCCATCTGGGCTGTCCCCCCTGAGCTGTGCTGCCTGAAGCAGCTGGAATTGCTCTCAGTCTGCCTGGCCCCAGCTTGAGTGTGAGGCTGGTGGCTTGAGCATCCTCCTAGAGATGCTCCAGTGACATCAAGTGCAGGACCCACCTGCTTTGCAGGGGCAAAAGGTGCCCATGGGCCAGACCCAACTTGTTTTTTGTGTGTTTGACTGCTGTTTATGTGTGGAGTTGCCCTGCTGGTCCACCTGGGATGGAAGAGCTCTTTTCCTTGCCTTCCAGTATGCTGGGCTGAAGTTGTATTGCTCCCAGACACACGCTGGGATGAGGCTACCAGGGCTGCCCTGTGGTACAAGGAGAGGTCCCAATCCCTGGGTGGGAACCTGGAGCCCGTCCATGGTCTGGGCTGCAGCCAGACCTCCGTCAGGTTCCTTGCGTAACCCTCCCCAGGGAACAGGTTTTCCTGGCCGGAGTCTGCTGGCTTCAGTGAGTGGAGGGTGCTCCAGATCCATCCCTGACCTCCTGGAGCTGCTGCAGAGAGCTGCTGGAGGGGTGGCAGCAGGGACAGTGTCGGTCTTGCTGCCTGCACAAGCAGCAGCCGTGGGAGGGAGCAGGCTGGTCACGGTGGCCATCGGCGTGTCCGTGAGGAGAGCGGGAGCAGGGCAAGCCCAGCCCCAGGCTGGGTCTCACAGGAGCTGGCTGTGCTCCTGGCTGCTGTCCCTCGCGTTTGGGGCTGTGGGTGAGGTGTTTATTCTCCGTAAATAGATAACCCCAGCAGGCTGGCAGTGAGAGGGGAGCACTTTGTCACGCAGCCTGGTGCCCTGCCAAGTGCGCCTTGTTTGCTCAAGCAGTTTCATTTCTTCCCCGCTGCAGTTTGTGTTACCTAACTGGCCTGGGACAATGTTTAACCAGCTCCAACAGCAGCAGGGAACCTGTCTGCCTCGCCTCCTGTGCCCCCGGGGTCCCCAGTGCCCATCACTGCCACCCCACTGCCATCACTCAGGGGGTGGCACACCGGGGGGGAGGCTGGGGGCAGAGGCAGGGTCTGTGGATCATAAAGTCTGAAAACGGTTTGGAAGGGAATTCACACCCCCTCTGCCATGGGCAGGGACACCTTCCACTGTCCCAGGGTGCTCCAAGCCCTGTCCAGCCTGGCCTTGGACACTTCCAGGGATGGGGCAGCCACGGCTGCTCTGGGCACCCTGTGCCAGGGCCTGCTCACCCTCCCAGGGAAGAATGCCCTCCTAAAATCTAATCTAATCCTGCCCTCTGTCAGTGTGAAGCCATTCCTCCTCGAGGGTGGGTACCTTGTGAGAGAGGAGGAGGAGGAGGAGGAGGCAGGGGTGTGTGGGTGCAGGTGGGGGGACCAGATCCTGCAGCCTCTCATGAAATCTGTGTGGGTCTGTGGGATGAAGAGCCAGGAAGGACTGGAGAGGGATCAAGGCTAGAGACAGGCACACACAAACACCAACATGTGCACGACCAGCACACACTCAGGGTAACCCCTACAGTGACATCCAAGCCCATCCTGAGCTACCCTTGCAGAGCCTCCCAGCACACTGGCATGAAAAACAGATGATTTGTTTATTTTTTTATTCTCCTTGGAAGTGCCTGGATTTTATGACTGTGGCAAGCCATGACAAGAACTGAAGAAAAGACAATTTTCTTACAAGACAATCTCCCCTCACCCTTTTACCCTGGGGTCTGTGGGGAGACTATTCTCATCAGGTGGTCCAAGCTGGACATGCTTCTGGCACACAGTTCCCATGGAATTATCTTGGGGACCCTTCAAGTCTCAGCATTAAGGTGTGTTTTGTCTCCCTCAAGACTTCCCAAAGGGGCACAGGGGCAATTGCTCAGCCCTGGTGTCAGTTAGGGAAGAGAACAGTTTGCCCTGGCCACTGCTTCCCCAGAACCTGTGGCCAAAAGCAGCTCACTGGGGCTGAAATGTGCTGAGTGGGAACAGAGAAATTCGGTGAGGGGAGAGGTTTCATCTGGACCAGCAAGAAGGTGTCCAATATCCCACATGCCAGACCATGAACTGCCCCTAAGCACAACAGCATGACCTGATTTTCCAGCTGAGCCAGACCGTGGCCATCATTGAGCAGATCGGAGCAGATGGGAATGCAGTGGGGATGGGGACAGCTGGTGGGAGGCAGGGACCCTCTTTCTGGTTCCCAGTGCTGCCACTGCCTTCGAGCTCCCTGTGGTCCCTGCTGGTGTTCACCCTCCCTTACCCTTCTGCTGCTCAGGGATGGCACGGCAGGAAGCCACTGTGGGAGCCGTGCACACTTTGGGGACCATGGAGGGGAACTGCTGCACAGCCTGGGAGGAAAGGGCGTGGAGCAGGTGGAACCACTGCTGAGGGGCTTGTGGATGGAGCTGAGGGGCTGTGCTGGGGGCAGGAAGGTGAATGCTGGGGGGCCATGCTGTGAGGGAGGGGCTGTTATGTACCTGCACTTCTGCAAGGGGCATGGCCCAGGGGAGGGCTGTGCTCAGGTCAGGTGTGGAGGGCAGAGCTGTTGCCCAGGGGACCTGCATCACCCAGGAGCTGGGCAGGACGGCGCTGCCAGGGGTTTGCAGCAGGGTGGTGCCACGGCAGGCTCCAACCCAGCCTGCTTTCAGGGCTGGGCTGGCATGCCCCAGGGTGACTGCAGTTACCTGGGCTCCCAGAGCACCCTCCCCCCTGCCCCACAGCCTGAAGGTTTCTTTGACAATCACTTCCAGCAGTAGCTGCCAGGGTTGCCTACTCGGCCAGGGCAGCTGCCTGCTGACATGAGCTCATCTGGCAACCCTGGGCTCTGTGGTTGTTTAACAAGAGAATGGCTGTTGCCACTGGAGGAATGGGGAAGCTGGTGCAGTTGCCTGGAACAGAGGCAGCAGGTAGCCAGTGACACCCTCAGAGTGCCCCCAGAGTATGAGGGTACCACCCTGGGGAAGCAGGGGGCCACCCTGGCAAACACTACCTGCCTCTGCCTGTTCATGCCCATCTTCCCCTCTTGCTGCATTTCGACTTGTGCATCCCACCTGTCCTGGGGTGACAGGACATCTTCGTGCCTTATATCCCAATCGTGGCTTCTGTTCCCGTGCCCTCGGTTTGTTTTGTCTTTAGCCTGTCCCCTCCTCTGGCTGCTGCTGCTGCTGCTTGGCTTTGCTGCTGCTGCTTGCTTGCTGCCTGCTTGCTTTGCTAGCTTTGCTTTTTTTCTTATTTTCTCCTTTTTCCCCTGTTTTTGTTCTTCCCCTTCTTTCCTTCCTCCCCTCCCTGAAGACATCGGACCTGCTTCGGGCCAGGAGCTCCCCCGGAGTCTGCACTTGAGAGAAGCTTCGCACCCTCCTCGGCAGAGAGACTGCTCACCCTCCCTTGGACTGGTGAAAACATCCGTTGTCATCTCGGGCTGTTTTTTTTTCTCGTTCTGGGGAGTGTTGTTTTTTTTCTTTTGCTGTTTCTTAATAAACAAGTTTTTTCCACTTCTCCTCTGAGGAAATCCCTCCCGAACCCGGTGGTGGGGGAGGGGGGAAGTTGTGGGGGATTTTTCTCCTATAAGGGGCTCCTTTGGAGATTTTTCCCCTTGATTTGTCCTAAACCAGGACACCACCTATGCCTTGCTTCCAGCCAGAGCTCCAGAGGTCTGCACTAGGACATCCTTTGCTTGTCCATGCAGGGTGGGACTGGAGGGTTCAAGCTGCCAAACGGTTGGCTCCTGGTTTTGCACATGGTGATTCAGCACCAAGCCTTTCCCTGCAGCATGAGAGGAAAGCAGAAGCTGCCCTATCATCCATGGGGAAGGATTCTCCCAGCCTCATGGCCCCATGCTGTGCTTGCTGCTTCTCTGGGACCAGAGCTCTGCTTGCATTCTGACTCCTGCTGGCCACAGCAGCGGGTCCCTGCTCCTCAGGGACAGGCTTCATGAACAGTTTACCCAAAAATGTCATGGATGCCCCATCCCTGGAAGAGTCCAAGGCTGGGCTGGATGTGGTTTGGAGCAGCCTGGGATAGTGGAAGGTGTCACTGCCCATGGCAGAAGGGTGGAGCTCTCTGGTCTTTAAGATCCTTTCCAACACCAACCATTTTATGACTCTGATTACGTGACCTGATTCCAGCTCAAAGCTTTATTCTCACACAGGTTTGACAAAGCTGCATCTCTGCATCCTCCCCAGCTCCTGTTCCTGCTCAGATCCTTCCCCTCCAACAGAAAATACCAATCTCGGACTTCCCAGGTTGGGATACATGTCCAACCCTTGGTTTCTGGCATCCTGAAAAGGGTCTTCTTGGGTGGAGGTCTCCCAGCTTCCTTCATTCCCCTCTCTCCCTCATTGCCACCAATAACCCCAGGCCTGTTTCATCGTGGAAGATAAAGAAATGCTCATTGCATTCTTGTTTCCTGGCCAGCCCTGCCCTTTGTTATCCACCAAACACGATATGGAGCCTGGCACTCCATCAGCTTGACATGGAGTCGCTGGGCAGAGCACAAGCTGGGGAGTCCAGGAATGGCAAAGCACAAACTGAAGGCCCAGCCAAGCCCACAGCACCCCTGGTAGGCTGGCAGATGCCAAGAGGCTCTCAAGGGCTCCTGCAGCTTCCATCACAAGGACATTTCACTTCAGCTGACCAATGCCTCCTGAGAGGTCCTGCCTTCCATAAGCAATCAGGCACCACAAGCTCTTCTCTCCACCCCTCCTGAGCAGGCCACATGCAAGCAAGCCCAGAAGCCCTTTGCCAAGCCCTCATGATGTGTGGTCCTCAAAGCCCCGTGTCCCTGTGTTCCAGGGACTGGAGCCTGGGGCTTGGTGATGAGAGCCCATGGGGGTGGGAGCAGCTGCAGCTGCTGGGGCTGTGTGATGGGGACAGAGCTGTGTGAACTCACAGGCTGCAGCTCCTTTCCTCCAGTCTGTGCAGATTCAGTTCACAGTGAGGTCACCAGGAGCCCCCATCTCCTCCACTCGTCACTCACCTTCCCACCCAGTCATGGCCACATGCTCATCTCTAAGTTTTCACAGAGAATACACTTAGTAAATTAAGCTGTTTGAGCCCACCAAACCATTTTGGGTACATTCTGGCCCCAGCTCAGCACAGCACTAAGTAGCAAGAGTTTCTCTTCAGAAGCCAGAATGCTGGAAGCCATGTGGCCAGCACTGGCCTCTCCTGCCCTGCTCCAGGTGTGAGAGCGAGGCCATCCCAGCCCCCTTCCTTCCCCTGCTGCAGCATCCCAGCACGGGAGCTCATCAGTGAGAGGGGAAGGAGAGCGAGCACTGTGGTGGGGGGAGAAGGAAAATGAGAAGCATTTGGTGTCTGAAATGCCTGAGAGAGATGCAAGGGGGTGGTGAGAAGTGGGAGACAGGAGCTACCACCCTGCTGCCCTGCAGCGATGCCCAGTGAAGCCAGAGACACAGGGAGAGCCCCTTGCTGAGAGCTTCATTGTGTCCCTCAAGCCTGAACAGAAAGGGAAATGTCTCTGTCTCTGGGTGCTCCACAAACAGGTCTGGGGGTGCCTGACCTGCAGCACTGGGTGTGCTGTGAGGGCTGCTGATAGCCAGAGTTGTCACAAGAGCACGCAGGGAGGAAATGGGAACTGTCACACAGTCAGTGTGTGGCAGGCCAGGGAGGTCAGCACCACCATGGCCATGGACAGGAGCATCACCACCCTCCTCTCTTTCTGGCAGGATTCCAAGGGTCAGTGAGCAGAGGTAGGAGATAGGTATAATAAAATCTCCAGCCTGCTGTGCCATGCAGGATGCTGTGCTGTGCTGTTCGCTGTATTTCCCTGCCTGTTTGCCTCTGAATCACAGACCCACTGGGTTGGAAGGGAACTTAGAGACCATCTTGTTCCAGCCCCTACCATGGGCAGGGACAACTTCCACTAGCTCAGGTTGCTCAAAGGTCCATCCAACCTGGCACTGAACAGTTCCAGGGACAGAGAAGCCACAGCTGCTCTGGGCACCCTGTGCCAGGGCCTCCCCACCCTCACAGGGAAGAATTCCTTCCCAGTATCCCACCTATCCCTGCCCTTGGGCAGTGGGAAATCATTCCCCCTTGTGCTGGCACTTCAGGCCCTTGTCCAGCTTCAATCCCTCTCCAGCTCTCCTGGAGCCCCTTTAGGCACTGGAAGGGGCTCTCAAGCCTCCCTAGAGCCTTCTCTTCTCCAGGCTGAACAATTCCATACTCCCGTAGCCCTTCCTGCCACCATCCACAGACACCAGAGGTTTCCATCTGCCCAGCGTGCCCGTTGGGTAGGACAGGGCTGGTGGTGCCCTGCGAGCTGCGGGCACACCCGCGGAGCACGGGACACACTTGCGTGTCTCTTGCGTCAGCCCTGCTCTCTGCCAGAGCCCCGGGGCAAAGGCCTGCTCGGGGCTGAGGTGTCAGAGCCCCCTCCATCTCTAAAGGACGGGGTGAGCCAGGGAGGTGAAGAGCTTGTCCTGGTCATCCCAACACAAAACCTTGGAAGATATCACTCCACATCCATCTGGCTGGAGGCAGATCCCCTCCAGGGAACTCACCTCTTGGGTGGCGGGGTCTCTGCTGCCAAAACACACCCCAGGGCAAAGTGACTGTGGACTGGTGGCCACTGGTGGCCTCAGCTGGGGCACATCCAGCTGCCCGAGGGGCTGCCATTGTGTGGCTGCCAGGTGGCAGCTCCCGTGTGATCCTCAGGCTCCCTGGAGAGCTGGCGCTCCTCCAGCCTTTGCCTTCAGGACTGCAGGTGAGCAAGTCCAGGCCTGAGCCTGCTCTTGGGCAAAGGGTGGGTCTGAGGAGATCTCATCGCTCCAGGCCTTTCTGAAATGAGTGAGCCCAGTTTCAGAGCAGTCTCTGTGGCAGCCACCAACACCACTGCAGTTACATAAGGCATGTGTGGGGATGGGCAGCCCAGCTCCTGGCATAGTGGTGGCACAAAAACAGGGACTTTGGGGGCCAGGACTGAGGGGTGAGACCGCTGTATTTTCCCCATGGGATCTGCATTACTGCAGCACCAGGATGATGAGCCTTGGCTCTTTCTGAGCTCGAGCAGCACCTGACACAGCGGGCACAGTGTGGCCTGTGCCTCTGGGGGGTCTGCACAGGCTCCTGCGTGGGGGGATGCCTATCCCAGTTTCCTTCCTTGCATATTCCCAGTGTACCAGCTGGAGCACCTGGCTCTGTCTGATGCTGGGCTCCAGCTGGTGGCATCTGAGGTGCTGGCCTTGTGAGGAGGCCAGAGCAGGCAGCAGGCCCACCAGGATGCACACAAAGTGTTTGNAGGCCAGAGCAGGCAGCAGGCCCACCAGGATGCACACAAAGTGTTTGGCCCCAGGTCTACTTCTGGCAGCAGCCAGGATGTTCTGTGTAGGATCTCCAGGGGCAGATGGACACTGAGTCCCTCGGGGTTTGCAGGAGAAGCCCTTCACCTCCTGCACCCCAACAGGATGGTGGAATCCAAGTGCAGGAAACCCTTCTCCAACAACAGGACTAAGAGGGAGGGTGCCCTGGCATGTGCCTCGAGGGCTCTTTGAGCACAGCAGGAGAGCAGGCAGGCACATGGAGGAGCTGATTGTCCCCTCTCCCTGGGCACATGCAGGGACACTCTGAGGCTTCCTAGGGCCTCTGCCACTGGGAGCCCTTCCCAAAGCCATCCCAGGGAGCAGGTCCCAAGGGTCACTTCACCCATGGGCAGGTCCTCAGCCTTTGTGCAGACCCATCCCTCCTGCCTCCTCCCTTCCCAGAAGTGACGGTGGCGGTGGCAGGTGGCCAGCTCCACCTGTCTGACAGGTAGAGCAAGGGTGGGGGCAGTGCCTGGCACCCGCTGCCTGTCCCAGCCTGCCGGGGTCCTGCCGGGTATCACCCGCTGCAGGAGCAGTGGTGCCCCCAGCCCCTGGGCAGGGACGGAGGGAAACCAGGAGGGGATGCACTGCTGGGCGAGGATATCTGAGAAAGGGAGCTGGGGTTGCTCATCCTGTTTTCTCCAAGCTCTGGGGAGACCTTGGAGCCCCTTCCAGTGCCTAAAAGGGACTAGAAAAAAGGGTGAGCAACTTTTTACATGGGAAGATAGTGACAGGACAAGGGGGAACAGTTTTAAACTGAAAGGGAAGAGACTTAGATGTCAGGAAGAAATTCTTCCCTGTGAGGGTGGGCAGGCCCTGGCACAGGGTGCCCAGAGCAGCTGTGGCTGCCCCTGGATCCCTGGGAGTGCCCAAGGCCACATTGGACAGGGCTCGGAGCAGCCTGGGATAGTGGAAGGTGTCCCTGCCCATGGCAGGGGGTGGAATGGGATGACCCTCAAGGTCCCTTCCAACCCAGGCCTTCCCACAGTTGTGTGCCCCCGTGGCTCTGTGACCCTGCAGCGTGTCAGGTTACCCCCACACACACACAGCTGCACACGTGTGACCACACAGGGGAGGCACAGAGCGTGCGGCCCCACAGACACAGAGTTCCGGGCACACACAGAGCGTGTTTCACTGGAAACACTCCCAAACACAGAGACACAACTGATGCAGGCACGGGAAGGGTACAGGCACAGCCACACACAGACACACGGACACACACGGACACATGGACACACATGGACACACATGGACACATGGACACACATGGACACACAAGGACACACGGACACATGGACACACATGGACACACACAGACACACAGACACACATGGACACACACAGACACATGGACACATGGACACACGGACACACAGACACACGTGGACACACAGACACACATGGATACACACGGACACATGGACACACAGACACACATGGATACACATGGACACATATGGACACACACAGACACATGGACACACATGGACACATGGACACATATGGACACAGACACACATGGATACACGGACACACATGGATACACGGACACACACAGACACACGGACACACAGACACACATGGACACACATGGACATATGGACCTGCAGACATACAGACACACATGGACACACAGACACACAGACAAAGGGACACACATGGACACACAGACACACAGACATAGACACACAGACACACATGGCCACACGGACACACACGGACACAGTCACACATGGACACACAGACACACATGGACACATGGAAACACACAGACACACAGACACACATGGACACAGTCACACACGGACATACAGACACACATGAACACATGGACACACACGGACANCAGGCAGGGTGCAGCCCCCTCCCCTGTGCACAGGAGCTCCAGGAAAGGGGGGCTCAGGAGGGAGCCAGCGCCTGGCACTGTGGTACAGCCACAGGGCACGAATGGAGGGAGCAGCAGACTTTGCCCCCGCCTACAAGGTGTGGCACAGAGACTGAACAGTCTGCAGGGCATAATTATCATCAAAGCCGGAACAGGTGGGTTGGGATCAGGAGAGGTCATATTTGGGTCAGGTCAGGAGACCTGACCTGCATGGGATCAACAGAACGCCCCTGTGATGGGTTTTGCAGCATGACAGCCTCCCTCCATGCCTGGGGCTCCTCATTAGTCGCTGTGTCCCCCCCCCGACACATTCCCAGCCTGAGAACCAGCAGGTTCAATGTGCCCAGATGGACCAGAACAATTCCACAGCCCTGGAGCACCTCCTGCCCTCCCCAGGCTCTTCTTTGCCACCTGTCCAGCAAACTGGACAAACTCCTTTTGGGGAGGCCACGACCCTGCAAGGCACAGGGACTGGGCACAGGAGCCCTTCTGCTCTGCCATCCCAGGGCATTGGACCCTCTGGGCACCTTGGAGACCTGATGATGCTTCACAGAATACTGTTCCTTCTCTTCTGCTCCAGCCACTGCTTTTCCTTCTGGCACATGCTGCACCAGAGCCCCTGAGCCCCATGTGCTCATGCCACACACCTTTGGGGAGGCTGTAGTGCTGTGCCCCCTTCCCCTGCCCCGTACCCCGCACACAGACCCTCCTCTCACACACATCCCCACCATGCACACACACACTCACCATCCTTGCCCCCATTTTTCCCCCCATCCACGTCCCTCCCTGCTCTACCCCTTGGGCTGGAGGTTGAGGTCTTGCAGTGGGTCATGGCTGCTGACACTGAGGGTTGTCTTGGAGAGCTCGGGCCTGGGAATTTGGTCCCACATTTGTACAAAGATTTGGCTTCTGCCAAGGTCTCCAGAAAACAGAGGAGGGGCTGGGGAAGCACCATGGGAGGTGAGGATGCTCCCAAACCTGCCAACCCCATGGTGTCCCAGAGCCAGCCCTGTTAGTGGCACAAAACTGGACATGGGCAAAGGATTCGTGGGGCTCCATTCCCAGCCCAGGGCAAGAGCCAGCAGGGACCTCTGCTCCCAAGGGCCAAGGGACTACAAGAGTCCCCTTCTTGTGGACAGGTCAAGCATTGCCCCAACAGTGCATCTGGTCCTTGCTCCAGACACCTGCCCAGGAAATGGTTGCAGCTCCTCCCTATCTTGATGATAGTTGGAAATTCTCCTTTTTCATCTTGCAGTATGGCCAGAGACTCTGTTGTCCCTTTCTGTGGCCTTTGTGCGTGGCCTGAAGAGCTGTCCCCCACTCCTGATGGCTTCTTGGAGGTCATCAGGCTGGGCTGCACCCACACCCTGAGACCTGGGGATGGAGGGAAGAGCAGAGCTGAGGGCACCTGCCCTGGATGGAGGCAGAAGGACGCCCTGCAGAGGGATGACCCCACACAGAGCACCAGCCCAGCACAGGGGGCACGAGGAGCCTTACACACCTACCACCCTGCCAGGGGCACGGCCACGCACGGCTGAGCTGCACGATGCCTGCTGCCAGAGCGGGTCCCTGGGTCCCTCCCTGACCTGGTGGGTGGAGGGAGCTCCTCGTAGGGCCCCCCTGGTGTGGGGTGAGCCAGGGGCTGTTTGTGCTGGGGGAGCTGAGTGTGCTGTGTGTACGTGTGGGCAGGGCCCCCGCGCATGGAGCTCGGTGAGAATGCCGTGTCAGACGGGCTGGGCACCACCCATACATTCATTTTGCAAACAGTCGTGGGGTCATGAGCAACATAAAGGGCAAGTGTAGGTAGTGCCAGCGCCCATGCTGAACTGTGCCTCCTCATCTAGGTCACCCCAGGAAATGCAGTGGGGCACAGAGAGAGTGCATGGAAGGACGCAGGGAAATTCTCTGCCCTGGGACAAATAAAGCACAGCACCAACTCATGCAAAACCAAGATGAGGGAGTGAGGATTCCCCCAGCCAAGTGCTTGGTGGGTCTGTAACAGCTGGAGCTGCATTCCTGTGCACCTCCCCCAGCACTGGGCACAAGGATCTGGGGTTCATGACCAGCTGGCTGGACTCCCGGTGGAGATGTGGGAAGCCAGGGAGGTTCCTGGCACCCACCCAGATCTCCAGGGCAGCTGGGGATCTTGCAATCCTGCTGGGTCTCCCGGGGCTGCTGAAGGTAGCCAGGCTTCTGATTCAGTTTAGCTGTGGTGACCCCAACACCACTTACCTGTTCCTTGGTGCAGTGGCCAAAGCCAGGGCTGGATGTTCTGGCCGAGATGCCCCTGCCCTCCCTGCTCTCACGGCAGTCCCGCGGTGGCTGGGGATCCCTTCCATCCCAGACATCCTGCAGGCAGGGACAGCAGGGCACAGCCCGGTGGGACCCAAGGACACCTCATCAGCCTGAGCTGCTGGTTTCTCAGAAGAGAGATGTGGAAGCCTTAACACAACGCTGCTTCTCCAGAGCCTTGGGTGGTTCTCTCAGCTGCAGAGGGCATTTAGGGTGGCTCTGTGCCCTGGAGTGGAACCCTGTGGGGGCTGCAGACTCTGGAGAGCTGTCTCTTTTCAGACAATACTGGTCCTTAAACTAATTTTCCTTCAAACCTGTTGCTCACAGAAATAAAACGCAACACTGAAAGTGCCAGTGGAGACCCCAGGCTAAGGCCCATTTTGGAAGCCCTCCTTTCCCCCAGCCGGCAGCCCTCTGACACAGAGCCGTGTAGCCCCTGGACAGCAGATCAGGGGCTCAGCGAGGATCGCAGAGTTCTTAGTCCTTTTAATGCAGGACTGGATGAGACATCAGATAAAGGCAGCAAAGTGCCCCCATTTCCCGGAGAAAGGCAGAGCTGTCAGGGAGGGGAAGGACTGTGGGACCCTCTGAACTTTGCTCCTGTCTGCCCGCTAACAAGGCACTCCGTATGGCACCCTGGGGCCCCGCAGCCCCACAGGCATTGCCTGGCGCTGCCCCACACGCCGTGGGGTCTGGAGGCTGTCCCCAGCCCTGCCCCCGCCGCTCCCCGTGTCACTGGACTTTCCGGGGACCGGGCTCGGCTCAGCTGCCGTGGAAATTCCCCACCTCCGTCGCAAGGCAGGAGCTGCTCCGCCTCAGTGCCCAGCGAGCCCGAGGGCTGTCCCCAGGCCGGGCTGCGCCTCTCCCCCGTGCCTGGAGCGCAGCCCGTGTCCTGACGCTGCAAAAGCCCTGATGAGCAAGCCCTGACAGCGCTGCAGGCGGAGCTGCCTGCGAACAGTGGCCTCTTTGTCCGGCCGGCAGCGGGCGGGTGCCGTGCTCCCGGGGCTGATCGAGCTGCTCACGGAGGTGAGCGCTTACAGCTTGTGTGAAAGGAAAACACCGCACCTCGGGGTGCAGGCAGCGGTGCCTCCCCACGGTCCAGCCCGGGTACCCAGAGCTGGGCATGGGTCCTGCAGGGTGGGAAAGGCTCAGTGCACCCAGGGGTCACTCAGTGCCAGGGCAGAGCCCGGCCCTGCTGTGGGCTTTTTGGGAAAGGGGACACTGAGGCAAGAAGGAAAGGACAGTGAAGTCCTTGTCCAGGATCCTTCCAGCACTGTCCTGTGGCTAGGACTTGAGGCAAGCACTACATCCAGCCCTTCAGGGCTTGTCTGGATCTGCTCCAGCCCTGACACAAGCTCATCCCACACCTGGAGCACCCACAGCGGGCAGCTCCTCCCTGCCTTTGGCTCACAGCCCTAGTGAAGATGCCACCAGGCTGCTGCAGAATGGCTGATGTGACACCTGATGCCGTGTTCCCCGGAATCCCTCTGCTCCTGGGACTGGGGGCAGTGGGCAGGGAAGATCAGGAGCCAAACTTACTGAGGTTGCAGTTAGGAAAAGGAATGGTCTTGATCAATCTTGGACTGTCCTGTGGGCAGAGGAACTTTATGTCTACCCAAACTACAGGTCTTGGCTGCCATGAGACTTCACTCTCACAGCCTGGCAGCAGCAGAGTTCTCCATGGCATGAGCTCAGCTGGCCAAACCCCTCCCAAGGTGCAGCTCACTTGCCTGCAGAGAGGAGTGTCTGTGTGTTTTGGGGCAGGCAGGTGAGAAGCTGGTAGGTGTGCTGGAGGGAACTGTGTGTAGCCTTGGGCTGTGCAGGGAAGATGCTGAAATGCTCGTTTTTATCCTCCCTCAGTGAGTGTCATCTCACTAACCACAGTGCCACCTTGGCCACCCCATGCCTGCTACACCTGGGCATCTTCTTCCCCATCAGTGGAGATGGCAGAGTGGTCCTGCCTCTCCTCCATCAAGGAGCATCATCAGGTCCTTGAGGCAGTTCCTGCTGGAGTCTCATCCAGTTTGCCCTGTGGTGATCACAGTCCCAGGGGTGATTCCCTCCAGGAGGGAATGGTAATTTTGGGTCAGGACCTCAGGAAGCCTGGGGTGTTCCAGCAGCGTGTGCTCATTCTTCAGTGCTAGCGGCCTGCAGAGGGGAAGATGTGCTTCTGGGGACACCCAGCTCTCCAGCCTGTGGTGTCCTGTGGGATGATGAGCAGCAGTGGTGGTGGGAGTGTCTGGGTCATGCCCAGCAGTCCTGCTGCAGCTTGGCTGGTGGTGTCCCAGCAGCACAGCATCATGGCCTCATGTCTGGTGAGGCTGGGGCAGGTTCCATGGGAGCAGGGGGGATTTAAGCTCATCACCAGGAGAAGCTGATGGCCAGCAGTGCTTTTGGATGAGGTCCAGCAGATCTGGGGAGCTGTAGGAGCACCCTGACCTATTGCAGCTGCTTCTCTGAGCACAGCTGATGCTCATGGGGTGGCCAGACCAGCCTGGACCATCTCCAGCCTTCTCCACACACACAGAGCTGGACTTGGCTGGCTTGAGAATGGCCACAGGAGGGCAATGACCACACAGGACACCTGGACAGTACTTGTAACAAACTCTATCAATTGAGACGTGTCCTACATGGAGCTGGTGAGCCCACGTAACACTGTGGGCCTCCCTCCAGGCACAGAGCTGGGCTGTTTGTTCTTTTGCTTGTATAGCATGGGCTGTCTTCCAGTTTGGCTTCAGAGCTCTCAAGTGACAGAAATGAGCACATCAACTGTTCCATTTCTGCTGAAAAAAGACACCTGCAGCAACCAGAGTGTAACTTTCCTGCGAATTCATCGCAGACTGAGTCTGGAGAGGTTTTGCTCTGTCAGCAGACTGGTCTGTAGATGTCTTTGTGTTATCCTTCTGAACAAGGAGAAATCAGTTCAAACCAGCCCAGCTGTTTGATCAGTGCAGTTCCCCTGTGGCCACTTGCCTGGGAGAAGCCTGCCAAGTTGCTGGGGTGCTTGAGCGCTCTCCAGCCCTTAGCTGTGGACAGCTGTGAGTCTGCAGCCACTGAACAGGAGATAACAAACCCTAAGAGCAAAAAGCAGAGTTCAGTGCCCTGTTGAGACCATGGGACAACAATGGCACAGAGAAGGGTACAGGTTCAGGTGTCATGGCTAGACTTGTTCTGACCCTTGCTTCCAGCACCCACCCAGTCAGGGCAAGTTGCCTTTCCCGTGTAGAAATTCTTGTGTCATCCCTGTGACCATCATATGGGGATGACAGCATCTGCAGGATAATGCAGGCCTGTTCACCCCTGAAAGCAAGCTGGTGAATCCCCCCTGTGCCCCACAACAACCCTTCTGCCCTGGCAGTCGTGGCTTGCCAGTATCCCCCACCCTGCAGCCTCCCAGCTCAAACTGGATCTGTGTTTTTATTGCAAAGCCTGCTCTGGGGAGGGCAGGGGAGGCAGGCCTGGGGACACAGCCAGCGCTGTCCCTCCCTGCCAGCTGCTGGCTCTCCCCATGTGCTGTTTGCTCAGCACTGGGTACCGTGTGACGGCAAACACGGCTGTGCCGGGAGGAGCAGAAACGAGGGCAAACAGAGGCTGTCCCCGTCCTGTGGCCACCGGGCATGCTGAGTGGTGTTTGGGGGGTTCCAGGGCACAGCCAAAGCCGATGGCACCCCAGGGCCCTGACAGCCCCTCACCCCTTTCAGTGGTGTGGGACTCCCTGCCCAGGGGCTCTGCAGTGTCTCCCTGTCCTCCCAAAGTGCAGATTCAAACTGTGCCACGTGAACCAGGCCGACCAAACTCCCCAGAACAGAGAGCTTGGTGGTTCCTGAGGACACAGAGATGGCCCCCAGCAGGAGGGTGGTTAATGCCATCACACTGAATTTGCCGTTGTTGTGTGCCATCCTGTGCACCATCGGCAGTGTCCCCCCACCCCACAGGCAGTGCCTGTCCCTCCTCAGTGCCTGTCCCTCCTCTCTAAGCCCCAGGCATGTCCTCTGCTGCTGTCACCTCTGCAGTCCCGTCCCCCTCTGCTCTCAGCTGTCTTTGGCCGCCCCAGTGGAGGGGAAGGAAGGGAGAAGGCGAAGAATCTTTCCAGTGCTGCTGGGGAAGGACAAGCCAAGTTCAAACCAGCAGCACCTGGGGCAGACAAGGTGCCCATCTGACCCAAAAAGAGACGTGGTGGGACCTTGCACATCTGGCTCCTCTGGAGTCTGCACCCCACAGCCAGAGAGCTGACCCCGTGCCAGGCTGGGACCTGGCTGACCCTTGGCTGTAGGAGCCTCTGAACAACATAAGTCACCTCCTCCACCTCTAATTAGCACAGCCATTTGCTGGGGAGCTGTGCTAATTTTCTCCTATGACAGGTCAGAGACAGTCCTGGTTTTCCTCCTAATGCCTGCTGAGAACAGAGCCTGCTCATCACACGAGTGCTGCAGCAGGCTTTGCTCTCTGCTGGGCCCGTGCAGGAGGGTGCCTGCCCCTGCACTTTGGGAGCCATTCTGACACCTCTGAAAAGGGCAGCCAGAGTAACTTCTCACCTCCTCCCATCTGCCCCACAGACAGTGGCAGAGGGGCCACAGTGTCCCTGCCGTGCCAGGAGCCACCCTGACCCGGGCCAAAGGGATGTGACCCGGGTTGCACAAAACATGGGCATTTCCAGAACCACCTCTGCCAATTCAGAGCAGAAAGAGAAATCTGACGTTCACAGGCTGATTGTTGCGTGCTTGAGGTGTGTCTGCAGATACATTATCTGTCCCACAGTGGGGTCTGAAGTCCAGGAGATAAGAGGTTGGGGAAAGCACTCTGCAGAGCTGCTGTGGGAGAGATTCCAGGGTCTGGCAGAGGGTGTGGAACAGGCTCCCAGTGCACAGTGCCGGTGCTGCCAGGTTGTGCAGGAAGAGGTCATGTCCCCAATAGCACCAGTCCAGTGCAGGGCTGGCTGCCTCCTATCTGGCCAGCTGTGCAGAGGGGCAGGGGGACATCACTGGGACATGCTGGAGCAGTGGGAACTGCCCAGCCCAGCCCAGCCTGCCTGTGCAGGAGGTGGGAGAGAGCAAGAGGCACGGCTGGGGCTCACAGCAGGCAGAGGAGAGCAAATGCTGCTCTGCCAAAGCTCCCTGCACCCGCCCATCCCCACACAAGAGTCCTTTGTTCCTGCCATGTCCCTGTCCCCTCTGCTGCTCCATGAGAGAGGGACGAGCCCCATGGCCCTGGTGACTCTGGCAGGCAAAATGAGAATAATTAGAAGGAGGTGCCTTTATTACAGGTGTCTGTGAGGGCCTGCTGAGTCTGACCCGGGGGGCCCTTTGATCTCAGCTTTTGAAACCCTATAGATTTGCTGACAGAGCTGCTCTGTATTTCCAGGTCACCAGGATGATCATTTCCATCTGGGAACAATGAGGCCTTTATGCTGCCCTGTGTGCTGGACTATCCCTGCGTGGAACGAGCTGCTGTGCAGGAGGATGTGCTGCTGCACAAGCCCTGTCGGCCTCAAGTCCTTCTCTGGGTAGGTGAGGGACAGCAGCAGGAGAGCCCACCCAGCTCAGCATCCTCATTCCAAATGGAAAATGGGAGGCTCTTAATGCCAGGAGGTCAAATTCACCCAATGCATAGCCCTGTGAGAGGGCCTTTAGTCCCCAGGATGTACCCAAAACCTTCCTGCCCCCCTGGAGAAAAACCCTGCTCGTCCCCACCCCAGTGGCAAAGTCCAGCCTCTGGGATGGGTCACAGAGGGAGTCTGCACATGGGGGGGTTTCTGTGCCTCCCAGTGCAGGGGACCCAACACCTCACAGTGGGGAGCAGGAAATGTCAGGGTTCCTGAGCAGGTCCCCGAGCCAGGGCACTGCAGGGTGGGCACCTCCACTGTGTGCTGTTTGGAGGGCTCCTGGCACAGCCCCCAAACCAGCAGGCATTGTCCTGGGTCTCCTCACTGCCCCACGCTCAGCCCCTGTGCTCTGCTGGTGCCCAGGCAGTACAGAAAGCCCTAAGCCTGTATTTCTCAGGGCAACATGGACTTTGCTTGGGGGAGAGCCATGCTGTAGAGCCTGGAAGCTGGGGACAAGGCAAGGACAGAGAAGCACTTGGGGAGGAGATGCCCCTCAACATCCCCCTTTCCCACTATGGGATTTTGTCTGAACTGAAAAAACAGCCTCCAAAAAAACCCTGCATTTTCCTGGTTGGTGGGATCTGTTCCAGCTCCACAGCCTTCCTCAGCCTTGGAATCTGCAGTGACACCTTCCTCTCCCTTTCCTCTCCTGTCAGGCTCCCTGGGAGTCTGTAGCCATCTCCTTCTGGTCCCAGCTTGGCTGGGGCTGCTGGAGGCTGTGGTTTTGCCTTTGTCAAAACAACGCATTGTTTGGTGGCAGCTGCAGGCGTGGGGACCGGTCCTGCCAGTTCCCTTGGTTGGGACAGTCTTTGCTGGGGTACAAGGTAAGATTTTAACTGGATAAGCTCCAAGGTCTGGTCCCTGGGGAAAAGGGTGTCCCCCATAGTCTGACCCCCTTGGGCTGTGCTTGGGTCATGATTTCATCCCTCTCCCTGATGGAGCATGGCTGTTCCCAGCCTGAGGAGTGCAATGAGTTGGGCATGTGGAGGCCAGCAGTGTTAGCCACCGTCTTCCACCTTCCACAGCAACCAGCTCCAGTGCCAGAGCCCAGCCCACCTCTCTCTGTGCCCACGGAGGCTTGGTAGGCACTGTGGGGTGGGGCATGCTGAAGCCAGAGCACAGATCCTGGGCAGCAGCTGGTGTGGAGGTCTGTGGTGGTGATAAGGGCCTGGCTGATCGATTTGTGGATAAGGGGAACACAGCCAGCAGGGTGCAGTTTGTGTGCTTGTGGCCCTCTCCTAGCACTGCATGTCACCTCCTGGATTTGCAAAGCAAATCCTGGTGGTGCAGGGGCAATGCAGTGGGGACACCTGCTTTTTGGCCAGACAAATTCCCCAGGGACCAGAGCTGTAGCCAGCTGTCAGCCTCTCTGTCAGTGGGGTGTGGGACGTGGGGGCACACACACCCCACCCTGACCCCTCTGCCCACCATGCTCTAGCAGAGCTGTCTCCAGGCAACCCAGGCAGAGCAAGGAGAGTCTCTCCCCTGCCGAGGTGTGCTGGTGCCACACATACCTCACATAGCTGGATGCAGGCATCACCACGCACCAGCATGGCTAACCCTTTCCTATTCTCCAGGCAGCAATGCCAGCTGAGTGCTGCTCTCCCAAGGGTGCCACTGGCCTCCAGACCCAGTTCCAGCACCCTGAGGGTGTAGGGTGTAGGCAGTGCTGGCACCCACCTAGGCAAGGAGCCAAGAGCCTCCGTGGTGCCACAACTTGGCTTTGCTGTCTGCCTGTGTCCTTCCAGCCATGAACAAGCTACAGCACAGCTCACCCTCCTCAAACCTCGTCACCTGTACTCTGCTACCACCCCTGTGGCACTGTGACTGCACCTCCCTCCATCATCCCCTCAGACAAGGATCCTCCCAGCTGCCTTAGAGAAGTAGAAGTCAGAGAATGGTTTGGTTGGAAGGGACAACAAATCATCTCATTCCAGGCCCCTGCCATGGGCAGGGACACCTTCCACTATCCCAGGCTCCTCCAAGTCCTGTCCAACCTGGCCTTGGACACCTCCAGGGAAGGGGCAGCCACTCTGGGGGTTGCCTCTCTGTGCAGCCTGTGCCAGAGCCTCAGCATGCTCACAGGGAAGAATTTCTTCCTGTTCTCTAACGTAACCCTGCCCTCAGGATTTGAACCATTCCCCCTTCTCCTGTGCCCTAAGTCACAATGCAAGTCACGATGTATAGAGTCCACTGCAGGTGGCGGCTTCCCCAAAGCTCTTTGTCTGCCCTAAGCAGTGCTCAGGGGGATCAGATCAGACTGGATCCCTGCTTATCTCCAGGGTGCTGAAGGCCCACCATGTTCCCTGCAGCATCTCCCTCTCCCAGATGCAGCACGGCCAGCTATCCACTGGCTCTCAGCAAGCACTCACCCCACGCTCAGGCCACGGGGATCTGACACGTCCGGCACCCAAGCCTGGAACATGCAGGAAGGGAATCTGGGGACAAATCAACACGATCCACAGCTGTGTGGCTCCTCTGGTTCATTGCAAACCTCCCAGCTCACCCTTCACATCTTTGGAGGAGGAAGAGGACGATATCTTTTCTGCTGGAGTCTGAGATCCAGCTGAGCCCATGTCAGAGCAGACAGGAAGCTCTTCATGCATGACTGGGGATGCAAGTGCTGTGTTTCCATTTTGGCATGCATGTGGATGTGTGTACCTTTGTGTAGCTGCCTCAGTAGCTGAGAGTCTGCATACATCTGGGTCCCCAGGCTGCTTTCAGGTGTTTGTGTGTTCTCCTGGTTCTGGGTGCTCTCTGCAGGGTGGAGGCATGGAGAAGAGAATCCCATTATGCCCATCCAGGGGCTGCAAGTCCCACTCTTTCACCATCAGTTCTCATTGCAAGGACTCCATAAGATCTCCCCACTCATCTCTCTGTCATGTCCTGCTTAACCCTGTCTTGGAGTCCTTTATGATGATAGTCTATTCCATGACCCTCTGCTTTATGCCCCCAAACAGCTGCTGTGTCTCTCAGGCCCAGGGCTGGGGAAGGAGGGGAGCTTTGGGTTTTTGGTGGCATTTTCAAAGCCTTGCTGCCCAGGCATTCCATGGCGCTGTGCAGTTTGGTTTTGCTTGGCTTGCTTGGTTTTGTTTTGGCCCTGG
Source organism: Lanius collurio (assembly GCA_020086605.1). Classification (NCBI taxonomy): domain Eukaryota; kingdom Metazoa; phylum Chordata; class Aves; order Passeriformes; family Laniidae; genus Lanius; species Lanius collurio. The sequence continues at coordinate 132,672 of JACBWW010000084.1, forward strand.
CAAAAAGCTTTTCCCTTCTCTGGCTCGGAGAAGCTGCAGCAGCAATCTCTCAGCTGCCTTGAGGTGGACAACAGCTGCTGCTTGGAGGCTGGAGAAGTGGGACCAGTGGGAGTGGGCCATCCTGTTGCAGCCCCAAGCCTGTGGAACCTGAGCCAGGGAGAGAAAGCACAGCAAGAGAATCCAGCCCAGCTGCTTCATCTCCCCTGGAGAGGAGGTCGACACCAGAGAGCCACCAGGGTTTTGCCTCCTGCAGGAACTCCTCTGTGGAAGCTCCACTTCCCTCAGTGTGAAATCTCATACCACATGTTTGGAAGGGGGATGTATTTCTTCCATGTTTGCCCCATTCTCCAGGCATTTTTGGGTCTTTGTTCCTGTTGGTGGAGGGTGTGAGTTCTGACAATTCAGTGTTTAGCAGTTGTTTCTTCTTCTTCCTTTCTTTGTGGGCACTGTTGTTAATAAACTGTTAGGTTTTTTTTTTTTCACTTTCCCCTATTAGCATTCATTTTTCTGTCAGTGGAGAGAGATTGTTGGAAGCCTTTGGAGGAGACTACTCATTGCAGAGTGTCTCCTCTTAAATTGGTCTCAAAACTGAGACACCCACACTACAAGCTTCTCCTGCATCCTCCAGCCTGCTGTCTGCCTGGCTTTGGGCAGCCCATGCTGCAGAGTCTCACACCCTGGGACTGCCTGAAGTGATTCTTCCCCCTGATCCTGAGCATCCAGAGACTCATGCCCTGCTCCCAAGAGCCCTCTAGCCAAAGCCCTAACATCACAGGGCTGTGGGGGAGGTCTGGACACCCTCAGGCTCCCTGCTGCAGCTGCAGCTCTTCACAAACCTGCACAGCTCCCAGTGGAGCAGGAGGTCTACAGGATGGGGCAAAACCACGGGTGGGATGTTCTGTGCCTGAGACCAGAGAAGAGGCAGCCCAAGCATCAGGACAGGCATGGCTCTCGGGGGTGCTGGGTGTTAGCAGTGAGATTTTGAAGCCCTAGCAAATGGCACAAAGAAGGAGAGGGGCAGGCCAACCATGAAGCATCTCATGAGACCATGCAGGGGCCTCTGGAGGACACTAAAGGTGAGCTACACACAGGCAGCACCCCGTGCACACCGTGCCCCAGGTCCTTTGCTAGGTTGAAGGGTGGGATGGAGTCTGGGTCTGGATGCCCAGGGGTGCCAGGAGATTTGTGTTTGTTTCCTGGAGAGGGGGATCCCAGGAGATTTGTGGGACTGCTAGCCCAGACTCTCCTCAGCAGTGAGTTCTGCCCACTGGCCCTGTAGTCCAAGAGGCTGTGCCAGGTGGTGGCTGGTCCAGGCTGTGCCAGCCTGAGCACAGCTCTCCCCACCAGCACGCTCTGGCTGGTGGATATTTCACAGGTGTCTAATGAAGTGAGTGGTCCCTGAGGACAAGCTAAGCTGACCTGAGCTGGGGATGAGTGACAGAGCTCTGCTACAGCGCTGGGGACACGGCATGGAGGTGAGCAGGGAAAGCCAGGCAAGGAGCTCAGAGCAGCTGGAGCAGAGATGGGTCTGGCACATATTCTGTATTTCCATCTCCTCAGGTGTTACTGCTGTTCCAGTATTGCCAGCTCCGGAGCGAAAGGAGTTTAGGGAAACCTCAGCTTGGTGATGAGACCAGATTTAGATCTTGTGGCTAATGAAGGAAGCCTGCTCCAGGGCATCTTCCAGCACCAGCACCCAGCCTGGAGCAGGTTTCCGAGCTGATGGCACTCGGTTCAGTCCCAGGCAGTATGGCTCATGCTCAGCAAGGCTGCTCACAGCCATGGGGCAGCCCCATGCTGGAAGTGGTGGGTGGAAGTGCCCAGGGTGATACACAGCAGCACGTGCAGAGCCAAAGGATGGGGATGCCCACGGTGTGCAAACCAGTAAAGCAGAGGAGTGCGTGACTGTGGGGCTCACCTGCCTGAGACAGAAATGCCCAGCAGCCCCAGGAGCTGAGCTGAGCCTGCCCACCACTTCCACCTCTCCAAGCTGGTGGGCTGTGCCTGGACCAGCTCCAGGCACACAGGAATGAGCCAGTGACTCACACCAGCCTGCTCCCCTAACATGGCACAAGTTCCCCTGGGCCCTGCCAGGTGCTGGGGTGAGCCAAGAGCTGACCCAACACTGCCTTAGGGGGTTGCTCAGCCTTCCCCATGAAGTTGGCACTGGCAGCCTGCACTGTGCAGCAGCCAGGCTGATGGCCCATGGGCAGGGCTGAGCCCCAGCACAGGCTCTGTGGCCACCAGCCCAGTGGAGGCCAGCCCAGACCCCTCCCTGCCTGTGCCTCTCCTTTTGCCCATGGGAGCAGAGCCACAGCTGGGCTCCTGGAGCAGCCCAGGCTGGGAGTTTTGGGGAACTCCCAGCCCAGTGCCCAGTGCCACAGGCCCTTGTGTCACCCTGCACCAGGTGGGTGCCAGCAGCATCCTGCCATGCTGCCATAAGGAGTTGTTTCCGTGCTAGGGAACTGCATTACTTCAGAACAAGGGTAAAGGAGATGAAATCCTCCCTCATGGAGCCTTGGCATAGCTGGCTCTTCTCAGAGGTCCTGCAAGGTGTAGAGATCACTTTGAGAGTCTCCCAGCACCAGTCCTGACTGGGCCCCAGTGATGAAGGAGTGGGGGACCAGCTGAGCACCGCTGCCAGGGAGAGGCTTCCTGCTGGCTCAGAGGCGGAGTCAAATTCTTCATGCAAGCAGAGTGCCTGCATTTTTTTTCCAAGCTGCATTTGCGCTGTGCTCAGGTAAGAGCCATTTCCCTCTCTCAGCAGCAGTGGCTGGCCCTGGGTGCATGTCCTTATGGAACCTGGAAGGGGTGCACTGCCAAACCTTTGCAGGGTGCAGAAATTGCCCTCAGCTCTGAGACTCCTCTTGGAAAGCTGAGGGGTTCGGGCCATGCTGTCCTCCCCGCATGGTGTGATGTGCTCAGCCCTGCGGAGGATGGGTCTGTCCTCTCACTGCTAACTGAGGCAGCTGCCTCCGACCTGGGAGCCCTTCTGCCATGGATGGGGAAACTAAAGCAGGGAGAAGTCGTGACTTACTCCCATTTTCAGGCATGCTGAGGAGGATCTGGGTCCCGGCACCTCGCAGGAGAGGGGACCCACACTGCTGGCGCTGTGGAGTGAGAGGGCAGGATGGTGGCAGGAGGAGCAGCCCGGAGTGCGGGATGACTCAGCTGTGATGTGTGGGGGGTGAGGCTCAGCCCAGCCTTTCGCAATGTGTTTACGAGCACCTGGGTGGCCGCTGCCTTCCAGGACGGGCAGCCCCTCCTCCTCAGCATCGAACCTGCTGGCCAGGCTCAGCGCAGCTGAGGAGTGACCTGTTCCCACCCCGGTCTGCCCGGTTCATGCCGGGGAGCTGGGCAGGGAGCCTCTGGCCAGCCCTCTGCTCCAGCACTGCTGCTGGCATGCTGCCCCTGCCCAGGGGACAGCAGTAACACAAACTGAGGTCGTGGAGTGTCCTCCCAGAGCAGCCAAAAACTGCCAGGTGCACCAAAACATAGTCCCAAACCGTGGGAAGGTGTTGGCACATTGAAGCAGTTATATCGACATGATGTCAGCCCAGGGAGAGGAACAGAAATTCCCCTGCATTCCTTACACTATTTGCTGACTGCCATCCCAGTCACCTGGCCACCTTCTGCCAGCTGCGGGGATACGTGTCCTGTGTGGGCAGAGAGTCAGGGGAAAGTCCCTTTATATGGATAGTTTTAGAAATAAACATGCTGTTTTGAGACATTTCCCGAGAGGAAAGTCAAGGGCAACAGATGCAAAAAGTGTTTTATTTCAATTCAGCTTCTTGTGGAGCTTGAGATGGGAAATGCTGGTCAGATGCAGAAACACCAACATCTCCTTCCCCAGTGGGCTGAGGAGGCTGTCAGGCCCATCTCCCTGCTTTCTGCTCTAGATTAACTTGGTTTTGCTGCCACAGCCCTGCCGGGGTGGACACTCAGCACAATGGTCATCAGTGCTCCTGCTACAACTGGAAACAACTCCTGTGCCGTGGGCAGGAGTGCCTGGCACAGGATGCCCCCAGACAAGAGGTCCTGGAGCCTTCAGTGGAGATGTCAGGTGCTTTCAGCAGGTCCATGTTGATCCCCACCACAGTGGCCACGGGGTGCTGCAGAGCGATGCCATTGCCTGCTGCATCCTGCTGGCTCCTGGCCAGCCCGGACCCTTTGCAGGCTGCCCAGGTGACCTGTGTGCAGCAGTTAACCTCAAAACACCGTTCCCAGTTAACCTAGTTTGGCTCTGGGCAAGGCTGGGCCCTCGAGAGAAAACCACGTGTGGGCTTGTCTCCTGCTGGCCTCTTTGCTGGCCGGTTTCCATGGCATGATTCACATCAGTTCCAGTGCCAGCAGCTGAGAAGGGACCGATGTCATTGCATTGTCCCTGGGATATTTACTGCTTGCTTACTGATCAAGGTTCAGGCTGGCAGGAGCTTGCACTGCAGGCACAAACTGGCGTCCCCAGCCTGGCAGGAGCTGTGGCTGGGTCTGGGTGGGCAGCTGACCTGGCTGCTCCAGCATCACAGGTGGGGATGGATGGTGAGAGGCAGCTGTGCAGTGCCATGGCTTGGCGTGGCAGCTCTCTGGCTGCCTGAAGAGGGCACAGCCTTCCTCACTGCCCTTCAGGCTCCTGCCAGGCTCCACCCTGACGGTGCCCCAGCATTCACCCTGACTGCTTTGCTGCCCCAGCTCCACAGCAGGAACATCAGAGAGGGCAGGGCCCACACATGAAAGAGAAATGTCTTCACCCACCCCATGCCAGGAATATCTGCCCGCAGGCCATGTGCACTCATGGGCATGGCACGTTTTCCCTCAGCTGATTCCCTAATGGGTCCCCAAATGCATGTTCAGCCCCTTCCTCTCTGGGGCTGACCTGCAGCTCCCATGCTGCAGCAGTACCAGGCAGAGATCAAACTCCTGTCCCCATTCCCAAGTTCAGAGGCTACCCAGGGAGGTGGGGAAGGTGCCACACAGCACATTCAGGAGCCACCTGTGCAGTAAATCAGTGACAAAGCCACAGGCCCTCATGTGACAGCAGTCTGTGGCCTCTCCCCATGGATGGCGGGCAGGAACGGGCGGGCACTGATGTGGCTCTCACTTGCCACGCACCCCGGCTGCCACCGCCCTGCGGGACGTGCACAGGGGTGTCCGGCAGCGGGGCGGGGGCAGCTCCTGTTCCCTGGGGGCCATGCTCACCCCACGCTCCCCGTGCTGTGGAGCAGGTGGCCGTGGCTGGGCATGGGGCTGGGGCCTCAGCCCTGGCACACACACCTGAGCCTCTTCTTCTCCTCGTGCTCGTTTAGCAATGCCCCTCATGTGGGACCAGCTCTTCCCTGACCGCCTCTCATCACCTGTGTGGATGTGACAGGAAATTACATAGCCCTCAGTGGTCTCCTGGAATACACCCATCCCTCCAGCAACCTCCAGGGCCTGAAATAAAGTTTTATTTCAATTATTCTATTTTTATAACAGTGAGAGACAGAGGGGCCACCAAAAAAAACCCACTTCCTTTGGCAACCAGGAATAAACTCTTGGGAGACAGTGCCCTTTCTGGCAATCTCCAGCCCAGACCCTGGTGATACAGGGGCCAGCATGGACTCTTGAAGAGCCCCATGACAACTTAAGCAGGGTCCCTCAGCTGCAGAGCCCATCCTTTCCTGGTTTCTCTACCTGCTGCCTTTGCTATACTGTCCTGCTCTGCAAAAAACAGAGCCAGGAGTGATTTCTGCAGTTTCACAGCTGGGGGAGCAGGACAAGTTCCTGCCCTGGTTCAGCCCAGCCTGCACCCCACCAGCTGTTTGCTGCAGGTGCTTCTCACTGGTAGTCCCAGCCTGGACTGGGAGAGCCTCTGCCCCACCCTGTGCTTCTCCAAGCTACGATGGAGGACGAGGGCAGCCTGTCACAGAGCAGCAGGGCATTCCCACATGGAGATCTCACTGGGAGCCCGTCACTTCTGGGAGAAGGCAGCCAGTGCTGCACTGCCTCGTGCCTCCACAGGACAGCCCTGCATGGGGGCTCATCAGCCATCCCTGCAGTCGGGAGGGACTCTCTGTGCCGAGGCAGCTCATGGCACTGCATGGCACGGAGTCCATGGCACTGCATGGCACAGTTCATGGCACTGCATGGCACAGAGTCCATGGCACTGCATGGCACAGAGTCCATGGCACTGCATGGCACAGAGCTCATGGCACTGCATGGCACAGAGTCCATGGCGCTGCATGGCACAGAGTCCATGGCGCTGCATGGCACAGTCCATGGCACTGCATGGCACAGTCCATGGTGCTGCATGGCACAGTCCATGGCGCTGCATGGCACAGAGTTCATGGCACTGCATGGCACAGTCCATGGCACTGCATGGCAAAGAGTCCATGGCACTGCATGGCACAGAGTCCATTGCACTGCATGGCACAGTCCATGGCACTGCATGGCACAGAGTCCATGGCACTGCATGGCACAGAGTCCATGGCACTGCATGGCACGGAGTCCATGGCGCTGCATGGCACAGTCCATGGAACTGCATGGCACAGTACATGGCTCTGCATGGCAAAGAGTTCATGGCACTGCATGGCACGGAGTCCATGGCACTGCATGGCACAGAGTCCATGGCACTGCATGGCACAGAGTCCATGGCACTGCATGGCACAGACCATGGCACTGCATGGCACAGAGTCCATGGCACTGCATGGCACGGAGTCCATGGCACAGAGTTCATGGCACTGCATGGCACAGAGTCCATGGCACTGCATGGCACGGAGTCCATGGCGCTGCATGGCACAGAGTTCATGGCGCTGCATGGCACAGTCCATGGCACTGCATGGCACAGAGTTCATGGTGCTGCATGGCACAGTCCATGGCACTGCATGGCACAGAGCTCATGGCACTGCATGGCACAGAGTTCATGGTGCTGCATGGCACAGTCCATGGTGCTGCATGGCACAGTCCATGGCACTGCATGGCACAGACCATGGCACTGCATGGCACAGAGGCCTCCATGCGCACAGCTGCAGAGAGAACCCTGGAAGAGGTTACCCAGGGAAGCTGTGGAGGCACCATCTGGGCACGGTCCTGGGCAGTCTCCGGGCCGGTGTGTCCGTGGGCCCCCGAGCGCCCCGGGCCAGCCGGGGCTGTGGAGGAGCGGCCCGGCCCGGCCCCGCCCCCGCTGCCTCCCCTCACCTCAGCGCCCGTGACGTCACGGCCGGTGCGGCGCGGGAAATCCTGACCCCGCGTGACCCTGCAGGACCGCCGCTCCTGATTGGCTGCGGCGCGAACAAGGTGTCGCACAGGGCCAATCAGAACACCGCTGCCACCCCCCGGGTGCGGCAGCGACAGGCGGTCTCTGATTGGCTATCGGGCCTCACCTGAGGGTTTATTGGTGAGCGCTGATTGGCTGCTTCGGTCTCCGCTGGGGGCCGCAATGGCGGCGGGGGCAGCGCGGCCTGAGGGAGACCCCGGCCCTTCCCCTCTGTGTGGGGCGGGGGCCTCCTGTGGGGCAGAGCCTGCCCTCGGCTCAGCCCAGCAGTGCACGCTCTGTTGGAGGCCAGCCCTGGCACCCACATCCCACCTTAAGGAGGCAGAGCCTGTCCCTGCGACCTTCGTTGTGATCGTTGAAAGGAATGAGAGGTGTATTTACAAACAAACTGTGGGCCTGCTGGTAGGTAAAGCCAGATACTGAGAGGTGAAGGAAGCAGTGGGAGGAACCATAAATTCGATAGGAATTCCACTGAGTGGTATTGAGTGTTGCTCACTCAAGGCCGTGCTAAATTCCTGGACACAGAAAAAAAGAACAGAGACACAAAGAGAAAGAAGGGGTGGGGCACGGATGCACATTAGACAAGAGTCTGTATTAGATGATTTGGGAAGTCTGTACCTTTCCAATACCTCAGCCAGTGGGGAAGGAGAGAGGGAAATGTGGCCATGTGGCCAGGAAGTTGGGTCTGCGTCCTCTAGCAATTCGAGAGACCCTGTGGGAAATGCCCCATGGCCTCTCCCTTTATTTGAATAAAGTTACAGAACTCCTCTGTTTCCTTTTTGGACATAAACCCCTGACATCGTGGATTAATTTTCCTGACATCATCATCTTCTGGGAATGGCCCCTGATGGCCATCAAGGGCCTGGGCTGGGTTTTAAGCAGTTCCCAGTCTTGCTCCAGTCTGTGATCTTGGGACAAGTCCCAGAGCCTGGAGAAAACCCAAAGCACTACAGATGGAAAGTTGTTGTGGTGGACCCCCCTGGGCCACCCCTCCCCCGGCCGTGTCCCTGCCCTGTGACTGAGTCAGGTCTGCCTTAGGTTCCAGCAGCCCGGGCTCTGAGCTGGCTGTTTGTTTGTCCCATCTCCGTCCCTGAGATCCCCTTTCCCCCTGTCTGTGATAAAACCAGCAGGACACAAAGCCCCACCCTCTCACCTCTCCGACTCTGCCCAGGTCGGGTGCTCTGTCCCCCTCCAGGAGAGAGGGAATAAATGACTTAACATCATAAGAGGTTTGAGCTCTATTTCTCTTCTCAACTTCTGCTTCTGGTGGTGGCTGTCAGCCAACACTGGCTTAAGTGGGGCTGCACAGTCGAGGGATATTTAGGCTGTTTGTGAATGGTCTGAGGATATTCCAAGACATAAAGAGGCAAGCTCACCACAAAATTAAGCAGTGGACAGCTAAAAACCCCAAGAAAAAGTGATTCCGGGGTGTAGACTGAGAGCTTCGAACAAAGCCTGGGGTTCCTTAGGAGAACAGGGGAAGGGAGGGACTCCATCTGTGCAGCAGGTCGTGGAGCAGGGCACAAAGCACGTGGGCAGGCAGAGGCACTGGGCAAGGTCAGGGCAGATGGGTGTGAGGCATCGCTGCTGTTCTTTGCCACCTTGTGCTTGGATCTCCCTTTGTGGCACCACAGCAGTCCTTTTGTGCTCTGTCACACACACGGGGGGGTCCTGAGGAGCTCTGTCCGAGGCAGCAGCCTCACTGCTGATGCTGTTTCAGGGCATCTGGTGCTTTTAATGCCACCAGCAGCGCCGCTCCAGAAAGGATTCCTGAGGCACTCAGCTGGTGGCCTCAGTCTTTGGGGAGCACTTCACTGCCAAAATCACTCTGACCCTTAACCACAGCTTACTGCTAAGCCACATGCCATGGATCCCCTGCTAGGCAGCAACCCCCCGCCATGAGTTCCCAAACGCCTCTGTGAAGATATTTCTCCATGTGAAGATCCTGACATTTGTGTAAACTAATGTGCTCTGCAATGCTCCTCTCCTGGCATCCTCATGTGAGGGACCTCCTTGAACTTCTTCACTGTGCAGAAAGAGCACAGCCTGGGAAGTCCCTGAGTGCCTCAGCAGGGACAAGTGTGAGGCATTCATCTCACTTCTCCTTACAGCTTCTTTTCGTGAGTGGCCCTGTTGTACTCCCTTGTTTGTTGACTTCAAACTCTTTGGCAGGCAACCACCTTTTGTCCACTCACAAAACCCTTGGAAGTTGTTACGCCTTTAGCGTTAGTTGTTCCTCAAAAAAAATTTTGGCTTGCCTGACCGTGGTTTCACATTTCACTTGCCCAGGTTTACCCTCCCTGGTGTTTGGACATGGTTATGGCTTATTCAAAGATATCTCATTACTTGTAACAGGCTCCCACGCTTGCTTTTCAAAAGCATTTGCTATAACACCTGCTAGAACCTCTGTGGACAGACACACGCTGGCTCTCTGCCTCCAGCACCGTATTTACATAACGTCCAACACGTTATAAATGCAAGAGATAAAGCTGTTAGAGAATAGCCAAAGGAGGGCTGTGAAGATGGTGAAAGGTCTGGAGGGGCCACACGAGGAGAGGGCACTTGGTCTGTTCAGCCTGAAGGAGCCTGAGGCCAGACCCCACTGGGGGCTGCAGCTCCTCATGAGGGGCAGCTCCGATCTCTGCTCTCTGTGACAGGGACAGGACCCAGTGTAAGAGCTGGAGCTGGCCCAGGGCAGGTCAGGCTGGAGATGAGGGAAAGGCTCTTCCCTCAGAGGGTGCTGGGCACTGCCCAGGCTCCCCAGGGAATGGGCACGGCCCTGAGGCTGCCAGAGCTCCTGGAGTGTTTGGACAATGTTCTCAGGGATGCACAGGGTGGGATTGTTGGGGTGTCCTCTGCAGGGCCAGGGGTTGGACTCAAAGGCCACTTCCAGCTCAGGAACTCTTCTGGTTGCTAATTTTAATTTCTTAATTTCCTCCTTTTCTTTTGGTTTCTTAATTTTAATAGTGTCCCTCTTTTCTCACCTAACTATTGCTGCAGGTTTTATGCTGCTGGTTTTCCTGTCCTAGAGATCTTTGTGGTCATCAGAAGAATATTTTGGCTTAGGTTTGTTGTCCTGCAGGTTAAGTCCTGTTAACAGGTGCACTGAGACTGGGATGAAGGAAGTGTCTGTGGCACTGGCTGGGTTTGAAAGTACCAGAAGGAACTCCAAAGGGGAACATTACGAGCGTGGCTTGCACGGGGTGCAGTCAACACCAGGAAGATGCTGAGCAATCTGTTGTTTGCATCAGCCCAGATGGCTGCACTTTGGTGAGGGCTGGGCTGTAGGTAACACCAGCAGGAGACCTGTGCTTTGGTAGCAGAAGGATGGCAGCAAGATACAGGCATGTCCCTCACATCCTCCTCCTCCTCTGACACCCTGATAGCAGCTGTAAAGGCACCCACAGCAGAGAAACCCAGACAGAGGCAATAATCCAGCCTGAGGCTCTTGGAAGGTGGATCAGAGGTTCCACTGAAATGGTCAGTTCCTGAAGGGTCTGAAGGAGCTGTTGGCACTGCTTGCTGTAGCCAGTAAAGAGGAACCCTGAGCCACAGTAAGGACCCACCTACCACCATCCCTCACACCAGTGCTGCACTGGTCACCTGGTCAGACCCTGTGTGGGTGAGTGTGAGGGTGAGTGAAACTGGGGGACACACCGTGTGAGTGATTGGGGCAGTTCATTTTAATAAAAATCCCCTTCTCCAAGGAATTTACACCGCATGATGTGCCTGGCCCAGTGGAAGCACAACCCCAGCACCTGCTTCATTGGTATGACCTTGGAGGGCTTTCCTGGCCTGCAGCCTGGCTTTGGGGGGGCTGAGGTGCCCGTGGTACCTGTGTGCTTTCAGCCTCTGCCACACACCTGAGCCTTGGCTGGGGCTGTTCTGGAGCTGCAATCCATTTCCCGGTTGCCTGTGGGCTGAGGAGTTGCCGATGTGCTGGCCAGGCTGGCCATGCTGCTTCCAGAAGCTGCTGGAAACACATTCTTGGAGAGTAAGGTTGGATTGCACAAAGGCAGAGCCCCTGTGAAATCCTAGAGAGCTGCAGAGCTGCCAGAGCAGCTGCGAGCTGGGTATGGTGTGCAGAGTGATGGCTGGTGCTGGGTGCTTCTCAGTCCTGCCCAGACACACGGAGTTCCAGGGGGGGTGAGGGCTGGGCTGTCGGTAACGGTCCAGGGGGTCTCCTGAGGGCAGCCAGGGCCGTGGTTCTGTGCTGTGGCCCCGCTCTGGAGGGCAGCACTGCTGTGCCCAAGAGCCAGGGAGGGCTCTCCTCCTTCTGGCTCCAACACTGCAGGGGCAGAATAACGCTCAAGGGAGGATCTGTGCTGGTGATCACCCTGACCCTGCTGAAACCCTGCAGATCCGTGGAGGAGATCCCTGTGGTGTCACCCCAGCGCAGGGAACTCTGGCTGCCTGGGAAAGGGGCTGCTCAGGGGATACTGCTACCCCAGCAGAGGGGCAGGTGTGGGTATGAGGGCTTGTGGCCGTGTCACCTGCAGGGAAAGATGTCACCCACAGACTCGGAGATCCCCTGCACCGTGGGTCGTGTTGTTGTCCTTTAGTTGTCCTTCCGTGCCACCCCCTGCCAACTCCATTCCTGCAGCCTGACTCAGGGTTTGCAGATACTGCCTACACCTGCCCAGCCACCCGGGAGGGCTCAGCCCCTCCTCCTGGCAGAGCAGGTTGGCAGAACTCGGTCAGTCAAGGTCAGAAAGGTGTTTGGAATCAGGGAAAAGGCGAGGGAGGAGTGTGGGTACCATCATGGGAGATTTGGAGCTACAGCAGATGCATCTTGCAGGGCTCCTTGCTCCTGAGTGTTGCTCCCTGCTCCCTCTGCAGCGACCCATCAGCGTGATCCTGTCAGGATACCCCAGGCTCAGCACCCCTCCAAAGCAGACTCTAAGGAAACTGCAGGAACACTGAGTGATTGCACCAGCAGTTAATGCTCCTTGACACTTCTCAGTCACTGAGTAGGAAAAGACCAGTGGGATTAGAAGGGTCCTTCCATCTTCCAGGCTGAGGTTAGAAAACTTCAGCATCTGCAAATACTGGATGAGAAGAAAAGTGAGAATATGGTGATAGGGAGAAGAGAAAAGTAATTTCAGCAAATCGGCCCATTTCAACAGAGCTCAGAGGAAGAGATGCCCAAAGATGGGTCCCAAACCTGAACATGGATGAGGGACCAGAGGTATCTCTGCCAGTGGCAGAGGAGATGAGGTTGGAAGAGAAAGACACTGTAGGCTAAAAACCATGTTGGACAGCAGAAATTGCAGACCTTTATCCAAGTTCCAGGGACTGTTTGTGTCTGAAACTCTACAGGTATTGTCCCCAGTGAACTGGTGACCTCCTAACTGGGGCCATGACACTGATCAAATTAGGCTGGTGAAGATCGGAGCAGGAGTGCAGGAGGAGCAATGACTTCCTTCCAAGCACGTACCAAAACTCAGGGCCAGACCTTGACGACGGGATTTCTATTTTAAACGGAACTGACTCAGTCTCTCACTCTTCTTGCTGGTCTCTGTCACCCTCAGAGCCGCCCCCACCCTGAGGTGTTTGCACAAGGGGCATGGCTGGGCCAGGCTGAGACATAGGACAGGGTTGCCACGTCAAGTCTCCTCTGCATGGGGGTTCTCTCAGCTGGCAGTGACAAGACAGTTTTGGGGCAGGTTTTGGATGCTGTAGCAGTTATTATTGCAGGATCTTTCACCTCCAAACATTGCTCTCTTCACCTTCCACCAGACTCAGGCAGAGCTACTGCTCCTTAGCTGTTCATTCTCATTTTGGGTGTCTTTTTTGACTGCAATCTGTCAAAGTGTTGGGAAAGGAGGAAGACATGGGGTATCTGCTGGCATCACCTCATGCTACAGCAGTGGGCTGGGACTCTGGGCTGGCAGCAGTGTCCTTGCACCACCTGGCAGCACTGCCACCTGCGTGTCCTCTCCCCGGTCCCAGTGCCTGACACAAACTGAAATACCTGCCTGTGGTGTCTTACCTGGCAGCCTGCTGCTCACTGGGAGCAGGGAGATGGCCCAGATGTTCCATTTCAGGGGTTTCCTACATCCACAGCCACAAGCTCGCCAGAGGGCAGGCACACAGGGCAGGAGCACCCTGCCTGTGCCCCACTGGCTCTGCTCAGCACTGGCCCTCTGCTCTCCCAGCCCTTCTTTGGGGCTCACTCAGCACCCCACAGACAAAGGGATGGCGGGTCCTGGGGTGCTGGAAATCCTCCAGAGCTTTGTCATGGATGCTCACAGAGTATTGCTGCTTGGATCCTACCCTCCTGCTCCCCCTCCTGACCTTGCTCTCTGCTGGCAGCCCCAGGATTGCTCCTACAGAGAGAAAGCAGAGAAATATTTTACTATTCTGAGCATCCCAGACAGCAGAGAGAGACCTGACAGACCGGGCAGGACATGGACCCCTGCATGACCACAAGACAGCCTGGTAGGACCAAGGGACCATGTGCCCCAAATACAAACAGTCCCCAGGAGTGTGCTGGGGTTGCAGCCAGCCCTGGATCCCTGCTCCATTACAGAGGATCATGGAATCTCCTGTGTTGGGAGGGACCCACAGGGATCATCGAGTCCAACCCCTGGTCTTGCACAGACACCCCAACAACCCTACCCTCTGCCTGGCAGTGCTGTCCAAACGCTCCTTGGGGCTCTGGCAGCCTCAGGGCTGTGCCCATTCCCTGGGGAGCCTGGGCAGTGCTCAACCACTCTCTGGGGGAAAACCCTTTCCCTGATCTCCAGCCTGAGCCTCCCCTGGCACACCTTCATGCCATTCCCTCAGGTCCTACCACTAGTTAGGTCCTATCACAGAAGAGGATGTGGGGCCCAGGGCTGGCTTTGTTCCCAGCTGCTGCATCTGGCTCTGTGGAGTGGGCAGGAAAGGTCCCAGTGTGATGGTCAGGACGTGGGCAGCAGCCCGTGCCCATGGCTGCACTGTCAGGGACAGGGACAGAGGGTGAGGAGGCTTCCTTGGAGCTCAATAACTTCTCCCAGGGAAGAGGAGCCCAGATCTTGGCAGGCATTGGACATCTGCCAGCCAAGTGATCTGTCTCACCAGCTCCTCAGCAACTGCCCAAAACTGTGAGAGAGAATCCCCCACCTACAGTCACGAGTGCTATCAGCACCAAGCTGCAGTTGCTGCCTTGCCTCACATCACCCATGGTGCTGCCACACCTGAGAGATACCAGCAGGATGTCGTCACCTGGTGACTCAGGGCCACTGGCTTTGGCTCTAAGCTGGAGCCTCTCACCTGAACCAAGGGGAGAGTATCTTGCAAGCTGCTGGCCCCGCCTTGCTGTGGCACTGAGGAGCTCCAGGCCTCTGCGGGTCGCTGGCTGAAGGCCGTGGGGGTCAGAGGGTCAGTGCTGAGCAGTTCACTGGAGAGTGGGAAAAACTGCACAGGGAGCCTGGGGATTTCTCCACCTTCTCCCTCTTGCCCTTCTGCTGCCACAGCCATAGCTATTAGCTGTGTCCTGCAGGTGGCAGGGCTTGGAGCCTGGGGTGGATGGTGCCAGCAGCCTCAGGAATCCCACTTGCACCTCTGTGCTTGTGACTGGCCTTGCTGATACTGTGGGTGTTGGGGTAGAGCAGCTCTGACACTGGTGAGCACAACTTACCCACCTGTAGACACATCCTCGTGGCTGCAAAGTGGGCACCCCAAGGTGCAGAGTCTGCAAGGAAATAAGCTTGGGAGGGAGGTTTTTCCCTTCCCACATCACCCTTCAACATCCCAAGCAGCACTGTGGGAAACGGGACTTCTGAGGTAAAGGCTCGGGAGATTCCTGTTCTGTCCTCTGCCCTTCCCTGTAGGTACCTCAGAGCACACGGTGCTGATGGGGTGCAGATCTGGGACCTTGGGGGCTCCTGCCCCCTAATCCACGCAGCATCAGCACAGCGCCAGCGCTGCAGTGCCCTGTGGTGGGCACAGGTACCAACCTTACAGGGCAGAGCACGGGTGGATGCCTGCCTCCTCCCACAACCTCCTACCTCCAAGGACCCTGGCATGTCCTTTTCCGCACTTGTGCACAGCAGTGAGGATGGGACCTGCTCCCTGGGACACCCCTGGGCCCTCAGTATGGCCCTGGCTGTATGTGGCTTCAGCAAAGGCTTCTCTGGCTCAGAGAGAGGGTCCAGTGGAACTGCAGTCTGTATGGCAGGGCATGGGCACAGCCCACCCCAGGTGCACGGACAGGCTGTGGGCAGTGAGAGCTGCCCTGGGGACACAGCTATGCCCTGTGACCAGGACATCTCCAGGGGGAAGGACAGGTTTTGGGGGGCCAAGATGTATGATGGTGACCTTAGTGGCAGCCTGGCTGGGGCTTGGAAAAGGGAGTGCAGTGGCAGGGGCATGGGCACAGGATCCCCAGCCCTCATTTGCATGTGTGCAAAGCAGGGAATTTTCCATCTGCAAGCAGCTGAAATTTCTGCACGGTGACCTTTGTCCCCAGCCAGGCTGAGGAGCCCACGGCAGCTGACAAATGTCACCTGCTCCCCCTGGTGCAGTGGGACAGCCTGAGCTGTGGGCAGCCAGGGGACAGCATCCTGCCCCCACACCCTCGCACTGCCAGCTCAGTGCTAAACCAGCAGGACCCCCCAGAGCTCCCCCAGAGAGGGCAGGGACTCCAGTCCCAGCCACCATTGGGCATCAGAGCCCCCAGTCCCCCCTACCCCAGCCCCTGGTGCTGACCCAGCCCCACAGGAAGGGCTGAGCTGTGGCACAGGCTCTGTGGGGTCTGCTGGCAGCTGATGGACAGGCAGACATTGCTGGGGTTACTCAGCACATCACAGCATCAGGCCCTGGCTGCTGTGCTCAGGTGCTGCCCTTGGGTGCAGGATGGGCAGTATCTGGTCAGGATGGAGAGGGTGAACTGTCTGTTTGAGGACAAGAAGTGGGGCAGCCAGAAGAGGCCACTCAGCAGATGAAGAACATGGGTTGGAGGTCTCTGAATAGAACCCCTGCAGCTGGGAGACCTGTGCTCACCACCCCCGAGAGCCTGACAGCCCGTGCAGGCAGGGCTGGTGGCACACACGGAGCTCTGGATGCACAGCAGCCTCTCCCAAAGCTGCCAGCCTGCCTGGCTCCGGGCTGGGCACAGGCCCCACAAGAGGGGGTGGCACTGGTCCGCCTGCTGCCAGCCTTGAAGCCCCGCAGCCTTTGGGGTGTGTCCGTGGGCCGGGGCAGCACCCAAAGCACCGACTGCCCACACAGCACCTCCCTCAGTGTTCTCAGGAAACACAAACAGCAGTATTCCTGGGAAGCACAAATCACCTTGACTTTTGCTCAGAGCCCTGGAACACCGGGGGCAGAGCATGGCCGGGCACCAGGGCTGTGCCTGGCTCAGGGCTCCACAGCTCTGTGCACAGGTTGGTGCTTCCCCAGCACCAGTGCCTTGGCCAGCAGCCACAGGCCACCCAGTCTGCCACCACCAGCTGAATGGCAGCCCCAGCACGACTCACCCAGCACAGACTCTCTGCTCTCAGAGCTTCCCCAGCCCCCTCCCGTGTTTCCCCAGAGCCCCAGTGGGCACTGTGGCCAGCTGGGCATGGAACCCCATGGCTGCAGGAGGTGCTGGGGTTCCCTGAG
>JACBWW010000084.1:189428-253758 GCA_020086605.1 Lanius collurio
TGGTGCTCGTAACCAATAATCATCCCTCCAGCCTGCACTCCCGTGCTCCCAGCACCTCTCACTTGGTGCCCACTGCACCCAGCACCCCAGCACTCGGCACCAGCCTGCACCCAACCAGCCCTACACCTCCCTGAGCTCTGCACCCCTCACCCCCACCTCCATCACCCCCTGTGCCCCAGTGACCTCTGCACTGGTCACCTGCACTGGTCACCCCTGGCAGTGCCCTGCCACAGCTGGCACCAGCCCCTCCAGCAGTGCCGCTGGGCACACCCCAATCCTGCACCCGTGCCAGCCCTCCCGCACACCTGGGAGTGCCACTGGCACCACTGGCACACGCAGCAGGACTGAGCCAGCCCGTGGGGCTGCTCCTCTGCCCCACTGCGGCCCACGCTGCTGTCCCCCTGATGCCACCTGCCCCTGCCGTGACCTGCCAGAGAACAGCACCCGGCCAGTGGCCAAGGAAGGAGCTGGCCCTGGCCACGGGTGCCCCTTGCCCGGGGCTGGTGGCAGGTGCACCCCGAGGATGGTGTGGCAAAGTAACACCAGTGGTGGCCCCAGCAGGGACCCTGATTCCCGAGACTCAGGGAACAGCAGCGGGTGAGGAGGGGGGACCGGGAGGGAGGCGTATCCTGGTGTGATGGAACCTCAGTGGGCACAGAGAGGACCTCACCCACTTGCTGTTTCCTTCACCCGTGGGTTTTGTGGCTTTGGAGGCTGTGCTTGGACCTGGTGCTTGGCCTCAGTTTCCCCAGGTGATGGCTGTGTGTTGGTGTGGGTGCAGTGGGTGCAGTGGGTGCAGTGGGTGCAGAGGGCAGGGATGATTTGGGTGCAGGCTATGGGGACACTGCGGGTACTGGGGGTGCAGGTGTTCGAGGGGTGCAGGTGGTGTGGGCAGTGCTGGGTGGGGGAGATGCAGGCACAGGGGTGCAGTGGTGCTGGAGTTTCAGAGTTCCTGGGGTACTTGGGGGTGCAGGGTGTGATCAGTGCAGGAGAACTGGGGGCACAGGGCTGTGGGGTGCATAGGGGTGTGTAGGGGTGTACAGGGGTGTACAGGGGTGTGTAGGAGTCCTGGGTGCCAGCAGGCAGGGTGGGCAGTGTGGGGTGTGGAGGGTGCCAGGAGCCCTGAGCAATGCCACAGAAGCTGACAATTCCCACCTGGAGAACAAGACAGCCCAAAGGCACAGCCCAAAGGATGTTCCTGTGACACCTTCACCCAGCCTTTCACAGTCAGGCTGGGCCCTGCAGCTTCAAAACCTCTTTGCTTTCACCCTGCTCAGCTCCACCGGGCTGAGGGCTCGCAGAGCTGCTCCAGGGGTGTGTGCTGGCCATGCCTTCACTCTGCTCCTGCACACCATGCTGAGTGCTCAGGGCAGGGCAGCCTGGCTGGGCCGTGCCAACAGGGCTAGGTTCCACCCACGTGGGATTTGAGCCAGTCCTAAAGTGAGGACTGACACACTGAAGGTGCAATTCTCTTACACCAGGTCCTTCATTCCAGCGATTTCTGGGGAGAACCCACGGGTGGAGGTTGCTCCTGTTCTCGTGAGAGACAGAGATGCTGAATCCCCTGCTGGGGCTGCCTGAGACCAATGTGTGTGCACAGAAAATAGGGAAACTGGGTTGGGGTTTGATTCACCTCACAGGGGCCCCTGACAATTAATGGTGGGAAAGTTTCCCTCATGTGCTGTGAGTCACTGGGAAGCTGCCTTTGTTTTCAGAGACACAAAGCATTTTGCTATCCAAGCTGCTGCAGCCTGCTCAGGATCCCTGTGCTCTGGAAGGGAGGCCTGAGGAAGCAGAAATATCATTGTTTTCTGTAATCACCCCATCATAACTCCTCACACCAGTGAAAAATTCATCATCTCCCAAATCCTGAATGTAATTTCTGCTTGAAGATATTTTCTTTTTATGGAATTCACAGAATTGTTCAGGTTGGAAAAGACCCCTAATATCATTGAGTCCAACTGTAATCCCAGCACTGCCATGGTCACCACTGAACCAAGTTTACAAGTCACCATCCTGCAGGGATGGCAACACCATCACTGCCCTGGGTAGCCTGTGCCAGGGCCTGGCCACCCTTTGGATGAAGAAATCCTTCCTAATATCTAATCTAATCTGTCCCCAGCACAACTTGAGGCTGTTTCCCCTTGTTCCTGGGAGCAGAGCCTGACCCCTCCAGCTGCCTCCTCCTGTCAGGGAGTTGTGCAGAGCCACAAGGTCCCCCCTGAGCCTCCTTTTCTCCAGGCTGAGCCCCTTTCCCAGCTCCCTCAGCCACTTCTGGTGCTCCAGCCCCTTCCCCAGCTCTGTTCCTTTCTCAGGACATGCTCCAGCACTTGAGGTGTCTTTCTTTTCATGGAAAGCCCAAAACTGTACCCAGCATTTGAGGTGGGGCCCCACGAATACAGGGAGAAAACAGATTTTTGTTTAACATTCCAGCCCAAAGAATGTCCCTACACCGGTTTGGGGCTTCCTCCCCAGGATTTGTGTAGCACTGAAGCTGTCAGAGACTGCCCTGGTGTTGTAGGGATGTTCCTGCAGCCCCTGCCACAGGAACTGCCCATCCAGAGCTCCAGCCAAACTCGCCCCTCACAGCAGGGACATCAGCTGCCTTGTTGACCATCCCCACGCTGGGAGAGACATAAACAAATGAGCAGAAAAAGATCATTTTCATGCACCATCCCCACTCCACCCACCCTATTTCCCTTATTCCCGTCAAGGGGAGCCATCCCTGACAGGTCTGGGGACATCTGGCTGTTTCCCCCTGGTTTGACCCAGGGTCCCAAGCTCTGTTCCCTGCAGAGGTTCCGAGGTGGCACACGCAGAGATGCACACACCAGATCTGGTCCCCATGGCTGCACCCCCGCAGCTCTGTCCCCCACTGTGTCACCCTGTGGTCTCCGTGCCAGGAGCTGGGGTCTGGGCAGAGTCTTGAGCAAGGACCACCCCAGGGCCTCTCCAGACAAGAGCATATCTGACATTCCCAGGAGGTTTGGATGTGGTTGCTCAACAGAGTTCCTTAAGGAAACAGAGAGGTCAGGGCTGTGCCAGCCCACTGGGTAAGGGGTGGCTTAGCCTTAACCCCTGGGTGACCAAGGACCAGCACTAAGAGGTGTCCCTGCCATGTCCCACAGTGTTCCTGGTGCCCCCAGCCACCAGGTGAGCCCTCCCTCCTCTGTGGGGTTCCACCTGCTGCAGGTGCTCTCATGGGGCCTTCTTGAGATCCTGGGCCCCCACAGTGCTGCCTGGAAATGTCAAAGCAGGCCACAAAAATGTGTCCTTTCCAGGTGGTGGCTTGGTCACGGATTGCTTGGAGGCCATGGGTGCTGCTGGAGCCTGTGGTTACCATCACTCACCTGAGAGCAAAGCTGGATTTTGGCACACACTCTGCCTTCCCCAGCACCTGCTGGAGCAGTGCTGTGCTCGATGGCATTGAAGCTTTCCAGCAGCTGTAAGTGAATTTGGAGCATTCTGGGTCTACTTGCCACCACCAATGCTGGTGTGTGCCACAGCAGTGTTGTGTGCCACGTGGCCACTGTGTTTGTTCCTCCCATCCCAGTGAGTTGTTGAAAGGGGAGGGGAGGGATTACCAGCCTGGGAAACCCCAGGCCAAAATTACAGTCATTTGGATAGGACATGATCTTGTATCTTTATACCTAATAGATTTTCTTAGATATAAAAAAGCAATGTTTTATAAAGAGGGTGGGGAGGCCCTGGCACAGGGTGCCCAGAGAAGCTGTGGCTGCTCCAGCCCTGCAAGTGTCCAAGGCCAGGCTGGACAGGGCTTGGAGCAACCAGGGATAGCAGAAGGCATTGGGACTGGATGGCCTTCCAAGCTAAACTGTTCTATGATCCTGCAGAGGAAGGATTTTCCTGAGCCCTGGGCAGGACCTGCCCTCCTGGGGACATGGCTCTCAGGACGCTGCCCCCAGGGCCCCCAGTGCCAGCGTGCTCTGGGCTGTACCTGCCGTGAAGGGGACACCACGAGAAGGATAAGGACAGCTGGGTCCATACCTGGGGTTTGGTGGGGGAGTAAGGAATTGGAGCAATCTTGGCTGTGCTGAAACCCCTGGCTGAGCTCAGGGGCTCAATCCTAGCCCAGGGCATGGGCAAGCAGGAGATTTTGGAGGTATTCCTTCCCTTTGTCTGCTGGGCACCCTGTGGTCTCTGTGGACTGGGTGAGGCAGTTTCTCAGAACACTCCAGACACAGCCAGAGCAGATCAAACCCTGCTCAGCCCTGACATGGGCTGGGCCCAGGATGGGGCTGGCAATAACACAGGCAGTGGTTTGGCACAGCCCCAGCACTGCTCAGGGAGTCAGTGCACGGAGGATGGACAGAGCTCACATAGTGGCCAGGTAAGTGTGGAACAGATGCAGCTGGTACAAATTGCAGTCAAAAGGCAGGAAAGTGATGATAGTCTGCACCAGACAGCTGAACTGGAAAAACCCCCAGCACCTGATGGGGAATCTGGGAGGGGGAGACAATGCCCCTGGCCCAGCTGTGATCCTGGTGCTGCTCCTGCATGCCATGGGAGAGCCTCATGCAGCTCCTGGCCTGAGCCTGAGCTCCCTAAGAGCTCTCCTCTGGACAACAAACTGAAAGCATGAGGAAAATGGTGTGTGTCCTGCTGTCCAGGGAGTGCAGGAAAACTGCACACATGCAGTTTGCAAGTCTGCAAGTTCTCTTGTCTGATGGCAGTGGGGGAGGAAACATTTGAGGAGGGGGATGCTGAATAAAGCCTGTCTCACAACTCAAACCTCTGTCAGTGTCTCCAGAGACACCATTGCAGGCAAGTGTCACACTCCATTACCTGAGAAGGCAAGGTCCTGAGCCATGCATTGACCTACATGGAGCTTGCAGGAGCTCCACAGCCTCTCCAAGAGCCCAAGCATCCTGCAGGAGTCCCACAGAGAACACAATTCCCCCCCAAAGCACCTGGCTGGGCAGGCTCGGGCATGAGGAAGGGCTGACCTGGCACAAAGAACAGGGGGATTTCTCTGCCAAGATGATTGAAATGCAGCAGGTGAAAGGACATTACTTGAGATCTGTTCCTTTTCCTGCTGCTGGGCCAGGGAGCAGATTTGTTCCAAGTGAGGAAACTGGACAGGGAAGACCATTGGGCAGCGACTGAGCTGCATTTTGGGGACCCATGGAGTGGTGAAGGGGTAGGTCATGCACACAGCCCTGAACTGGGGAAGCTCAGGGAGCCCAGGCAGGCAGGAAGACTGGCCCTTTCTTCCCTGCATCTCACACTGGGTCATGTCAGGGCTTGTGACATGGGCTGGCACAGATTGGGCAGATGCCATCTCCTTCCCAGTCCTCACTGCCCAAGCAGGTGTGTGATGTGCATCAGCCAAGGGCAGCTTTGAATAGCTTCAAAATACTTCACAGAATATTTCCATCTCCATGCTTTATGCCAAAATGTTTTTCTGCCTTCTATTTTTCCCCTCCCTGGATATATCAGTTAAAAAGACAACCGAATAAAGCCCAAATATTATTTTGTTCTGATTTCAGAAAAAACAAAACAAAACCAAGAATTCAAAATCCCCACCCTCACATAACAACAGAAGGCAATTGGGAACACATCACTTGCAAACTGTGCTTGGGAATCTCCCCTGCTAGGGAGAGGGCAGATTCGGGTTGGATATTAGGGAGAATTTCTTCCCTGAGAGGATGGTGAGGCACTGACAGGTGAGGTGGTGGAGTCACCATCCCTGGGGCTGTTCAAGAAACAACTGCACACGGCAAGTCGTGATACAGTTTAGTGGGCAAAGTGGGATTCAATCAGAGGTTGGACTCGATGATCTTGGAGGTCTTTTCCAACCTTAATAATTCCATAGTTCTACTTTAAGGCTGTTGAGAAGGTGTTGGCTGAAGGTGGAGAGGAAAGCAAGCTACAGAACGCTGTTAGCCGACCATGCACCAAGCCACCAAGCTGTGTCTTCAGCAAGAGCTTCATGGTGCATGTCTGGAGCAAGCCCAGCCCTGCCCACAAAGGATGCACAGCCAGGACAGAGGCTCCATTTATTTTGGGGTAGTTCTACCAGCTCTGTGTCTCACGGAGTGAACATTTGAGCGCAGCTGAAAGGCAAACCTTGCTCCTGGCGCTTGCCAGCTGCAGTTCCTCCACACAGCTTGCTCTTCTGCTTCAGGATCTTGCACCTCTCAAAAGCCAAATCTTCTTTCTATGGGCAAAATCTTCCTCGAGCCAGCAGCAGTGGCCACCCCGAGCACCCACTGCACCACCACACCTTGCTCATCCCCAGGGTCCAGAGCCACCGTCCCCGTGGGTTCCTCAGCTGTACTCATCCTGAGGGATGTTCATGCTGCTGCTCTGTGGCCTGGCAGCTTCAGGAGAGGTTTTGGTGAAGGTATCCCCGAGGCTGGTGCAGGAGAGGTCAGAGCAGGGAGGCAGAAGCCCGGTGGGAGCCCTGCACTAGCGGCCTCCCCCCTCTGGCAGCTGGGCAGCGTAGAGAGCTAGTGTGTGATGGAGGAACTGGTACTGCTCGCTCGTCTGGATCATCCCACCTCTGCAAGGGAAAGGCAGGGCCTGCTGACACTTCCCCAAACACAGAACCCTGTTCCCAGCTCTGCTCCCAGGGCACAGATATTCCCGCTTCACCAGCCATGTGAAGATGCCTCTGAAACAGGCACCAGTGCAGCCCAAAGAGTGCAGGGGTTCAGAAGCATTGCTGGGCTGCTCAAAATGAGATTAGCAACTGATTTGGTGCTAATTTTCACCTGTACTTCTCGAAAAGTGGCCAGATGGAGTTTTTCTGGGTTTAGTGGCTGAGCTGGAAGGGAGGAGCAGATGGCTGCCAGGTTCACAGCCCCTCTACTCTGCCTCATGTCCTCAGGTCAGAGCTACAGCAGAACCAGCCCAGCACTGGGAACTGTTTGCCACCCACACATCTGCATCCTCCAGCAACCCTTCTGGTTTCCATCACAAACAGTTTCCTTGGGATGCCCATCCCCAGGTGTCTGCCACTCCCTCCCACACCCCTCCTCCCAGGCTTGGCACCCAGCAGGAGCCTCCAGGGCTCTGAGTACCCACCTGTCTATGCGGAGACGGCACACGATCCCGAGGATATCCACCTCCCCCTTGTCCTGCAGCTGCTGACACCCGATCCTGGTGGCGATGAAGCAGCCGGTGCGGCCAATGCCTGCGCTGCAGGACACACACACAGCTGTGCTGAGCACCGACAGCACCCACTGCCCACACCTGCATCTTGCTGAGCTGGATGCACTCCAGGACTGGTTTGCTGCTGTGATTTCTTCCTAGAGGGATGCCAGGGGTCCTGACCCCAGCTGCCAGACCAAGCTTCTCAGCCAGGCACCAAAAGCCATGGGCTGGGGTCACTCTGCCATGGCAAGGAGTTCTTGCTGTGTTGCACAGCCTGGCTGAAGCTGCTCTGGAAGCACAAAACCAGTCTGTGCCCCATCCTTGTGCAGGGCAGGGGGCTCTGCAGCCCCTTCCCCTCCCAGCTGGGCTCTAGCCCCAGTACCAATGGTTTGCACTCATACTGCAGCAGTGCATGCTGAGCGTGTTCCACAGGGACAAGCGGGTGCTCTGCTCCACTGTCCCCAAATTCACTCAGCAAGGAGAGAAAATAGGCAGAGCCACATCCTGCAGGAGGGCTGACCTGAAACATGGCTCCACATCCAAGCCACAGGCCATGCTTGGTGACACAGAGAGCAGGAATCCCAGAATTACAGAATGGGTCAGGCTCGAAGGGATCAGCCTTGTGATTCCATGATGATCTTTTGCCTTTTTTTATACCTCTTATGCATTCCCAGTATTCTTAGAATACATTCCTGTAAGACTGATATTTAACATAGTCCTGGAATTCTGCTAATCAAGAAGACCAAACATCCTAAAGGCCTCACAGTTAAAGGCCAAAAAGTTTTATGCTGTCTTGAGAAACCAAGGCCCCTCTAGAAGATATCCTGCAAACTAGGATTAATCCCATCTGGGAGGAAATACTTTAGAATAAGAAGATGTCATGCCATTCATTTCAGCTCCTCATGGGGGAATCTTGGTCAGATATGCTAATTTATAAGGTCTAGAAGATTATATGTGCGATATACCATGTGTGTGCATTTTGGGGTATTCCACCTTGACAAATTGTTGCACCATAAGGATCCTTATTAAATACCGAAGTAAAAACCCTTTTATCCCTTAACTGTGTCTGGCTCGTAGTGCCAGGACCAGGGAAAAGGCATGACATGGGGTCATCTGGTTCCATCTCCCTGCTCAAGCAAGGATCTTCCAGAGCCAGAGCTGTGGGTGTATGGTGGGGCTGGTGGCTGGGTCCCAAATGCAGGCCTCTCCTGCTCCCACCCTGCTGCCCATGGATGCAGGTGCAGGATATGGCACCATCCTGCTGCCAGGACAGGAGCTGCTGGTTGATAGATCTGCTGTGGGGTGGCTGTAGCCCAGAATTTCTGCACCACAGCGGGACCCATGCATGGAGGACTCACATGTGGGAGTTTCCCCTCAGGCATTTGCAGCCTGAGCCCGAGGTGAAGCACAGCCAGGGCTCAGGGGAGGTGCAAGCCCTTACCTGCAGTGCACCACGATGGGCCCTGGGCTGGCTGCAGTCTGCAGAGTCTCCTCCACCTTGGACACCAGGTGCAGCAGGGGCTTGGCTGACTCGGGTGTTTGCTGGTCCGGCCAGGAAGGGAAGAGGATGTGTTTGACCTTGCGGCGTTCCTTTTCCAGCTGTCCCAGCACAGAACAAAGAGAAATCGGGATGTGAGAGCAGGGCCAAATGAAACGTGGAGTGCAGCTCCAGCAGAGGCCAGGCAGCCTGTACCCATCTCTGCCACCCTCCTGCCAAACCCCTCTTTGTGCCTCTGCCAGACAAGAGGGAGAGACCCCTGGGCCAGACACGATGGGTGTGTCCCATCCCAGGAGATGAGAACAGACACAGAGTGTTCCAACACTGTCACCAGAGTGTTCCAACACTGTCACCAGAGTCCAGGCAAAGCAGGAGCCTTTGGGCTGGTGTCAGCCCAGGTGACAGAGAGCCCACGGGGCAGAGCCCAACAGCACAGTGCAAAAACATCGACCCCTTCTCCTCTGTACCCCAGGGCTGGTCCTGCTCCCTCCCAGCCTCCCCAGGCAGGAGGGGCTCTGCAGACCCCTCCTCTGGCACGGGGCTCCTGAGAATTGTGGACCCTCCTCTTTCCCATCACACAGCATTGCCATCTCACTGGACATCCCAGGGGTGTCAGGGGCACTGCTGGGCCCCAGTGTGCTCCCTGTCTGACCCACCTGGATGGAGAGATCCCGGACCACGTACTCCACAGACTCGCTCACCCCCTGCACGTGGATGGTGAAGGGGCCATAGGTGCCCTCCTTCTCGGGCCAGTAGTGGACGCATTTCTGGAGAACAAGGCAGGTTTGTGGCTGTGGAGATGCTCAGGGCATCCCCTGGATGTCTGAACTGTGCTTGGGTCAGTGCTCTTGGGAGGGGGCATCACCGTGGGGGTGGTAGGGGAGCGGGGAAGGTGGATGTAGGGTGATAGAGAGGGAAAGCAAGGAAGGGATGGATCCCTGTCCCTGCACCTGCTGCCTTGCACCCTCTGCCATGCCCTGCCCTGGCTTTCAGGCCCCAGGGATGCACAGCCTTCCTCAGCCCTGGAAGCTTCCAGACACAGCAGGACCCAGGGCACAGGAGGCTGTCAGTTGGGAGAGAAGGGAGCAAGGACATGGCCAGGAGAATTTCCAGTTCTCAGTTCCCCCAGGCAGGTGCTGTCAGCTCCATCCCAGCTGGATCCCCTGGCTGAGAGCTCCCAGCCCAGGGGAGAGCTTGGGGAGCCAGAGGGGCACTGCTGCCCACTGTTTCTGCCCCATCCCCAGGGGTTGCCCTAATCCTTTATCCTACTATCCAGCTGGTAAGGCGTGCCCAGGGCACACAGGCATGTGAGGAGGAAAAGCTTTGCCAGGCAGGGCCAAGGCTGCAGCCCTGGGGCTCTCTCCTCCCCTTGTGATCCATCAGGGAATCCCTCTGAGACCAAAGCACACTAAGTGGGTGCACAGACCCCACATTTGGCCTCTGCTGTCATCAGCACCCCACTCCCCTGTGTGCCCGGCCGGGCGGTGCCTGTGCCCGGGGAGGGTCCGTGGTACCTCCTTGCGCTCCTGGAGCTCGGTGATCATGACGATGAGAGGCGCCTCCTCCTGCCACACCATCTCCCAGAAGTCGGTCACGGTGTTCAGCAGGGGTCCCTGTGTGGCGATGTACTCCCGGGGCCGCCCCGCGTAGCCCTGCCCGGCACACGGCCCGTCAGGGGGGCTCGGGGGGCTGGCTCCAGGCCACTCCAGCCCTCATGAAGCTTTTCTGCCTCTGCAGTTTAGAGGCTGAGCCACACATGCTGTTTCCTACTAACCCTGTCCCTGAAATGCTTTTACAGATCTGCTGAGGAGCCCCCAGGCTTCCTCCCCATCCACGAGCAGGTCCCTGAAACCGGCCTTGTACACCCAAGTGCCTGCAAGCATCCCCTGGCTATCAGTGTGACAACAGCCAGCGTGATGGATGCCTTGGGGAGGCAAAGCTCACACAGGGAGCTGCACTCCTCACTGTGGGCACTTCCACAAGGACAAGCAGGAGTCCCTGTTTCACAGCTCCAAGCATCTTCTCTCCCCTGTCACTTCCTGTCCTAGTGTAAAATTGCTAAAGGTATAAAAATCCAGGCCTTCCCAGCAGTCCTGTTAATGGTTTGGTCTCACAAGAAGTCGCACTGGCCCAGCTAAGGGACAGGAATGTTTTCAGGAACATTTTGCCAAGCCCTATTTTCACGCCTCAAGATAATTTTTTCCCCTAGGAAACATGATTTTTTCCCTAGGAAACATGATTTTCCATTCAGGAGACCTGAAGTTGTCAACCCTGGGAACTCCACCTTCTCCCCACCACCCCATGCTCAAAAACACTTCATGGAACACCATCAGCAGGAAGAGCATCAATCCCAGGTGGGGCTGATGTGATCAAAGGCCTGCAGAGCCCTCCCAGATTCCTGTGCCTCCCAGGCATGCCCAGGCAGGCTGGGTTACTGATTTTCTGATGCGCCCACAAATTCCTGCACCGCTACACCCTTGGAGAGGTGAGGGGAAGGAAGGGGTCAGGAAATGCCAGCAGCACACAGGGGTGTGTGGACACAGGTGTGCTCAGATGTGCCAGGGGGACGGGCAGCACCGGGCATTGTCAGCACTTGTGTAAGACAGAGGGGACGCCAGGCACAGCCTGGGCTGTGGGGACAGAGTGCCAGTGTCACCTGGTGCACAGCTGCACGCTGCCAGGCTGCCTCGGGAACACACAGTTCCTCTGCTGCCCGTGGGCAAACTGCCCTCGGAGCACACAAGCCTCCCAGCAGCTTTGGGCTCAGTGCTCCTGTCCCAAAGCTGCCCTGACCCTCCCCACGGGGTGCTGGGTGCTGCTGTCTCAGTGGATCTCAGCCACAAGCACCATCAGAAAAGAAATGCTCCTTGTGCCCTCCAGCTCCCACCCACACCCTCAGAGCACCTCCCAGGGCTTTGCCACCCCAGACAGCACTTTCTGTGGGCTGCTCTTCCAAGCCCTGCTTCCCCTCATTGCCAAGCACTCACAGCAGCCATGGCCCCACCTCTGCTTCCCTGGCCAGTCCCAAGGCAAGGGTGCTGAAGATTAATTGCTCAGAAAGAAGCCTGCCCACCAGGCAAAGCTGGCAGCTGGCTGACACGAGATCCCATTGTGGGAGAGACTGCAGCCTGGAAGGGTTTGCACAGGGATGGATATCAAAATCAGGTTGTCTCAGTAACACCCTAAGGTCTGAGGATTTCTCAGTCTCTGGCAAGGGACCCCACTGGGTGGCAAAAATAAGCCACACCCCATCTTCATTAGCTCTCCTCCTAGGAAATTGCAGCAAGCTCCTTGAGCAGAGAGGAAATCCCAGGATGTGTGAGGTTTGAGGATCTCTGAGCTGCCATAATCTGCTGAGACAGCTTGCCTCCCATGGCTTTTCCAGACTGTGGGCCAGTGTGTGAGGATGAGATGGAGCAGCCCCTGCAAGGGAGCCTGTTGGGGTGCTCCATCTGCCCAGGAGCTGAGAGCAGCTCCCTCAGGAGACTCTCCCCCAAAAGGAACGGTGTGTCTGCCCTGAGCAGATGGAGCCACATCTCTCCAGCTCCAAAAGGGCTGGCAAAGTTAAATCTGCTGCCCCAGGGCAGCCACAGGACAGAGGAATCCCTGTTTCACAGCTCCACACATCCTCCATCTCCAGTCACTTCAGCTAGTATAAAATTGCTAAAGATATCAAAAATCCAGGCCTTCCCAGCAATGCTGTTCAGGGTTTGGTCTCACAAGAAGTCACACTGTCCCAGCAAAGGGACAGGTGACAGTGTCTGGCTCGTGTGACCCAGTGTGGCAGCTGCAGCCTTGTGAGCCCTGGGCTGCAGGCCCTGGCAGGACACTCACCGTGATGTAGTTGGCATTTATGTAGCTCTCCTCCTCCTGCTTCCCGGCCCTCCGGAGGCAGACCCGGCTCTCAGGATCTGAAAGATGTCACAGGTATTGGCCCAAGGGACTGATCCTGCCTGGAGGCTGAGTCCTCCTGCTCTGTGCCTTGCTCAGAGCTGTCTGCACCCTCCCTCACGCCTGTTGTTGTCCCATTCAGCCTCACTGCCCTGGCAGGGCACAGCCCGGCGCAGCCCAAACCTGCAGGAGCCGTGGTGAGCAGGTGGGGTAACTCACCTGCAGTGACCCCCCAGGACATCCCCACAGCACCTGCCCAGAGCCCAGCTGAGCCCTTCCAGAACATGCTCATCCTTTACACCCTTAGGGCCATGCCCTGGGGACAAGTGAGGCCCCAGTGTGCTGCACACCCGGGTGGGACACCCCAGGGACAGCTCCCCGTGTGCCACCCCACAGCACTGGGGCACCCCCTGGAACACAGCACCCAGCTCCTGCAGCACGGGCAGTAGGAGCAGGCGTGGCAGAGCAGCAGGAGCCCCCAGGAGTGCCCACCCCAGTGCCAGGGCTGCTCTGAGTCATCCTCACCCACCAGCAAACACAGGCAAAGTGGGAGGCGAAGGGACACAGTGGCACGTACTGGGGAGAATGGTTTTGTATCTGTCCTTGAAGGCACGTCCAGGGATTTCCAGCTCCTCTGGACTCACGAAGTTGGGTGGGATTTTCTGCAGGGGAGAAAACAGCAATAAGGAAAAGCCCCTCGCTGCCACTTGTGTCCCCTGGTGGTGGCAGAGTTGGTCTCCCAGCAGGGCAGAGCTGACCCAGGGGCATCCCCAGAGGTGCCAGCTCCTGGGATGAGTCCTGTCTTTACTCCAGCTGTGGTGGGACTCCTTCCAGAGAGGCAACCTTGGTAGAAGAGGGTGGCATGGG
This sequence comes from Lanius collurio, assembly GCA_020086605.1. Taxonomy (NCBI): domain Eukaryota; kingdom Metazoa; phylum Chordata; class Aves; order Passeriformes; family Laniidae; genus Lanius; species Lanius collurio. The sequence goes on from JACBWW010000084.1 coordinate 202,804, forward strand.
AGGGCAGGACAGGGTTTTCCAGGCACCCCAGTGGGACATGTGTGCAGGTGGGCACATGTGTACACACACCTGGGCACCCCTTCCCTCTGTGTGCCCACACCCCCTGCCCTCCCACTGGGCTGTGGGGCACGGCTGGGCTCAGAGCCTGATGTTCACCCCTGTCAGTCCCACCACCACCAGCCCCTGCCACACTTCTTGTGAGGAGGGAGAGGGAATCATCGCACCGAAAACTCCTCCTGGAGCTGTGCCAGGCTCTGGGCATGCTGCTGGAGCTCCTCTTTCCTCAGCACATGGCTGGATGTCCTCAGATACTTCAGTGTGATGTCCCGTGGCGTGCAGACAGGCTGGATGGGCTCCACGTTCCCTAGAGAGCTCATGTCCAGCACTAGGGACACATTGGAGCCCCTCCTGAAAGGCAGAGGGGTCCCTGGCTGACCTACTGCCATGCTGGGACAGAAGGACAGCCCACCCCACTGGATCATCAGATAAAACCACCCCACACTGAGCAAAAGCCAGAGAGACCCCATTAGATGGGGAACAAGGAACTAGCTGATCATTTTGCCTCTTGGCTGGGAAGCCCCTGAAGGACGAGATTTGTCCTGGGCTGGCTGGGGGCCAGGGCTGCCTCCACACACAGAGCTGGCACCTGCACGTGCTGCAGGCAGAGGGCTGGCAGGAAGGAATTTTAGGGGAGCCCTGGGGATGAGCAGTACCACGGGTACCCCAGCCAGGGTGGAGCCACACTCACCTCTCCTGGAGGCGCTTCTTGGCAGAGGGACTGGGTTTGTCTGGCTTCTCCATGTCTGCTGCAGCTGCCCGGGCTGCCAGGCTGCCCCTATGAACTCTGGAGCACACCAAGCAGGCTTGGACCATGCTGCAGCAGCCACAGAGGCCTCGTCCTGAAGCACAGTGGGGGGACACAGGGGGTCCTCAGCTCCTGGGAAATCATGGAGCCATCAGGGGAAAAGCAGCTGGAAAAGAAAAGGCAGATCTGAGAGACACCACGAGGCTGGGTGGAGCCCCTGACAGATGGTCTGCAAGCAAGGGATGGGGTTTAAGTCCTCAGTTGTCCTGGAACCAGGACCCCCAGCCCTCCTATCAGGCAGATGGAGAGCTCCCAGCACATCCACCCTCGGGGATGCCTCCAGCACTGCAGCCCACATGGGCACCACTGGCGATGCTGGGCATGGCACCAAGGACCACCTGCTTCCCCTGAGGGGAGGACACCCACTCTGTGTGGTGGCAGGGCATGGTCTGGTTTGGGGGAGCCCCAGAAGCTCTCCCCCTCCATGGAAGCACATGCCCTGTGTTTCCAGCCCTTCCCCCCTGCTTCGGCCTGGGGACATGGTGGGAAGAGTGAGAGCTGGAACGTGTGAGCACAGCAGCCTCCAGAAGGTGACACGAGGTGGCTGCGGCCACCACACGGAGTCTGGCCATCTCCTGCTGCAGGGAGACACAGACCAGGCACCCTCAGCAGCCTCATGGCTCTGGCAAGGGAGGGATGGCCCTGGGACAGCCTCCTCCATCCTGCGGGTCCCAGCAACTGTCAAGAGGAAACTGCTTTATCTGGGTGGTTGAGCAAGAGGCGATGGGGCAGCCCAGCTGGGGAAGGGACCAGACACGTCCATCACCAGCCGTGGGTCAGCCCCTGGCAGGGCTGGGGAGGTGCAGGTGGTGCTGATTCACTTCCAGGAAAAGCTCCTCATGATCCATTCAGCACCCTGGGATCCTGAGCCTCCTGCTCATCCCCAGCTTCCTCCATGAAGAGGAGACAGACCCACAGAGACAGGGAATGATGCAGAGTCCGAGCTCTTGGTGGGAGAAGAAGGGGACCCCAGGCAGCCCATCTGCTCAGGGAGGTCTTGTGGAGAGCCGGGGTGCACATGGTGCTGGGAGCACAGCTAGGGCAGGAGCTGTTCCCCATGGTTCCCTGCTGCCCAGCGGCATTTCTGGGGGCGGCAATGCCACCACTGCCACGCACACCATCCCCGTGCCCCATGCAGGGTGTCCCGGTGTTCTCCAAACCAGGCAGGACAAGAGCAGCTGCTCAGCAGGAGCGGCAGCACCAGCAGAGATCCTGACCAGAGACAGCCCAGCTCCCACCCCAGCTCCCATCCCAGCAGCTGTTCCCCCACACTCCAGCCAGGAAACACCTGGGACATGCCCTCGCCAGCAGAGGTGCCCTGGGCAGTACCTCGCTGCCAGCACCTGCAGGGAGAGTGCTCACATCACCTGCCCAGCATCCCAGCCCTGCCTGGGGCTGCCCGTCCACAAGCCCATGCCCACCGCCCCTGGGCACCAGGGCCCGGCGCTGCCCGGCGGGGTCTCCTCTGCAGCGGGCAGCGTGGCTGGGCTGCGGGGCTGCCTACCTGCTGCCCTGTGGCGTGGGCTGGTGGGTCCGGCACAGGCCCGCGGGCACCGCGCCCGTCGGTCTGACACCACGGTTTGAAAGTGTTCAGGAAGCTGCTTATCAAAGGAGCTGCTGCTTCTGCTGCTTCCTCTCCCTCCTTCTCCCCCACCCCGGCTGCCGCCCACACACATACCGGCCACATCTCTGCAGCTCGGCTCTGCCGGGCCGCCTGCACACCCAGCCCCGCTCCCCACCGACCAACCTTCGTCCTGCCCCTGTGGGCATGGCCTGGCCTCCCCCAAAACCCTGGAGTGTCTCCACAGGCATCTCCGATGGGGCTGGTGGGGTGTGCTCGATGGCCTCTGTGACAAGCCATGACCAGCATTGGTGCCACACATGGGGCACGGAGGGATGGGCAAGGCTGGGCCATGGAGGCCGCTGGCAGGAGGGGTGAGGCAGGACGGGCATGGTGCAGTGCTGCTGCTCTGGGGGCACCAGACCTCACCTGCCCCACAGGGAGCCAGCATGAATCCTCCCATGCCTGCTGTCCTGCCCGTGTCCTCTCACCCAGGCTGTGCCCAGCTGTCCCCATCCTGCTATAGAATGTGCCAGGGCTTGCTCGGTGCCTCCCACCCGCAGTGCCCCTGTGCAGTGTGCCCCTTGTGCCACCCCACCGTCCCCCAGCCCATGTCCGTGCTGGGACACCCCTCTGCACTCACAACCATCCCTGGGTACCTCGGGGAAAGACATGTGGGCTCCCCCTCCCCAGCAGGGCAGGGCAGGAGTGTATCTGGGGAGGAAGGTCCCTGGCTCAGGGGTCTGGCTCAGGTAGGACAGGTCTGCCCTTGGGGCACTGCACATCCTTCCTGACGCATCCCCACGGTTCTTCCTGTTTGCTCTTGCCCGGGCTCTGCACGCTTCCTTCCTCCTCAGCCCCCACCCCTCTGTGCTGCAGCAGCTCCCGCTGCACCCCCCAGCCACAGACACCCCAAACACCTTTCCCATGTCTGCTCCACGGGCTCCTCCTGCTGCCCCGGGGAGCCCCGGCCGCAGCCACCCCAGCCCAGCTCACTGTGGTGGCCATGCTGTCCCTGGGCTGTGCTGTGGCCGTGCACACCTGGGTGTGCTTCCAGGTGTGCCAGGACATCTTCCCTGGGCAACCCTGGGAGACCCTTGCAGTGCCACCTTCTACCCAAGATTTGGGAGATCTGGGGGCTCAAGCTCCAGAGCAAAGGGCTGGGCTTGGCCAGCAGCTGAACAGCCTTATCCTGGAGGAAAGGCCACCAGCACCTGTGTCTGACCTGCAGATCCTGGAGTGGCCAGAGGATAGACTGACTGGGGAATTGCTCCCTGCCCTAGGTGGGATGAGAGAACACGTCTATAAGGCCTAGAGGCAGCCCCACCACACACTGCCCTTCCTTCCCACCTGTCCCTGACGGAGCTCAGGAATTCCTAGAATGACCAGCACTGCAGGACTTAACAAGGTGGCTGCACAAACTCATTCTCAGTAGGAACCAGAGTAAACAAACAGGGTTCTTTGCTGCAGTAACAGGCTGTCAGACATGCAGAAGTGTCCTGAGGCTGTGGCTGTGTCTGCCCTCTAAGTGCAGAAGCCACCTGTCCCATCTGGGTGTCTTTGAGCTTAAGGGGTTCCTGAGGGTGCAGCCAAGATGAAAACCCCTGGATCTGCTTTTCCTGCCTTCTGCTGATCTGATCTTGCTGCCTCCTCACTGCCCTGTTCCTCTGCCACTGGTGGACAAGTGGGGGACAAGCTCAGTGTGGCATTGGGGCAGATGCCACAAGGCACCCAGCACATGGAAGTCACCAGGAATGTGTCAGTGACACCTGTGCGCCCACACTCCCTCCCAACATCCCCAGCTGCACCTGTGACAGGCAGGGTGGGGACAGCTGGACCCTCACAGACCTCATAGGGACCAAGGAACATCCACAGATCTGCCAGCACCCCAGAGGAGCGGAGCAATGGGGCTGTGACAGCTGGGATGGCCAGTGTCCCTCCCTGGACCCAGGAGGCACCATAGCACATCCTAATTCTCTGCACAGAGCACAGTGAGCAGGAGACCCGGGACAGCACTGGCCTTTGGGAGCTGGATTTGGGCTGGTTTTCCCCAAAGGGAATGGGAACCTTTTACCAACACATGATTTTCTGCAAGACACAAACTCCTGCAAAAGGGGTATGGAGCAAAGGCTTTTATGGAGGCCAGGAGCTCCCTGTGCATTGCTCATATCTCAGTGATCTGTGGCCCAGTGTGATTTAAGGGATTTGATGGGCATTTCAAAGGATTTCAGCAGTAAATCCCTTCTTCCTCCTGCCGAGTTCTGCCTTGGTCATGAACTGCCCTTGGATGCTGCAGGAAAGATGCTGATGCACTTCATTTCCAAAATGGCTTATTTGGTTCCACTCAAATTTGGTCATGACAATGGACCACACTCGGGGTAAAAAGAGGAAACTGAGATGCTGGGATGCAGTGTATCCTCTGCCTCTGAAGCATCACAACACCAAGGTACTCATGCTCAGGGGTGTCCCCAGAAAAGCCCTGCAGCACTTTCCCAGTGCTGCTCACAGACTTCCCTGTGCTGCTGGCTTGGCTCTACCAGTCATGCACATACCTGTGCAGGACACCCAGGATACAGCCTCTGGAAACCACACCTGGCCCTCTTTGGCTTTTCCTTATGCAGAAAACTCCAATGGCAACTGAAGGGCCTGTCCTGGCCATGGCAACTCACCCGGGATAGAAGGAACACAGGAGGGAAGTAGGGATGTAGTCCAGGGATGTGCCATGGCCAGGCTCCCAGGAGCAGAAACTGAGATGTCCTGACCCTTGGCTGCCTCTGATGGTACACAGCTGCTCCCACCTGCCAGCATGGCTGCTCTTCCTCCCTTCTGCCAAAGCACCAGCATGCTGAGAAGGTGCATTTGAAGGGACAGCATGGGAGGGGACACAGACCTGTGGAGACCTCCAGCATGAAAATGAAGGTACTGGTGGAAAATAAGTCATGAGCTGGTGGAGACAGACTGGACATGAGGGAGACCAGGAGCAGATAGAGCCAGAACACACTGCTTGACCCAGGGCATTTTTCAGCTCTCAGTGCCACTTGGGCAGCAAGCTGTCCCCTGTACCTTGCTGTGCCCACCTCTGTCTGCTGCCCTCCTGGGAAGGACACCTGCCCCCTCCTACCTGCCTCCTGGGGCACACAGCAGGAGCACACCCACACGTGCAGAGCAAATGCAGGTCACTCATTGGTGCCTATCTGTGTGGGCGTGCAGAGACCTCGAGCAGTGAACTCCAGACATGCCCTCCCTCCCCCCAAATGTACTTTTGGGCACATCTCTTCTGGCCACCTCTGAGCCCCTGCTTGGAAGGTGATGCTGCCAGCTGGCTCCTCCTGAGGGACACTGGCTGGGTTAGCAGAGGGGTGCAAGGGGAGAGCAAAGAGCTGGGAGATGCTCTGGCCAAGGACTGTGCCTTTCGTGTGCAGCTGTGCTTGTCCCGTGTCACATCACCAGCTCTGCACCAGCTGCACCAGGCTGGCCCAGGGAGCAGAGGGGGAGCTGCTGGAGCCTACAAGCAGGGACTGCTGGGGCCAGGGAGGACCTGGCTTTGAGGGGAGACAGTGTCCAGTCTGGGGGCAAATCCCAAGCCAGGGTCAGTGTGCAATAAGGACAGAACCAGGACGCCAGGACAGCCATTGCAATCTGGTGTGAGCGAAGAGGAACCTGACGGTCTCCGGAGGGCGAAACTCAGGAGGGGATGGGAGAAGCAACACTGAAGGAAATGGCTCTGGGCAGGGGGTCCCATAGGGTCACTGCTTTGCCTCTCACCTTCCTGCCTCACTCCCCTGGTGGGGAAGGACTGGTGAGGTCCCAGAACAGGAACATCCCTTGTCCCCCAACACTCCTTGCTGCTCTGACCTTGGTGGTGGTGGGGTGTCAGGGGTGATGATGATGTCCATAGTGGTGCTGGGAGGGTTGGTCATGGAGGGATGGACAAGGAGGGAAGAGTCCCAGCTGTTACCACAGCAGCCATTCAGCTAGTCCAACCAGGGATGTGCCAGACATGGGATCTCCTGTGTCATCTGTCTGTGGACATCTGTGCATTAGGATCATCTGTTGGAATGTAAGGACTAGAGAGCTCTGTGACAGTCTCAGGGGCCTTGAAGGGTCTGTAGAACTGGGGGTTTACTTTCTGCAAGATATGGGGACCCTATGGAGTTGGTGCCCTGGGGAGGAACATCTGGATCTATCACTGACTGGTACTTGCTGTCTGTTCACTTGCATTTTAAAACTCCACTTCCATGGGGTCATCTCGCACCTCTGGCCGTGGTTTCGCAGCCAGTTCCCTTTGGGCAAAGAGCACCTTCCAGCCCCAGACTGGGACCTGCTTTCCCACTAACAACCAGCCAATCTTTATGCCCATTTCTGTCCCCCTAGCCTCCTGAGCACGGGGTTCCTCATGCAGCCTCCCTGCCCTCATACACACACCCCAGCCCTCTCCTCACCCCCTCCAGACAGCACTGTAGCCCCAAAGTCACCTCAGCCCAGCCAGGCACTGAGCTGGCACCCAAAGCACAGGCGCTGCCCAGTGGTCTCGCTCCCCAGGGTTGCCTACCACCACGGCTTGGTCCCATCAGGCCCCTTCACCTCTGGGTCCGGCACTCAGGAAGGGCTGGTCCTGCTTCCGTTGACACGACTGGGAGTCAGGATGTCCTGCAGGCTTTTGGAAATTAGCCCATCTCCTCCACTGCCTAAACATCGCTCGCAGGCTTGAAGGTGAAGCAGCTGCCTCGGGACCGAGCAGTCGCTGTGCGCGCTGGCCGATCGGCTGCCGGCAGGGCAGAGGAGGACGGAGCGGTCATCCCGAGCATCCCGCGGAGCCGGCCCGGGGCAGCGAACAGCCGAGCTGCGGCACCTTACCTGGGGGGCCCGCGGCCCCCGCCCGCCGGCCTGGGGACAGCCCGGAGCCGGGAGCGGAGGGACGCAGCTCGGCAGATCGCTGTTGCGGGGAGCAGCGTCTCGCTATTCCAGCGTCCTCCACGGGAGCGCGTTCCCAAGGACAGCCCCGGCAGAGCATCCTCCTGGCGCGGCCGGGCTGGCGGGGCTGCGGGAGCTCAGAGCCCGCAGCGCAGCGCTGCCGGCGAGCCTGGACCCTCGGGCATCCCGCCGGGATGGAGCTGACCTGGGCAGCCAGACGGAGGCAGCGGATGCGTGACTTTCTCCCGTGGCCCGTGACGGTCTGTGCGGAGTTTGCTCCTGCTGCTGCCTGGCTTGAGCCGGGAGCAATTCAGCAATTGCTGGTTCGTGTTGGCAAGGCATTGCCGCTGATCGTGCCAGCCCCCGTGCTTCTGCCCTCTCCTCAAGGAGAACCAGAAGAAGAGTTCAGGACCTGGATTTCCTGCTTAACTGCTGGGCTGTTTTCTTCTTTGAATCCCTCGGTTTGATCAGCTTAGAGAAGAGGGAACTTAGGGGAGACCTCACTGAGCTCTTCAGCATCCTCATGAGGGGCAGTGGAGGGGCAGCTCCAGTCTCTGCTCTCTGTGACCAGTGACAGGACTAGCGGGAACAGCTGGATCTGTGTCAGGGGAGGTTTAAATTGGAAAGGAAAACGTTTTACACCCAAAGAGTGGTTGAGCACTGAAACGGGCTCCCCTGGGAAGTGGTCACAGCTCCAAACCCGTCTGAGCTCAAGGAGCACTTGGACAAAGCTGTCAGGCACAGGGTGGGATTGTTGGAGTGTCTGCAGGGCAGGAGTTGGACTTGACAACCCTGATGGATCCCTTCCAACTCAGCATATTCTGTGATTCTACGTGACTGCTGAGTAGAACCACTTTTGGTTTCTGGAATTAGATACCCTCCTGTCTCTCCTGCAAACAAGCTGAGCTTTTCTCCAAATTTCCCAGTAGAAAGGCAGAGCAGGTGAACCACCAGCACCACTGGGTTGGGCTAACAGTGATGCAGAGCTGGTGTTGCTGTGGTCTAAAGAAGGTGCCTTGGCACAGGAACAGCTCCCCTGGGAAAGGGGATCTCCCAGATGGAAAGTGCTTTATATCAGCTTGGTTTGTTCCCCTCCTCATGTGGGAAGAAGCTCCCCCCGTTCATTCCACAGTGGAGTAATTGCATGGAGGACTGTTCCCAACCCAGGAGTACACAGCAATGAAATGACAGAAACATTAAGGCTGAAAAATCCCTCTAAGATGGTCAAGTCCAACCATTAACTGAGCACTGCCACGTTCACTGAATCGTGTCCCCAGGGGGTGAAGGCAAAGGGGATCTAAGTGAACACATGGGACCAGACCTCCAAGTGCTGAGACTTCGACACTCTAGCCAACAGATGCCAGTGAAGAAGCCACAGATGGCAAGAACCACAGAATGTGACCACACCATGAGCACCTGTCTCATCCATGTGTCACTTGGGCTTTTTCTGTGCTTCCCTGAATGCCTCCAAGAGAGCTGTGCTTTTAGAAAATGCTGTGTGCTTCAGTTTCCCTTGGGGAGTGAGCTGTCTGCCTTGCTTGGACACCTGTGGGGCACACACACATCCTCTCGGGAGGCTCCAGACCACAGAACTGCCTGCTGAGCCCTGAGAGCTGAGTGGGCAGGAAGAAGTCTCCTAGGAACAGAAAAATCCCCAGCTCCTCTCTCTATCCTCACAGCACACAGGACAAAGCAGGTCTCAATGAAAAAGGCACAAAAAGGCCTGAAATTCCTGAAGACTCATCACGTTATTCCTTTTCTGTGTCCCTTGGCAGGCTGTAGCAGTGGGGACCTCAGCAGCCAGCACGAGGGCTGAGCCTTGTGCCCTGCTGGCTTTGCCCAGCACAGCCCTGCTGGCCCCGTCCCTGGGCTGCTCCCTCGGGAGGACTCTTGGGCCTGGTGACCTCTTGCCGGGTGCAGGGGCCATTATCAATAACAGGAAATGAGCTGGGCAGGAGGGGCAGGGGAGACAGAGACCCAGAAAGAAAGGAAGCGGTTAGAAAGCCGTCACTTCCATTTCTGCTGCAAGAGAAGCTGCGCCCACGCACCGGTGGGCACGGGGCAACAGCACTGCCCTTCCGCAGCCTGAGCTGCTCTGGGATGGCCGGGGAGTGCTTGTGGTGAGGGCACAGATCCTCGTCTGGCCTTTGATAACAGCTAGAAAGGTGGTTAAAGTAGCCCATGCCAATGTGTGGTGCAGAAACAGCTGTGTGGTGAGCCCAGCCGATGGCTGGGGGGTTAGGATTCTTAACCTTGCTGAAGACAGGCAGTGCACGTGATGCTGCCTCTGTCCTCTGGCACAGGATGGGGCTGTGGATGCAGCTGCCTGGGGCCAAAGGGCCAGGAAGGATGTGCCAGCAGCTTTTATTTTAGGACAAATATCTTCACTCAGAGATATCTGATCAAAGGGTGATCAGGCACTCAGCACAGGCTGCCCGTGGTGGAGTCAAAGGCCCGTAAATGTGGCACTTGGGGACACAGTGAACATGGCAGTGCTAGGGCAGTGGTTGAACTTGATCTTAGAGAGCTTTTCCAACCTGAACAGCTGTATGAAGATTCCTGCATAGCAAGAGGCAGAGTCCCTGACAGCCATGGCACATCCCATCTCTGTCTGGAGGAGGCAGCCAGAGGGCAGCAATGCAGAGATGATGGATCTGCCCAGTGCTGCTCCTCTGGCGCCGAGCCACAACAGAATGTGGGCCTAGCTGCTTTTGAAAGCTGTTCTGGATTGTGCTTTCTTGGCCACTGAAACTCAGGGAGCTGCTGAGTTGGGCCATGTGTGCTCCTGCTGAGAGATGCTGTGTGATTCCTCTGAGTCCTCTTCGTCTTGCTGCAACTGTGTGGCTGTAGGTGTGAGCCACAGGAGCTTGCAGAACGTGGGGTCTGCTTTGTCCCACTTCATGGCTGCTCACAGTAGGGAAGCCATGCTGCTTGGAGCCACAGCTGCCCCAGATCTGGAGGAAAAGCAAAGAAATTGTGAGTTTTTTAGTTATTTTCTTCTGCTGTTGTGGCTGAGAGGGGTCCCTAGCTGCTCTGGGGCTGGGGACACCTTTCCTGCCTGCAAGTCCAAGGATGGAACCATGGAGCTTTCAGCATGGATCTTTCACTGGAGGAGAAATAAGGCAGCAGTTGGTGTCACCAGAGCCCCAGATGCAGCAGAAGTGTTGGGCTGCTTGCCTGTGGTGCTGGGGCCCAGGCCTGTGATACCAGGACAGGCTGTGCTGCTGGTGAGTAGGGGAGAGGATGGAGAAGCACCAGCTGAACACTCCCAGGGCTGCAGAGAAGGGTGCAAGGCAGTGAGCTCTGCTCTCAGCTGGGGCAGGCCACCTCAGCCCTGCCATGCCACCAGCCAGCCTGGCATCATAACATTGTGGCAGATCATGTCCCACTTGGGCACCAGTCCTGCCAGGGGCATCTCCAACTCCTCTCACAGCCCCCTGGGCAGCTCTGCCTGCCCCTCTCCTGTGGGCCTCCTGAGCCCGTCCCCAGAAGCACTAGTGGGGGCACCTCAGTGAGCTTTGGGGTCGCTTGACTTTGGGCAGTTGGAGCCCAGCTGGAGGCCCCACAGAACCCTGATGCAGCACTCTGGGCAGATGTTGTGTGTGGGGCTGTATCCTGCAGAGCTGCCTGGCTCCAGGGCTCTGACAGGACCCCCCAGGTCTGCCTCTTGCTCCATCCCTCCAAGGGTCTGGTTCATGTTTTTGTCATGGTCAGGGATGACTAAGCATGGAAGGATCCAGGACTGAGGAGGTCCAGATGGATCCTGTCTCTCATGAGGAGTCAGGAAAATTCAAACAGTGACAGCCCCCCTGCCTGTCAGCGTCCTCCTCTCTGCTGCCTCTTCCCCAGGGCTCAGCCAGGCCCCAGGGGCTGACATGGCGCAGACTCTGCCATGACCTCTTTTAACAACGTGCAGCAAAGGAGGGGAAAGGTACGTGTGTTAAGGGAGAAAATATCTGTGTGTCTCCCTGGAGCCCTGGTGGGACGGTTCCACCAGCCCTGGTACCCTCCAGGGCAGAGGGGACTTTCAGTGACAGGCAGGGACAAAGAAGGAGATCTGGGCAGAGAGCTCCGGGCTGGAGCAGAGGAGCAGCGGCAGGAGCTGGGTGGGCACCAGCAGGAGGGTGACCTTACCTGTGTGCACCACTGCAGATGGGCTCAGGGGGAGCAGGGATGGAGCCCAGGCTGGAACAGCACTGAAACTGCTCAGCATCCTACACACAGTCAGGGTGCATGGCCTGGGCTGGGTGGAGCAGGGCTGGGGGAGACAGAGACAGCAGGGATGTGCCATGGGGTTCTCTGCCCTTGTCTCTGCAGCTCTGCAGCACTGAGCTGTCCCTGCTCCCCACAGCTCCAGCCAGAGTGCACCGAGCCCAGGAATGCCCACTTCCCAGGCTGGGCAGCCTGAGGAGCTGCTGGCCATGCCTGTGATGGTCACGTCTGTAAGACTCACCAGCCAGGCTGTGCACACAAGCAGAGTCCTTGGCCGGGGTGCGACCACACATTCACCGATGCTTTTGGCCCAGAGGGGAAGGAACAGAGCTGTCTCCTTGTCTTGTGTGAAAGACAGGTGTCAGCTGAGGAGGAACCGCCCTCGGAATGGACAATATGACCTCATTCTCTCTGAATTATTGTGACTTTGAAATTACGGGGCTTTCAGGCAAAGACAAGGAAAAGGAATAACAGTTCTTATATCTGTATTTATAACAAGGCAAACAAACCACAGCAACAGCAGCAATGCCAAACAGAACCAGAACCCAGAGCCAGAACCCAAACCCAGTGCCAAACCAGAACCCAGAGCCAGAACCAGACCCAGTCCCAGAACCAGACCCAGTTCCAGAACCAGACCCAGTCCCAGAACCAGGTCCGGTCCTAGTCCCAGTCCCAGTCCCAGTCCCAGTCCCAGAACCAGGCCCGGTCCCAGTCCCAGTCCCAGTCCCAGTCCCAGTCCCGGATCCAGGCCCAGTCCCAGTCCCAGTCCCAATCCCAATCCCAATCCCCGTCCCAGTCCCAGTCCCAGTCCCAGTCCCAGTTCCAGATCCAGGCCCAGTCCCAGGCCCAGTCCCAATCCCAATCCCCGTCCCAGTCCCAGTCCCAGCCCCAGTCCCAGTCCCAGTCCCAGTCCCAGTCCCAGTCCCAGTCCCAGTCCCAGTCCCAGTCCCATTCCCATTCCCAGGCCCAGGCCCAGGCCCGGTCCCAGTCCCAGAACCAGGCCCAGTCCCAGAACCAGTCCCAGTCCCAGTCCCAGTCCCAGTCCCAGTCCCAGCCCCAATCCCAGTCCCAGTCCCAGTCCCAATCCCAGGCCCAGTCCCAGTCCCAGTCCCAGTCCCAGTCCCAGTCCCAGTCCCAGTCCCAGTCCCAGTCCCAGTCCCAGCCCCAGCCCCAATCCCAATCCCAGTCCCAGTCCCAGTCCCAGTCCCAGGCCCAGTCCCAGGCCCAGCCCCAATCCCAGTCCCAGTCCCAATCCCAGTCCCAGTCCCAGTCCCAGGCCCAGCCCCAATCCCAGTCCCAGTCCCAATCCCAGTCCCAGTCCCAATCCCAGTCCCAGTCCCAGTCCCAGTCCCAGTCCCAATCCCAGTCCCAGTCCCAGTCCCAATCCCAGTCCCAGTCCCAATCCCAGTCCCAGTCCCAGTCCCAGTTCCAGTCCCAGTCCCAGTCCCAGTCCCAGTCCCAGTCCCAGTCCCAGTCCCGGTCCCATTCCCAGTCCCAGAACCAGTCCCAGGCCCAGTCCCAGGCCCAGGCCCAGTCCCAGAACCAGGCCCGGCCCATCCCGGCCCCAGCCCCGCTCCCCTCGGTGCAGTTCCGCTCGCGGCCGCCAGGGGGCGGGTGCGGTGATTCCCCCGCGCCGGCAGGGGGCGCTGTGGCGCGGGCTCAGCCCTCAGGCGGTGATGGCGGCTCGGCCGGCGGCAGGGACGGGCCAGCGGCTTCCTTTACAAAGCCGTGGGGCAGCCGGGCCCGGAGCCCCTCGGCGTGGCAGAATGGGCTGTGGCAGGAACCTCGGAGCGGCGGCTGGAGCCGCAGAGGCGGCCACACCGCAAACAAAATGCAGCAGGAACTCCGCAGCCATAGCGGCTGCTGTGGGGTGTCCCTGCAGGCACGGGGGGTTGGGTTATGGTGTAATGAAAAACCCAGAGCAGCAGCAGAAAGCAGCAGGACTGGGCAGCGGCAGCCGGGTTCTCGGAAGCTGCTGCAGCTCGAAGCCGGGGAGATGCGCCCTGAGGGAAGGGCAGGGGGTCGGGGTCCCAGGTTTTCCCTTGAGCAGATGGTGAGGGCCCTGTTCCAGAACAATCGGGTGTTAATAAGGTCCCAGTTTAACAGCAAAGGCTCAGCCACGGTAAGGAAGAAACAGTAAAAGGGTTGGATTCTGCAGTGGCAGCGAATTCTCCCAGGGGTAGCAGCAATTCGACCGTTCCCCTCCAATCCGAGAGTGGGAGAGAGTGGGGAGCTGAGCCCAGACCCCTGACCCCCCAGGCCAAAAACTCGGGGTAGCTCTGCTCTTCCCCAAAGAAAAAACCCCCAGTAAAGAGAGTAGCCAGCTGCCCCCTTCCCTCCACCTTGGCCACTTCTTTTGTCTCTTTAAGTCCTGGTTGTTAGAATCTCTTAGGCAACAAATGGGACAAAATTTCCTGAGAGAAATAAAAAAAAAAAAAACCAAAAGGAAAAATCCTAACCTCCAACAGTCCTGCTGCAGGTCTCTGGCAAAGGTTGCAGCCGATCTTTTGCAACCTCTTCCTCTGCCAGATGTCAAGTAGCAGAACTTGCCTCCTGGACAGGGGTCTGCTCTGGGACCAGGCTTTGTGAAGGCAAGTCCTCTGCCCCAGAGGTGCTGGAATAGCTCCCTAGAAAACAGGAAACCACTCAACCAGAAGAAGCAGTGAAACATTCCCTTATTCTGCGATGTTTGTTGTTTTAGGCTCTCCCAGCCAAGCGGCTCAAGCTGAACAGCAGCTCGGCTGATCCCTCTGAGCCTTGGGGCCATTCCTCCAGGCCTTGCAGCAAGCCCAGCCCAACCCAACCCAGCCACCACCCATGAGAGATGCAGGACAGCGTGGCTTTGCAGCCCAGATGCCAAACGTGCTGCTAATGAGAGCCCAGGAGGGGATGAGTGGGCTCGGAAAAGCTTGATGCATCCCCGTTACCAGCCTTCCCTCCAGCAGCAGAGCATCTCTGCTTCCTGGTGTGTGGATGGTAAACTGAGGCAAGGAAGGTGTGTTCCAGCTCAGAGGTGAAAATAGCTTCTGCCAGTGGTTTGGGTAGGGACCAGCCCTCCCAAGTCTGGCATCTGGGCAGGTCTCTAAGCCTCACAAGTGGTCCATGCCTCCAAACCCTCAAACCAGGATGTCCAATTCAATGGACACCTCACTGGAGACTCCTGGAGAGACAAGGCTGAGCTGCGTGTCACTCTGGCAGGCCTAGTGAATGGTCCCACTGACCCTAGTCCAGCAGCAGAGGTTGTGGCTGAAAGGACAGACAGAACTGTCAGCAGGCAACGGTGGAGGGTGCTTATCCCTCTGCAACTGCATCACCCCTGCACCAGAACTGCAGCAGCCACCAGGTGAGGCTGAGCTCGTGCCAGCAAAGCCTTTGGCAACTGAGCCCATGGCCAAGATGTGCCCCAGGAGGCAGCTACTGCTGGGATGTGTGACTGCCCACAGCAGCATCCTGGGGAGCAGCCAGGCTGTGCCAGCCCCAAACATGCCTCAGCCTGAGGAGGGTGGTGTTGGGGCTCCCTGCAGCTGGGCTGGGGGAGTAGAACCCAGAAGGGGTCCCCCAGCTGCTCCTGTGAAGAAGCAGAGCTGCTTCTGCTGGGGTCTGGATGGAGGAAGCAGCAGGCACTGCTGGCAGTCTACAAGGTGGACTCGTGTTTGGCTCCAGGAGCTGCAGGAGGTGCCAGGGAGAAGCCGAGGAGCTGCATAAGCAGGCACTGCCAAGGCTGCGGCCACAGTGCAGGGACAGGAGCACCCCTGGGTGCCACACCACAGCTTCCCAGGACTGCTGCAGTGCAAAGGCCTGTCCCCGTGCCCTGGGACACTCAAAGGTGGCACAGCTACAGGAATGGGTGTGAAAAGCCTCAGTCCAGGGCTTGCCGCTGGACACAGTGGTGGTGTTGGTGCTGGTGGTGGCATTGGTGGGGGCATTGGTGTTGGCACTGACAGAGGCCAGGGCACATGGGAGAGGGACAGCAGCTGGGCAGTAAGAGGGGAAAATGCCCTGCCTGTGACCTGAGCTGCCAGGCAGATCTCCTCCCTACCCTGTGACATGAAAGATGGGCAGGCTTTGTGTTTACTCCGCCGAAAGAGAAACCTTCCTCCTGAAAACAAAACCTTTTGTGTGCAAATGCAGCCATCTGCAGATTTGTTTTTATACAGGAAATTTTGAACCAGAGGCTGGGGCTTGTTTCGTTTTGACTTGGGATTTTCAGTTCATGGCAGTATTTGGAACTTAGATGCTTTCCAAATTTGGAGGCTGGGTTTTCATATCATTGCTGAGTGTGGCAGCAGTGTCTGTTGCTGTCTCTCTCCCTGCCTGCAGAAAGCTTAGCCCAGCAGAGGTGAGGATGGCTGCCCTTTGGGGAAAGGCTGAATACCTTTAGTGGCAGCTGAAATGTGTGACCCTCCTTTGTGGGACTGGGAAGGGTTGGGTGCAGAACTCCTCCACCATGAGGAACCCTCTGCTCCCATGCCAAGTTAAGCTGGATGCATCCTGCCAGCCCCTGGCAAGGAGATAGGACCTGTGAGGTCCAGACCTTGCTTGCAGGTGGGACTGAAGGAGACAGGAGTCATCACTCTCAGTGCCATGGCTATTGCACCTCCTCTGGCTGCATCCATCAAGATGGGAGTAGGAGCGCCTTGGGACCTGCTTCCAGCCCTCCCCCAAACCCACTGGCAAGACCCTTCTCCCTGCCTCCTGGGAGCAGCTGCCACCTGTTCACCAGGGTGAGGATAAGTGCCATTCTGGAGAAGTTCTTGGAATGCTCTGCACCTCCTGAGCCAATGCACCAGCTCCTCTCCATCCCTCCTGATGAGGGACTGAGGGGTCAGGATGGTTCGTGATCTGATGTGGCTCAGGGCATCAAAGCCTTGGCAGTCACAACCCTCAGACACCTTCAGGGCTGGGGCTGGATGCCTGTGCTGACTTCATCACTGTCCTAGGGCTCTCCCTGTTCCTCCTTGCAGCAGCAGCACGAGGGGATGCTCACCATGACCAAGGGACCCCAGCACCCAGCTGAACCCACAGCATGTGGGACAAACTCCGGTAGGAGTGAGCCACGCCCAACCTGCAGCGTTGGCACACAGCTCCTGCTCCAGAGTGCAGACCCTTGCCCTCAAGGGGCCACAGGAGTCATCCCTGTCCAGCTGATCGCTCCTCCCCAGCATCCTGCAGCTGAGAGCTGGGCGAGCCCAGGCGGGCCTTCCCGCCGGTCCAGCCCAGACTTGAACGTCAGGGCCGTGCACAAGCAGAGTAAACGGGCGAGTGTGAGCGTGCCAAGTTGACACCGCACGCGCCAGGCTCGCAGGAACGGGCTGTGGACCACGCCAAGGACACCCACCAGCTGAGGTACGGGTCCCATTCTTTGTCCCTCTCCCTCTTCCCTGACGCATGGTTGAAGCCAGGATGTGTGCAGCGAGGAAAGGTGCAGGGCTAACCTGATGCCACAGCCCCGGGGAAGGCGGATGGGGATGGGCAGCCTCTGAGCACGGCCGTGCCAGGAGCAGAGCCTGGCACTCGGTGGCTGTGCCTGTGTGGGGGGAATCTGGTGCTGGGCCCCTCGGCACGGTGCAGCACAAGTGGGCACTGGGAGCTGCTTCGTGGTTACTTCTTGGCTCTGTGTGCGTGGCATCCTTGCAGCATCGGGCACCCTTGCTGCCAGCCTGTGCTGGCACTGCATCACAGGGTGGGAGCAGAGTCCCACAGGCTGTTGGTGACTGGGTGGGTGATTCTGGAGCCAGGTGTTGCCCCAGCAATACTCGCAGTAGGTCTGGGGCTGGCACTGTCCAGGCTGCTCTCAGCCCTCTCCAACGGGTGCCTGTTGCTTGGCCAGGGGAAGCGGAGCCTGCTCAGCCCCAGGGGCGGCACCCACACCCCGGGGGTGCAGAGCAGGTCTGCCCGGCTCTGCCGGCTTTGGGCGTGCTCTGAGTCACCGCAGCCCAGCGCTCCCAGCTCTTCGAGGCGCCTGGCTCGCACCCGCAGGCATCCCGGGCTCAGCTGCCAGGGCTTCAGCAGCGGGTGGGGGGAGCGAAGAGCATCACCCAGGTGATGGTAACAGAGTCACTCCTGCCACTCCTGGCTGTCCCTCAGCCTGGACAGTGTGGCTGTGCCCTGTCCTGCAAGGGATGATGTCAGCCACTGTCTGCCTGCCCTGCTGCCTCTGCAAAATGGGAACAGCTCCAAGGTATCAAAGCGTGGGGCAGGAGGCAGCGGAGGTGCTGGCAGGGCTCCATGTGGGAATGATTAAATACTTGCACGGGGTTGGAGAAGGAGCATCCCAGTGCTCTAGGGTTTAGGGCTGGAGAACCGTGGCGTGTGAACCTTGCAAAGCAAGAGGTCCCAGCAGCACCTGCGTCCTCTGCAGGTTCTGCCCTGGGAGCAGCCTGTTCCTCTCGTTCCTCCCTCACAGCCCTGGGCAGCACTCAGCACCTCAGAGTGGCAGAAGGGGAGAAACTGTGGCCTGGGGCAGTTCACAATGCCAGTGGGCACTGGGAAGGACTGAAGGATAGGGACTAAAGGGCTCTTGTTGGGCTGGGGTAGGACAGGAGCCCCAGAGCTGTTTCCAGCCCAATTCCAGTGGCACCAGTACCCCATTTCATGGGACTCCTGGGCATATGTTGTCGTAGTGTGCCAGGTTGGATGCACAGAATCCTGCCCAGGGAGGGATGGCAGAGCTCCTACAGAGACATCAGGGCTGCATGTTCAGACAGCAGCAGAGGCTCTTCTGTGGAGTGACAGCACTGCCCACAGCACCAGGTCATGGCTGTGCCCTCTGAGTGACAGGTTGAGTCCCCGTGGGAGTGTCCTCAGCCACATGCTGTCCCCATGGCAGGGGCCCTGCAAGGCTCTGCCCATGCCCAGCCTTGGCAGCATCACCCACTACTGTCACCTCACACAGACTCTGTCACACAAGTGGGACCCTTGGGTGAGGTGGGCACTCTGCTGTCCACCCTGCCCATCCTCATCCCAGCAGGTGCTTCTCAGGGAGGCCTTGACTCCTGCCAGGTGTGCAGGACCATGCTCAAGTCTGGGAGATGCCTCAGCAGGGACACATCCACTGCTGCCAGCTCCATGCCCAGGGTACCTGGAGAGAAGGCCAGTGCATGGAGTGCGAAGTGGGTGCACCCTGCTCTGCTCTGGAGTTGGCTGTGCTCGGGAGGACAGTCCAGAGCCTTTGCCAGGCAGGGCCTTTGCCACTGCACTGTGGCTGTTGTCCCTCACCTCAGCATAAGCAAGACCACACCACAGTGACAGGCGCGCTGTCAGGGGTCCCCTTCCCCATCTCTGCTCCTGGATGATCCCCCTGGAGCACAGGGCATGAGCATGTCCCGTGCTGAGGCTCTGCCCCTTGCCAGAGGCAGTGGCTTGGCTGCAGAGCCCCAGTCCCCTCCCAGCCCTGGCCAGCCGAGCTGTGCAGCCATCCCGGCCAGCGGGGCGTCCCCATCCCCCTGCGCCTTGCGGTAGCGCTCACTGCTTTGCGGAAAATGTGATGACTCGGCAGCCCCCGAGTTTCCAGGCCTGGTTCCAGCTGCTGGGTGGAGAAACCTTCTGCAGTTGTCTTTGGGTTTGGCACAGCTGAAGGCTTCAATGTCAGGGGGACTGGAGGGGAGATCTGGTATCCCCAGCCGAAGGAGGGCTCTCTCTGTGTCCCTACCTGAGGTGGTGTCACTGGGGTGGCTGTGGGGGAGGCAGTGCTGGCACAGGATGAGCGGCTTCTGTCCCGTGTGGAGGCTGCTGAGCCCTGCGGCGCCAGGGACAGGGCCTGGGCTCGGCTCCCAGCAGTGCTTTGGGCTGTTTCCACTGCAGCCACAGCCCAAACTCCCTGAGCTCAGGGAGCACAGCCACTGGGACCCGAGGTTAAATCAGCAGGGCTGGTATAAACATGTGTTCCCATGGCAGGGGGTGACAGCTCGCTGTGCCACCAGGATAGGCACAGGCTGTGAAAGCTGCTGGGATGTCTCCTGGTTCATGCTCAGAGGCCAATCCCATCCTGGTGGGCAGCAAGGCATCCCCCAAGCCCATCCTCATGCTGACTGAGGTTAGCTCTCCTCCTGGCTGGGGAGGTGCAGGGCAGTGGCACAGTGTGGCAGCAAGATCCGAGGGAACAGACATTGTGGTCCAGGAGTCCCTGCCTGGCTGCCCAGCCCAGAGACCAGAGCAGGCAGAACAGACCCTTTGCTCCATGGGCAAGCCAGTGTCCAGAGAAACAGCCTCCATGGCAGAGCTGTGCCCCAGTGCAGGGCAGCAGCAGCAGAGGTTGTGGCTGGAGCTGGAGATGGCTGGCGTTGCAGAGAGGCTGGTGCAGGGGCACAGAGGCTGTGCCCAGGCAGGTGCAATAAGCATGCACAGACTCAGATTCTCTCCAGCTGGGCCGGGCAGGCACAACCCAACTGGAGTGTCCCAGGACTCCAGTGGCTGGGTTTGTCCTCTTGTTGGCCTGGAGCTGCTCTTTGGTATGCTTTGAAGCTGCAGGAGCCCCACCTTGACTCTGTAGCCTGGGAAAACCTCCTGTGTGTGCCACCACTGCAGGGGACACTACCTTTGACACTGGGGGATGCAACATCTCCTTCCAGGGTTTTCCTTCATAATCAAGGGTCCCTCCTGTCCTGTGTCCCTGGATCACAATTCTCAGCCCAGCAAAGTCTTCCATCCTCACCTCCAGCCCCTGCTTCATCAGCCAGGGGCTCCTCAAATTCAGCTCTGCCATCACCTGCCATGCTCCAGGGACACCAGAGTCCCCAGCACTGCCTGCACTGCCTCTATCCCAGCCACCCTCCAGGTGACCCTCCAGGCTGCTCATGGGAGCAAACAACCCCATCAGCTCTCCTGGCAGCCTGCACCCCACAATGGACATCCACTGAAAGCCTCTTTGCAAACGTGTTTTGGGGTCCAGCCAGCTGTAACCTCCTTGATCCTGCCCTGGGCCCCCGGGTAAACCTGGCAAACCCTCACTGCAGCAAGGAGCTCCAGTCTCCTCCCAGCTGGCTGCAGCTGCCCAGCTCTGGAAAGGGGCCTTTAAAAACAGTCCCCAGCCCACTGGAGACAGCAGAAATCAGCCCCAAATCTCCCCCGTCTCGTTTCTGGGGAGGTACTGCATATCAGGGGCTGAAGGACCTCACCCCCAGTACCTGTGAGCACTCACCTGGCACTCAGGTGGGGGGAGGTGGCCAGCTGCCCATCATGCCAGTGTCCAGCAGCAGGGATGGGTAGCCCAGAGCTGGCTGTGTCACTGGTTGATAATGCCACGTGCTAATGGACCTCAGTCCCAAATGCTTATCAGAGAATCTGTAAGAGCCAGAGCTCTTACCTTGGGCATCCATCACTTGAGCCAATGTCCCCATGGCATTTTTGGCATTCAGCCCTTGGAGCTGTGGGCATTAAGGGTTAAAAATCTTGCCTGTGCTGGGAGCCAAGGCATTGCCTTCTGCTCCCACCCTGATCTCTGTGTTCAGGGTGCAGGGGAAGGGTAGGTCTGGAGACAGAGTGACACGAAAAAGCTGTAGTGGTAGAGCTGTATCTTTCTGCTGGGGGTCATCTGAGTCCTGGACAGAAATGACAAACAAGCCCTCACTGCTGGGCTGGGCTGCTTTATCCTCAGTGGGCTCCTTTATCCTCAGCCCACTCTAGGCAGGGACTTCTGCAGAGACGTGACTGTGACCGTGGGCCCGGACTCCTGGCACCAGTCCCATTTGGCCAGGACCTGGGAAATTCACTGTCACCCATGCAAAGGGAAGGGGCTTCATGTTCTCAGTTCCCTTTCCCAGCTGGCTCCGTCAGCCTGGGGTTTATCAGAAGGGTTGGGGTATGGAACTGGGATTGGAGATGGCTCCAAGACCAGGCCTCCTGGTCCCCATCTCCTCTCAACTGCATGCAAGATCTGGAGCTTTTCCGTGTCTTTGTCCAGATACTGGGGGTTGTTCTGTCTGTCACCTGTCCCACCTGACAAACTTCTGAGCCTTTTGTCGAGGGATTCTGGTGTTCCAGAGGACAGGTGGGGGATGTGTCCTACTCTGTGAGCTCGGTGGCTCACAGTAATGAGCAGAGCTTTAATAACCCCATAGGTGGCCATGCTGGCCACTGGGACAGACTCCCACGGCCACAAAAGCTGTACTGGCTTCCGGACTGATGCATCACTGAACCTCTTCCAGCACTGTCCCAGATCTCCAGCGCTGATGTGAAGCCAATGGCATCTCTGCTCTGAATGAGAGCTGGCATTCTGCCACGCATTGCACAGACACCGCAGAGCACGGCCCTGCACGCAGCCCGGGGGCACAGCCTGATCCCCAGGGCAACCCCCAAAGTACAGTGCCTACCCGCCCGGACACAGGGCACAGCCACTCCCTCAGATGGGCGAAGCGTGGTTTGGGCACCTCTGTGCCCTCCGGATGCCATTCCCAGGACCTTCTCACAGTGTGCGCTGCCCCCACCGCAGCCTGCGGGCCGCCTCGCCACGGGCACGGCACAGAAACAGCCCCAATGCCTGCCCTCGGCGTACCCAAACCCCCGCTCCCCAGCTGCACCTGCGCAGGAATTAATGCCCCCAGAGCTGAAGGGTGCCTGAAGGCACACAGAGAGCCGGGGGGCACAGCACCCGCGGCCACACGCGTGCCATCGCTCTCTCCACCATCCCAGCTCATCGCTGCGCCCTCCTTCCCTCCCTCCCCGCGATGGGGGCTGGTTCGAGCGCTCCCTCCCAGCCTGGGGCCGCCATCAGCCGCCAGTCCTGTCTCCTCCCCTCCCGCTCCTCCCGCCCCTCCGCTCCAGCTCCCGGAGCTCCTGCCGATGAGGGTTCCAGTCCCGCAGAGCCCCCGCCGCAGAGAGGTCCCCCGAGCCCCCGGCCAGCAGCGAGCCCCCCACCGCAGCCGGCAGCTCTGCCTGCAGCCGCTCTCTCCGGGCCAGCTGCGGAGTCACCGCAGAGGACACGGACCCGCGGGGACAACAGCAAATGCGCCCGGCGAGAGGCAGCCGCCCCCGCTGGGCTTCTCCCGGGCCGGAGGCGAGCTCTGCCCCCGCCCAGGGACGGCGGGCTCGGCCGAGGTGCCAAGCGCTGGCCGGTCCCCACTGATGTTATCTTGTCACCTGCGCTCGGAAAGCATGTGGGGACGCGACTCCTGGCTGCCGTGGGAGAAGGGGCTGGCTGGGGACAGCCACTGCTAAGAAATTGCCTTCCCCCACCCCAACTTGTCATCCCTCTGATCTGCAGCCACCAGGTCCCCCATGAGCTCACTGCTGCTGCCGCTGCTGGTGCTGTGGGTGCCGTGGCTCCCAGGGACCCTGGCAGAGGTAAGCGCCTGACTCCCCAGCCCCCGCTTTGGCTCCGCAGCCCTTGGCCGCAGCTCGCTGCCGCGAGGGGCTGCCCCGCCGGGGAAGGACGCGGGGCTGCCGGTGCCTCTCCCTGGCCGGGCAGCTGCGCCCCATCAGCGGCGTTCGCTATCCCGAGCGGCGCTGCCCCCGCTGCCCCTCGCCCCAGCGCCTGGGACCGCAGCGTGTCCCTGTCCCTGCCGCCGTGGCTGCGCCGCTCCTCGCCCGGCAGTGGCCCGGCTGCTGTTTCCAGGGGTTCCCAGCCGCTTTGCTCTCCTCTCCCAAAAGCCCCGCCATCGGTGGGGAGTCGAAACGAGTCCGCCCGCAGAGCCGAGGGGAACACGATAGTTCTGCTGTGGCTTGTTGCAGGACAGGGAGTGGGCAGGAGACATTTCCTTTAACGTGGGGGGAACTGACGCCAGTCCAAAGCAGGGCACACCCTGCTGGGAGCAGGCTGTGAGAGAGAGGGTGTCCCCACTGCCAGGCAAGGTGCTGGGGGCTCCAGGCCCTTGGGGGTTGGCAGCTGGACTGGAGTCTGTGATCCATCCATGCTCTCCCCTTGGTGAGGAAGGAGGTGTAGAGGGAATGAGATTGCCAGGCCCTGTCCAGAGCTTGCTCCCTCCCTCCCTTTCCAGATGTTCTCCTGTGCTCTGGCTGGTTTGGTGGCCTCTTCCCCCCTGGGCATGGCCCCGTGTTGGTCTGCAGCCCCAGGACCCGTGCAAAAGGCCAGGGCAGCCCACAAGCTGCATCTGCCAAGTCTGTCTCCCTGCCGTGGCTGAGAGGTGTGAGAAGTGACCCAGGCTCTCCTAGTAAAAGGGGTCCCAGCCCACAGATGCCATGTCAGGGTGTGACCCATGCGTGGCCAGCCTGACCGCTGGCCTGGCACAGGGCACCTCTCCCAGGTGTTGGTCTCAGCTCAGCCCCCTTCATCCTGCCCCTCTCTCACTTGACTCCTTTAATCCCCCAGGGCGATGGATGCAACCTCACAGCACGGGCAGGGCTGGATGCACCTGGTGGAAGAGGTAAGTCACAGGAACAGGTTCCAGGCTGAGATGGGGGGATGGTCTCGGTGCCTGGAGTGGTGAGTTGAGCAGATGTGCTGGACCAGGACTCTTGGAGTTGAGTAGCTTTGTAAACACTCTGCTTTAGGCTAACTGTGGGCTACAGATCATGCCCAGGGAAGGGGGAGAGTCAGTCCCATCTGTATGGGGGCACTGTGAGAGATGGACAAGGCTCCAAAGCTCTCTGCTTCCGCAGAACACCAGGTGGGCCCAGCGGCCACACAGCCATAGGTGCCCTGCTCAGAGCCTTGGGTTGCCTGGGTAGGGTCAGAGTCAGCAGGTTGCAGAGTAGGATCAGTAAGGTAGCCCCACGTTTGCTGTGTGCCTGGAGCCAGCACAGTGCCCACATGGCATCAGCCTGTGCCAGTGAGAAATCACCTGGATGATCCACAGGCACCTGTCAGGGCATGGGGTGTACCTGGATGTGGCTGTCTGTGATGGGGTTAGGGGAACATGAGCAGTGCTGGGGTCATGGGCCTCTGGCCGAGTTCAGGTACATTTGTGCTGCAGATGTGAGGAGGGTGACAGAGGAAGGCAGGCAGTGGAGCTGCTGGAAACTCAAGAGAGGCAGAGAAGCCTAGGTTGAGAACTGATACCTTCAGGAGATAAGAAAGAGCCTGCAGTAACAAACCATCCCTGCTTGAACTCCAGGCAGGGCACAGACCTGTGGTTTGCCTTCAGGAAGAGCTCAGCTTTGCCTGGTGCTCTGGGTGTCTGCTGACAGAAGGGTAGTCCAGGGCAGCTGGCCCAGGCACAGACACCTCACCCATGGGGCACCCAGCTACCTTCAGCCAACCCTTCCTGAGCAGTCTGAGCCTAAACATGCACACAGGGATGGCACTGAGAAGGCCTTTCCCAGGGACACTACATGCCCCTATTTTTGTCCCATCTGATGTCCTCTGGTCCCTCTGCCCTCACCAGCAGGCTCCAAACCACAGCATTGCATGGAACAGAAGTTGCACGTAGTTCTAGAAGTGTTCAGCTCTGGGAAAGACACACACAGCTCCTGAGCAGTGCCAAAGGTGTCCCTACCCTGGGCTCACCCCACTGCTCCTCCCTGGCTGTGGAAAGGGTGCCCCTGGGCAGACCTCTGGGGCAGTCATTGTGCTTGGTTCATGCTGTCTCCCTGTGCCAGATCCTGTGTAAGCCTCTCATAACGTGTTGTACACCATAAATTTTAAGTGCTAGTTATTATACAAATGTCTTATTAGCACTAGAGCTCTTTTGGCACTTTCCAAAGGCTGAGAGCCATAGGGAGCTCGTGGATGTGGCACCTGGGACTCAGGTTAGTGCTGGACTTGTCAGTGCTGGGGGAACAGTTGGACTCCATGATCTTAAAGGGCTTTTCCAACCTTAATGATTCCATGACTGACAGCAAGGCTGAGGATGGGGGTGTGTAACAATCTGCTGGAGTCATTGGGAGGCAGAGATGGACCCTGCCCTGGTCACTCCACCAGCTTGGCCCTGACAGACAGGCTCTGCCTGGCTCCTGTTGCGTAGGTGGTTCCTGAGCAGCTCTAAGGGCAGGAATTCAATAGCAGTTTCGGCCACTTACCCACCAATTATGCCAAGCCCAGTTTGCCACTTCCCTGACCCCAGACACTCTCCATTGGGATGCCACAGCACTGCCCCCACAGCCCCAGCGCACTGACCTTGCTGCTGCAGCACAACCAAGGCAGGGACACACCTCAGCACGGGCTGGGGCCAGCCTGGTCCCACATTTCCTCCATGTGTGCAGTGTCCCACTCTTCCCATGTCCCCTCTGAACTGGGCAGGATGGAGGTGACTCATTGTCTGGATCCCCCCAAAGCAGCCTTTGCCCCCTCCTGTGTCAGAACCCACACAGAGGCAGAGAATATTGCAGGGAGCAGAATGGCCCTCCTGCCATATCCATCCTGCCCTCCCAACTGGCCACTGTCTTACTTCTCCCTGGGAGACCCAGAGCCTTCAGCATCTTTCTGGGGGGCTCAAGCCAACACAGGTGATGAGCAATTGTACCCAGCCAGGGAACTTCTCTGCCTTAAACTAGGACTCTCTGGACAAAGCACATGATGACCTGAAGCCTTCTGGTCTTTCTCCAGTGGAGCAGATGCTCCATGTTTAGAAGCATCTCTTTGACAGCTTCCTTTGACCTGAGTCCATGAAGGTTTCTGAACATTCTTGTGTTTGCCAAAGGCTGTTCAGGGCCCTCTGGATCAGGGTGGTGGCCAATGCCTGGTGCCCCAGCAAGGGTGGTGGCTGGGAGGTGGGCCTGCAGGCTGGCACCCAGCACCACCCCTCCCTGCTGAGAGTTTTGGATTTGCCTCTGCAGGCACCCTCCTGAATGTCAGTGTGAGTGACCACGACTGGTCAGACTCCCTCCTTCTGTCCTGGGATGAGCCAGAGGGAGGTGCCAAGGGATATTTGCTCGCCCTCTCCTCTCTGGGGTCAGACACACTGCTGCAGAATGGGTCTGCTGGACCCAATGCCACCAGCTTCTGGTTCCATGGGCTGACCCCTGGCACACTCTACGAGATCAAGGTGACAGCCACGCTGGCCTGCATGGACATCACCAGCCAGACCATCACAGCACAGACAAGTAAGGGCTCATCTCAGTGCTCCTACCAGTGATTGTTGTGCTGCTTTGGAGGGTGTAGTGCTGTTTGGATTGTTGTGCTGTTTGGAGTCACACTAGTTTGTGGGGAGGTTGGGCTTCTCCTCACTTTTCACAAGAACTAGGGTCCTTCCTTGGTCCCCAGAGTCTCAGGGGTCATTCCCTCTTCCTTGTGGAGAGAGGGTCCTGCCCCTGCACCTTGTATGGGCTGGGTTCATGCTGTATCTTCTCCTCCTAGAATAATGGAGCTGATGATGGACCAGCCCATGATGTGGCTTGCAGAGAGCTGAGGGGTGGAAAATGTCATACCTGGAGGTCTAGAAATAGCTACAAGGAAGGGGCATCTGCTCCACAATTTTGGCACATCTCTCAATCACTGCTCACTCCCACACCTTGCTCTGTGCCATGGGCTGGGGAAGGGGACAGGGCTGGTGGCTCTACAGCTCAGGGGTGGCAGCCCTTGCCTGCACCTCTCCAGAAGATCATTGAGTAAATCAGTGCAGGTGAAGGTGGGAAACTTAGCAAAGGAGAGTAGAGCTGGAGGGAGGAGTTTGGTCAGTGCAAGGGCTGGTGTCAGGCAGCAGTGGCAGAAGCTGGTTCTTGTAGAAAGGCAGGTGGCAGGACCCACAGGGCCAGCAGGAACAGAGGACCTGGCAGCAGGTAAGCTTCCAGGTGATGATTGCTTCACCTTTATATGTTGGCCCTCACCAAGCCTCCCTGCTCAGTTCAGGGTAATTACTGAGTCTGATCCAAGGGGATGGTGCAGCCCACATAGCCCATGGGAGGCTGGTGAGCGATGAGGGAGATGGTGGGGCTGTGCTTGGGGGGTCCTTGCTGGAGCCCCTCTGCTCTGGAGACATGCTGAGAGAGCTGAGGTTGTTCAGCCTGGAGAAAAGAAGGCTCCAGGGTGACCTTGAAGTGCCTTTTAGTACCTAAAGGGGAGTTGAAAATAGAAAAAGGGACTTTTTACATGGGAGGATGGTGGCAGGACAATAGGGAAGAGTTTTAAACTGGCAGAAGGGAAGTTTAGGTCACATCTTAGGAAGAAATTCTTCCCTGTGAGAGGGATGAAACCCTGGCACAGGTTGCCCAGAGAAGCTGTGACTGCCCCATCCCTGGAAGTGTCCAAGGCCAGGCTGGACAGGGCCTGGAGCAACCTGGTCTGGTGGAAGGTGTGTCCCTGCCCATGGCAGGGGGTGGAATGGGATGAATTCAAGGTCCCTTCCAACCCAAACCTTCCTGTGATTCTGTGACTGGGTCCTGTGAAGCTGGCTGGCAGCACCTCACCGAGCAAAGGCAAGCTCCACCAGCCTGTGAGCAGCTTGCCAGGTCAGGCAGCCCCGGGCAAGCAGCCAGCAGTGCCTGTGCCGTGTCCGATGCAGGTCCGTCAGCTGTCCGCAACCTGAGCCTGAGCAGCGGCGGGAGCTCCGCCTCGCTGCGGGCAGCCTGGGCACACGGGCACGGCCGGCGTGACGGGTACCGCCTGGCCCTGTGGCACAGCGACTCCCAGACCCTGGTGAGGAACGTGTCCCTCCTGCCCAGCGCCTCCACCTTCCTCTTCGACGGGCTGCTGGCTGGCAGCGAGTATGCCTTGAAGGTCAGCACGCTGGCCGGGACCAGCCAGGCCAGCACCAGTGTCCACCAGTGGACAGGTAGGGAGGGATGGATGTGCCTGCTCAAGGAGGAAGGGGTGGTAGAAGGGGTTTGGCAGGAAGGATGCAGCACATATGCCGGGCTGGCGAGGAGAGGAGATCTCCAGGCTTGGGATGGGGAGCTTGTGTATGGTGGGGAACAGCTGGAGTGTTTCATGTCCTCACTGTGAGCCGAGTGTCTGGGCCAAGGGGAAAACCTGGGCCTTCCTTGCAGCACCCACAGCTTGGGTTTGTGTGTTCCCAAGGGAGGGGGGCAGTCTGAGGGTTCTGGATCTCTTGGCTGCTGAGAGCTGCAGGGGTGCTGCATTACCCAGTCTGCCACCCCTCTGCCCTGCAGCCTGAAGGAAGATGACAATATGGAGGGACACCAAGGGCCCCCCAACCTGTGTGGGAGGGGGCACAGGAGGGACATCCCTCAGTAGACCCTGACCAGACCTTCAGCCCCCATGCCATAGAGAGCAACTGTGGGCACAGGGGCCCCTGGGGAGAGAGGAGGGTGTAGGGACCACCAGCCTCACTGTGTCCTGCTCTTCCCCTCAGCTCCCTCCATCCCCACCCAGCTGAGGCTCAGCCCAGGTTCCAGCACCAGCCTGGTCGCCTCCTGGGCAGGTGCTGCAGGGGCTGCCTGGCTTCACCTCGAGCTCCGTAACCTCCTCACCCAAAAGGTCAGCACGACCCTGTCAGCCAGGAGGGGCCTCACCAGCTACACCTTCCAGCATCTCCACCCCGGCACGCAGTACTGGCTGGGGCTCAGTGCCACAGCTGGGTCCCACACCGTAGCGGGACCCAATGCCACTGCCTGGACATGTGAGTATGAACTTAGTGACCCCAGCTTTCTCACTGCCTCTAGTCCAGCCTCTGAATCCAAAAGTCTCCTGCCAGAGTCTTGGGTGCACAGGGTGATCTTCTTTGGACCTGGCTGAAAGCTGCTCCAGGACCCAGCTCTGGGGTACTGCTGTAGTGGGGCCAGTGAATCCCTTCAGCAGGTGGATGCTGGCCAGCTTCCCCCTGGGATGCAGTGGGAGCAGCCTGTGGTCTGTCCCCAAGGAGAAGGATGGAAGGGCAGCAGATCTCACTGGTTGGGATCCCACTGGCTGGGGCTTGGCTCTCATGTGCCTCAGGGCTGTACAGGAGCAGCAGAAAAAATGGGGCAGAGGGGCAGAAGTTGAGCTGGTTTGAACTGGAGGCCTCTGGAGGGGCTTATAGAAGAGCAAGAAAGACTTTTTACATGCGCAGACAGTGATAGGACAAGGGGTGAAGGGTTCTAAACTAAAATGTGAGAGATTTAGATTAGATTTTAGGAAGAAATTCTTCCCTGTGAGGGTAATGAAGCCCTGGCCCAGGCTGCCCAGAGAAACTGTGGCTGCCCCATCCCTGGCAGTGTCCAAGGCCAGGTTGGATGGCACTTGGAGCAACCCAGGACAGTGGAAGGTGTCCTTGCCCATGGCAGGGGGTTAGAATGAATGAATTTTAAGATCCTTTCCAATCCAAACCATTCCACAATTCTATGATTCTATGAAATGGATTTTCAGTGCTCTTTGATTGCTCTCAAGGACATGTTGTGGTAGCACCTGATAAACTTATCCTGGTGGATGTTCCCAACATGTTGGGTGCTGTGCAAATACAGCCAAGGAGTCCAGGAGCCTCTGGCAGGTCAAAAGAGTCAAAATGGCACTAATGCACCATTCCTCCAGCCCACTCTCTGCTCCAGCCTCAGGCTGGTGAGGATCCTGTCAGAAGGGGACTTTACTGGTGACACCATGTCCACAGCGTAGTAACAAGTTCCAGTCCTGAGCTTGCTCTCCCAGATGTTTTCAGAAAAAAACAGGAGGGAAATGGAGAGGGCAGAGCAGGTTCACATTGAACACCAAGGTGGCATTGGCCCTCAAAAGATGGCAGTGCCAAGCTGCAGACTGAGAGCTGCTGTGGCCAGTGACTCGTCCTGGCCCTGGCCAGACACTGGTCAGGTGCACCCTAGGAGGACCTGGTGCCACCAGGTGTCAAGTCTCCAGCTCCTTCCTGCTCCACCTGCCAGCCCAGGAAGCTGGAGCCTGCTCCCTGCTGACTGTGCAGATGGGATTTTGGAAGGCCTCCAGAGCTCCAGCTGGGTTGTGTCTGCTCTGGAGTGAGGCCGATTCCTGCTGTTGCTGTCTGCGGCTCTGACCTGCTCCACTGAACAAAATTCCCCCGTGCCAGACGCACAAGCCAGGGGCGTCTGGCCAGGAGTTTGGTCCAGGCCAGTTCCTGGGAATATCAGCGAGCTCATGGTGGGATGTGAGTGGAGTGGAGGGAGACTCTCAGGAATTTCTCAGCAAGGCTGCCAGCTTTGTCTGGACTCTGTTAGTCCAGGAATGCTTGTGCTGGGGAGTGGAGATGGCACGCTCTGAAAGGATGTCTGAGGCTGGACGTAACCCTGCTGGGAATGAGGCCCAGGAGAATATGGGATACAGGGTACCCCATAATCCTGACTCACACAATCCTATTCCTTTCCAGACCCCCTGAGCCCTGGCAATGTGACCCTGAGCAGTGCAGAGGAGCAGAACTCCTTGCAGGCTCGCTGGAGTATCCCAGGGGGACAGAGGGACTTCTACCTGGTGACGCTGCGAGAGGGAGAGGACAGCATTCCAACAAGGAACATCTCTGTTGGTGGGGACAACGACCATGTCACCTTCCACGGGCTGAGCCCTGGCCAGCAGTACTCTGTCCAGGTGGTGGCAGTGGCAGGGCCATACAGGGCATCAGTGCACAGCACAGCAGCCTGGACAGGTGAGCAGAAGCCCATGTGTGGCCCTTGAGGCTGTTCCTGCTGCCTGGAAGGAGCTGGGGGAAGGCAGGCACAAGGACAGGGCACATGTGACACCTGGTCTCAAGTGCAGGTTGTGGATCTGCCTCCCCACAGTTCCTGGTGAGGGTGGGCTCAGAGGTCCTGAGTGGGCTTGTGCCAGCAAGTGTCAGGCACAAGTCAAGAGCAGATCCTGTTTCATGCCTTCTGGACTCAGTGTTCAGCAGGTTCCTGGCAGCTTCTCCCCTTCCCCTCACCACAGCTGGGTGGGTAGGCAGGGAAGCACCACCAGCCCTCCCCAGATCAGCATCTTCCTGTGCCCAGTCTCTCCTGGGTGACTTGTGGAGCCATAGTTGGTGCTGTCCCAGAGCTGCCACTCTGGGAAGGGATGATGGAAGCTGTACACGGTGTGGGGAGGCACCCACCCAGCCCGTGCTGCTGGGGGCACTAAGAGCTCTCTCTGCAGCCCCGGCTGCCCCTGTGTGGGATGGAGACAACTGCAGTGTCACAGAATCACAGAACTGTTAGGGTTGGAAGGGACCTCTGGAGATCATCTACTCCAACCCCCCTGCTCTAGGGTCACCTAGAGCAATCTGAAAAGCAGAAAATATCTTGTGAAAGCAATCTTCCTGCCTGATGCACTGCCCTGTGTCATGCTGTCCTTGTCCCTTGCAGAGCCACAAGCACCATCTGGCGTGAGCCTGTCCAGCCAGGGTAGCCCCCACAGCTTGCTGGCCAGCTGGGAGGAGGCGATGGGGGAGGGCTATCTGCTGGTCCTCAGCCTCGCAGAGCACCCCGTGAAGAACAGCTCCTTGCTCAGGGGTGTCACGAGCTTCACCTACGAGGGCCTCCACCCTGGGACCCTCTACACCTTTGAGGTCAGCACTGTGGCTGGTCCCTACACATCCTCACCCCGGTGCATCTCCAACTGGACATGTGAGTGCCACAGCCCTGGGTTCCCACTGGATCCTGCCCTTCCCCCTGATGTCACACCTCAAGGCACTGACAGCACATGTCTTCTACAGCTTCATCCAATAACTGGGCAAAAGGCTCAGGAGGAGGCAGAGGTGCTGCCAGAGGTGTCTGTCCCTGCTCTGTTTGCCACTCACCAGGCACAAGGGGCAGCTGAGCCCAGTGCCCTTCTCCTCCTTCTCCTCAGCCCACCCTCCTGTATCACTACTCAGGCTGCCTCTGCCTTGAGCCACCCCCTCCATCACACACCACCTGCCCTTGCACCATCTCTGTGCCAGTTTGAAGTGTTGTGGCCCAGTCCCTGCCAGACTGGTGTGTGGGTGTCAGCAGGGGTGACAGTGGTCAAAGCACCTGGGTGCAGGTTCTCCCAGGGAAGGGGCTCCTGCCCCAGCACATCTGGAGTTGCACTTCTACCAGGTGATTCTAGACCTTTCCTTTTCTAGACCCTTTGCCCCCAGAGCAGCTGACCCTCAGCAATGGGGGCCACAGCACCTCTCTGCAAGCCTCCTGGAGAGCAGCTTCCTCTGGCAGCACTGGCTACACAGGGACCCTCTGGGAAACCAAGTCCCAGGTGCAGGTCAGGAATGTGACTGTGGGGAACGACTGGACGAATGTCACCTTGGAGAGCCTGGTCCCTGGGCGACAGTACACACTGGAGATGGCTGCTGTGGCTGGACCTTACAGATCCCCTGTGCGATCGGCCACCGACTGGACGTGTGAGTGTGACAGTCCTTCCTCACCCTACTGCAGGTCACAGCCACCACCTGCCCGCCACAGCAGAATGCTCACAGCATGAGGGTGGCCCATGTGTGGGGAGGTGGGGAACCAGGGACAGGGGTGCATAGACAGAATGGGAGGTCAACTGAAGCCACGTTCAGCCATGTTGGAAGCAAAAAGGTCTGCAGTGCAGGAGGGACCCATCACCAAACAGAAAACATTTCCAAGCGTCACCCAGGGGAAGGTGGGGATCCACTCCCATGTCTGCTGCTCTGGGTTTGGTGTGCCTGGGCTGACTCCTGACCCAACCCCAGCAGGCACAGGCCGTGGAGGGTGCCCAGGACAAGGGTGTGCAGCCCCCACACCACAGCCACCTCTCACTGCCCAGGTGTCTCTTCTCTCTCAGACCCCCTGGCTCCGGCTGGCGTGACCCTGACCAACACCCGGCGCCCGATGGGGCTCTCGGCCTTCTGGGACAAGGCTGCTGGCGATGTGGACCAGTTCCACCTCCAGCTCTACAGCAAGAGCCATGCAGCACAGAGGAACACCTCAGTGGGGCCAAACACCCACAATTTCACATTCCTGGGGCTGTCCCCTGGCACTCAGTACTTCCTGAAGGTGACTGTCCTTGCTGGCCCATACAGATCCTCGTCACACTTTGCCACTGAGTGGACATGTGAGTCAGAAGTATTCACAGTCTCTTGTGGGGATGGGACATCCTGGCACTGCCTGCAAGACTAGCAGTGACAGACTTGTCTGGGTGGAGGGAGGGCTCTGGTGAGACCTGCATGCTCCCTGTCCTGGAAGACAGAGTACATGTCATAGGTTAGGGGCTGTGTGCTAGCTGCTGGGCCCCAAAACACCCTTTTCCCCAGCTTAGGTTTTCCCCAGTCAAGCTGAACCTTCTGCCTCAACCATTTTGATCTCAATGCCAGCCAGGGACTGGTGGGAGTGGGATGTGAGAGAGGAAGCACAGAGACCTGTATAGTCTGTCTGCTTCCTGTCCATGGAGCAGGGCAGCCCACAGGGAGCTGAGTCCTCTCAGCACCTGCCTGCCAGCAGCACCCTGGGAACATGCACAGGCAGCTTGCATGTCTCCCAGGAGAGCAGATCTGGTGGTCAGGTGCCACCACTTCTCTTTCAGCCCTTTGCAGAGGTGCAGGCTGTCCCCTGGCTTCTCCAGGTGGCTCCTCCACCACCTCATGGGTCTCCATGCTCTGCTTTCCTCCAGATCCACTGTCCCTGGCTAATGTGAGTGTGCAGCCTGGCCGGAAACCCCAGGAGCTGCACGTGAGCTGGGTGGAGTCCGGAGGTGGCAGAGATCACTTGGTACAGCTCTCAGTGGCTGAGTCCCTGTCCGTCATCAGGAATGTGTCTGTCCCCCGTGGAGTCACCCAGCTCGACCTGGAGGGGCTGGTGCCAGGGTCCCGGTACCGCGTGGAGATCATTTCCCAGGCTGGGCCTCACCGCATCTCCTCTCAGACTGCCATCGGCTACACTGGTAGAAACACAGCTCCCCTGCTCCCACCAGCCTTTACACACTGTCTGGATGCCCACAGTCCTCCAGCTCCCAGCTTCACTCCCAAACTAAAGTCTGTCCTGAGCACCCCAGGTTTGTCCCCAGTGACACTGTTTCTCTCCCGCAGTCCCACTGCCTCCTCGTTCCCTGTCTGCCAGTCCCGTCAGCACAGCCTGGGCTCTGGCTGTGCACTGGGAGGCTGCTCCTGGGCACAGGGATGGATACCTGCTCAGCGTGCTCCAGGAGGGCTCTTCTGCAGCGCCAAGCACCCTGGAAGCAGGGAAGGACAGCACCAATGTCACTGTGTCACACCTGGAACCAGGAACATGCTACCTTGTTGGGATCTGGGCAGTGGCTGGGCCCTACCGCTCCCTCCCCGAGAACATCACCAGCTGCACAGGTCAGCATCTGTGACACCCATGGGTGATGGGATCAGTATTGGCACCTGGGGAGAGGAAATGAGAGGAGGGGAGGAGGAGGGCACCCTGGCCTGGTTCCTGGTGAAGCTGGCCTGTAGTCACATCCTGCCTCTCACAGCCTCCTTGTACCAAGATGGCTGCATGTGCAGAAGTGGATCTTTTACTCTCTGTTTTTCCTCGCAGTTCCTGCTGCACCAACAAACCTGAGCCTGACCAACCCAGGCAGCTCCTCAGAGCTTTACACATCCTGGAACAAGCCCCCGGGCAGGAGGGACCACTACCACATCACTCTGTATAGCCTCAGCACTCAGAGCAGGATTCAGGTGCAGACCTTGAGTGCAGATGCCCTGAACTGCAGCTGGACTCACCTGGAGGCAGGCAGCAAGTTTGCTGTGCAGGTCACTGCTGTGAAAGGCTCGTTAGAAGCCTCTTCCATCAATGTCACCCAGTGGACATGTGAGTCTGCTTGCTTGGGTTGGGCACAGTGCTCCAGTGTGAGCCCCCACCTGAGCCTTCCAGAGCACCCACTGCCACTTTCCCCATCCCAAGCCATGCCCACAGCTTCTATGCAATGGTTCCACCTCTCTGCTCACTGCCCTAATTCCATCCCTGACACAGAGCCAATCCCCCCATCCACCCCAGAGGCTCTGGCTATCTCCCCTGCCACATCCAGCTGCAGACCCCAGGGATGATGCACTCCAAGTCATGTGCCCTGTCTGGCCCTTTGTGCTCAGGCCTCTCTCCAGAGGATCTCTGGTCCTGCCTGCCCACCGCCTGGAGGACCCCTGGGCACAGCAGGCAGCTCTCAGTGCTGAGCAGGAGGGCTAACTGACTGTCTCCCTGTTGCTTTCCAGATCCCTTGGCCCCTGTCAACCTCACCCTGGGCAGCCCTGCAGCCTCAGCACTGGTGGTGTCCTGGGCAGTGGTGGGACGAGGGGCAGAAAGCTTTGTGGTGGATGTTGGTGGCGCAGCCTCCGGCGCTCCCGTCGGGCACACGGTGCTGGGTGGCCATGCCAGGAGTCACATCCTCAGGAGCCTGAGCCCTGGCACCCGCTACAGCGTGGCAGTGAGGGCAACAGCTGGGCCTTTCCACGCCAGCACCCCCAACCTCACCCACTGCACACGTGAGTGTGATGCTCTCCTTACAGCCAGGTGTTCTTCTCCCCGTCCCAGTTTAGTCAGAGATCACACTGGTGCAGCCCTCCTGCTTTCCTCTCCCACCTGTGCAAGCACCCAGTGCTTACTCCCTGCTGGATGCAGTGAGAGGAGTCTGTGCCTGATCCTGTGCCACACCCCGCCCCTGGCAGCCATCCACAGCCATCCACAATCTCAGACGGCAGCCAGGGAGGAAGCAGCTGCCACAGAGTCACAGCCAGCCTGTGGGACCTGGTGGAGTTGACCCATCTCCTGCAGCAGGGGCTTGGCACAGACATGGGGCACCTCCTTGAGCTCAGCCCAGATGTGGCTCGTGGCAGTGACCTGTGTTTCCTCCCCAGGCCCGCTGCCCCCGGTGTCCGTGCGCTGGCTGAGCACGGGGCACCCCGACAGGCTGAGCGTGGCCTGGGGAGCCACGGCCGGGGGCAGAGATGGATACACACTGACCCTGTACCACGCACAACTGGGCACTGTGGCAGCTACAGCCTCGCTTGGGAGAGACACCCACAACTTCACCTTCACGGGACTGGCCCCAGGACACGAGTACTCCCTGGAAGCCAC
Organism: Lanius collurio; assembly: GCA_020086605.1. Classification (NCBI taxonomy): domain Eukaryota; kingdom Metazoa; phylum Chordata; class Aves; order Passeriformes; family Laniidae; genus Lanius; species Lanius collurio. Next base: position 239,085 of record JACBWW010000084.1, read on the forward strand.
TGCCATAGCCGGACAGTACCAGGCAGCAGCACCTAAAATTAGTGGCTGGACACGTGAGTACCTGGAGGACTGTCCCCTGCAGAGGGATGGGAGATATCACACCACTGGGCTGTCCTGAGGAGAGCTGGGAGGTTCAGAGGGGACCTGGTGGCTTTGGAGATATGCATGCAGCTGTGCACAGGTGTGACACACAGCAGTTAGTGCAGGGGCCCTCATGGCACTGGGGTGTTCAGCTGTAGGTTTGCACAAGGATGTGCTGATGAAACAAGGCCGCCCAGATGTGCCTGTGCTGGAACATTCCCTGCCCATGCTGACCCATCTTCCTGTGTACAGGAGCACAGAGGTGTCCAGGGTACCTGTGCTGTACCTGTGTACAGGAGACTCAGTCTCCTCCCACAGGTAGAAACCACCTTACCATAAAGGTTAATTAATCAGTGGAGTACAGTAAGCCATTCCACAGTCCTCCCAGGAGAACAAGTCTTTGATGGGCTAATCCAGCACTTCTCCCCACCCAGGAAGATTTTAGGGCTGGTCAGAGTACAGAGGCTGTGCCGGTGCTGTCTGGGCAGTGGGGTGTGGGAGCACACGTGTGCACACTGCGGGGTGAAAGTGTTCCCACTGGGCTGTGGGAATGAGGGTGACCTGGATGAGCAGGAGATGGCATCTGAGGGACCAGTAGGGGTGAGCATCCTTAAAGGTGAGGTGAGATGGGAGTGGAAGAGAGAAAAGTGAGGATGGGCAGGCATGGGCCAGAGGGGATCCTCCCTCGGGGAGCACCTGTCCTGCTGCACAGTGACCCACTGGGTGTCGGGTCCCTAACCTGAGGTGTGCTGCTTCCCCAGGCCCGCTGCCCCCGGTGTCCGTGCGCTTGCTGAGCACGGGGCACCCCGACAGGCTGAGCGTGGCCTGGGGAGCCGCGGCCGGGGGCAGAGATGGATACACACTGACCCTGTACCACGCACAACTGGGCACGGTGGCAGCTACAGCCTCGCTTGGGAGAGACACCCACAACTTCACCTTCACGGAGCTGGCCCCAGGAAGCAAATACATGCTGGAGGTGGCATCTGTGGCTGGGTCCTTCAGGGCACCTGCAGGGAATGTCAGCAACTGGACGTGTGAGTACCTTTTCTGCCTTTCTGGGCAGTCACAAAAGCTCATGGCCAAGAACATGGCCCCACTGATGTTCATATAGCCATGGCACTGAGCAGGGCTCTGCCCACTCCCATCGTCAGCTCCACCAGCCTGGGTGAGGGCAGCTGTAGCTCCAGAGCCATGCTTTGGGGGAGAGCCATGGAGGAGGGAGCAGCAGATGGGGTGTTCACCTTCCCCTGTCCTCTTGCTGGCTGCATGTTGCCTCCTCACCCCTCACCAGCTGTCTGGCTCCATCTGGGACAGGGCTGTTCCTGCTCAGACAAGCACAGAGAAGTTTGCAGAAGCTTTGAGCTGCCTCTGGGCTGGTGGTTGCTGCCACACAGTAGAGGCTAAGTGCCCTGTCCAACGTGGTGCCTCCCTTCTGATGGCACTGCCAAGAGACCCAGGCATTGTCCCCGGGCCCATTGGTGACATGTCTCCCATCCTGTCTCTCCAGACCCCTTGGCACCCCGCAATGTGTACATGACAAACCAGGGGTATCCCAACAGACTGAGCGCGTCCTGGCGAGCTGAACCCCAAGGACAAGACAGTTACAGGCTCCTCCTGTATCATTCGGGGTCAGGTGTTGTGGCAGCCAATGTCTCTGTTGGGAAAGGCACCAGCAAATTCACCTTTTCTGGCCTGGCTCCAGGACACAAATACCTGCTGGAAGTGGTGTCCATGGCAGGGCCCTATGCAGCCTCTGCAGGGAACATCAGTGACTGGACAAGTAAGTGTCAGAGCTGGAGATTCTGCATCTTGCACCAGCCTCAGCCTTCCCATCTGGGTGGGAAGGGGCAGAGACTCAGCCAGGACTGCTGCCTGGGAGCTGTAGGGTCAGAGAGTGGTTTGGGTTGGAAGGGACCTTTTAAAGGCCATCTAGTCCAACTCCCCTGCTACTAGCAGGGACATCTTCAACTAGATCAGGTTGCTCAGAGCCCTGTCAAACCTGACCTTGAATATTTTCAGGGGTGGGATGAGATGGAGTGGGATGTACCAGTGTAGCAATGGGATCTTGGGCTGGGCAAGCCCTGGTGGATGGCAGAGCTGGGCAGGGCAGTGCTGCTGCCTGGCAGCCCCGACTGCTGTTTCAGGAGGCAGCCTCTGGCCCATGGCCCCCTGCTTGCTCCTCCAGGCAGGGGTGACCAAACAAGAGCTCAGGGTCCCCTGGCAGTAGTGCTGCTCTGGCAGATGACACCCACAGCCTCAGGGACCATGAGGCCTCATCCCACCATTCCTGCTGCCTTTCTTCCAGGCACTCTGAGAATTGCTGGCATGGGGTATAAGGGGAGGATGGGCTTTTTTTTTCTTTTTAAGGAATGTGGAAATGCAGATAAGCACAATAAGCTTTTTCATGTGCTTGTCCCCACAGTCCCTGCACTTTGCTTGGGGAATCCAGCGGTCCCTGCTCCCACGCTCAGCCACCCCCTGGCAGGGTGCAGGGAGTCATGTGCAGAGCCCTTCAGGCAGGTCCCTAATGAAACTTGCTAATTAGCAGGAAGAAGAATCCATCTCCTCCACGCTCCTCACTCTGTATGTCCTTCAGCTGCCATTTAAAGGTCATTTCTGGCAAACAGCAGCTGCAGGAATGTTATCACTGAACATGTGGAGTCTCCTTGTGTGTCACCCATCTCCTGCTTGAGTCTCTGTAGAATAGAAGAGAGCACATGCAGGCCAGTAACTCTTCCTGGTGTGGTTTTTGTTGTAGCTCCCTCAGTTCCCCAAAATCTCTCGGCGGTGGCTGAAGGGAACAACACAATGCTCATCTCCTGGGGCAGTGTCTCTGGACAGCAGGACGACTGCCAGCTGTGGCTGCGGGACCCCCGGAACAGCTCGCTGCCCTGGCAGCACTCCCTGGGCAGAGGACAAGTCCAGCACCTCCTCCAGGGGCTGATCCCGGGCAGGAACTACTCTGTGTCCTTGAGCTGCGTGGCTGGGCCGTACTGGAGCAGCACCAAGCCTTTGGCAGTGCCCATGGGTGGGTACACGCTGCCATAGGGAGGGAGCAGGGCAGGCTGGAAGGGGGAGAAACACCTGGGTGGCCTCAAGTCTGGATCACCCCTTGAGTGTCAACAGGAGCATGAGAAGTCTTGTGGTGGGAGATGGGGAAAGCGAGCAAGGTGACCCTCTGGTAGCCATTGTCTCCCTAAGCTAGTCCCAGCACAGAGATCTCCTGTCTCCTGGCTACCTGTGAAGCAGAGCAGACTTTGCAGAGGTCTCCTGTAAGACATGAGCTCAGGTCCTGCCCGTTTGCACTGTCCTGTGGCCCAAGGCAGAGCAGGCCCCAGGCTGCAGGTGTCGGCTCTGCTCCTCTCATGGCCAGATGCTGACAGGGGCAGAGGTTGGGATTTCTCTGACCCAGAACCTGCCCTATCTCCTTTGCAGAGCCAAATCCAGTGAAGAATGTGCAGTGCCTACCAGAGTCAAGGAGCCTTTACTTGAACTGGACGAGCTCTCTGGGAGATGTGGAGGCTTATGAGGTGGTGACAGAGAGACTCTCTGAAGGACCTCCCACCTCCAAGCATACCATGAGCATCCCTTCAAGCGAGGCCAGTCTGGAGGGGCTGGAGCCAAATTCCTCCTACCAAATCGCTGTGAGCACCGTGGGCATGAACACGCTGAGGAGCCAGGCTGTGACTCTGCTCTGCAGCACAGCAGTGGAGCGTGAGTCCCCTTCTTTCCCCCAGCCTTGCCACCAGGAGAAAAAGGAGAAAACCCCAGGTGTTGCTGGTTAAACCCAGGGACCCTTTGAGGTGCTGTGAGCCCCACGTGGCTGCACTGACCTGCAGTGGGTCGGGGCCCTGCCAGTGCTGCTGGGACCAGTTGCAGACTGAGCAAAGGAGGGGTCTGGCAGCAGGGACACACCATGAGGCTGTGCTTGCCCATTCCTCTTCCAGCCCTGCCCCCACCCCTGCGTGCAGACGTGTTCCCAGTGGAGGCCAGTTCCACAGTTATCATTTCACCTGACCTGTTCAGTGAGGAGAATGGCCAGATCCAGTACTACGGTGTCATTGCCACCACTAATGAGTCACGTAAGTGTCCCTGCATGTCCCAGTGTGCTGTGGCTCCCTGGAGGGCAGCAGGGCCCCTGCACTTCACTTTGGGGCTGTCACTGTCACCTTGCACATTCCCCTCCAGTGCTGAGGCCCACCCAGGAGATCATGTCCAGCACATGGTACGACCACTACTATGGGACAGAGGACTCCTACCTGGCAGTGCTCATACCCAACCCCTTCCGTCAGAGGAGCTCCCCTGAAAGTTGGAGAGTGCCAGTGGGAACAGAGGAGTGCGGCCAGTCCAGGGCAATGTGCAATGGGAAGCTGAAAGACAACGAACAGTACAGGTGAGAGATGTCAGCATCCCTCCTGAGGGGAAGGGGCTGGAGGAGAAAAAGGACTGCATGTGTCCCTGCATGGTGCCACCAGCTCCCTGGATGTCACCTCACCCTCACATCCCCAAATCCCCAGCAGGGGACCCCAAGGGTTCTCCACCAAGCAATGTTTGTGGAAGGCAGGGGCTGGCATGCAGGGAATATTAGGCAGTGTAGTGGGAAAGCAGAGGCTGCCATGGGCTGTGTGTGTCGTCTCAGGAGCTGAGCAGATGTCCAGCCCCAGGACAGGAACTAAAACAGATGCTGTTACTTGTAGGACTTTGGGGTGTGACTCAGAACCATGTGCAGACAGTGCAAAAATGAAACCGATTTGGAAACAGTTCCAGTGGTGCCTACTGGGTGGGGGGCCCAGAGGATGGGGGTAGCAAACGTTCAGGCTAAGGTCCAAGTTCCCCATGAGACACACACATAGATCCCAATAGTCCTAAGTTCAGAGTCTTATTTGGCAGTAAATAAAATCCAGGAACATGGAGATATATATTTTCTTGTAGGGTACCTTTATAACTCTTCATAGCAAAAGAAGTTTTCCACTGCCAACAAAGAATGGTATCTTTAGTCAGTCCTGTTAATTTAGCAGCTCACAGTTTCATCAAATGGGGACCATCTCCACAGGCATTTCTCTGATCCCCCAGAGTTCTGGAAGGTTATCCCATTTCATTTCAAAGAAACTTGCAGCAGGGGTGGCTGATGGGTGATAAAGTCACTGAGAGCATTACGAAAAGAGAATGAAAGTCCAGGGGAGAGTGTGTGCATGAGAGAGCTGCCCTTTGCACTGGGAATAAAGGGAGAATTAAATCTGTCCATAAGTGTTGTGGTGAGTGGGTGCTGGGGTTGGACCTGCTGACCTTTCCTTTCCTTTCCTTTCCCTTCCCTTTCCTCACCTTCACTCTCACTACTTTTCCTATGTGCAGACATGAAAACTTTTAACTGATTCTTACCAAGTTATTTTATATTCACACCCCTGCTAAATGGGCTCTTAAGCTGCTGGGGCATCACTGGCCCAGATTGGTGATAGCACTCAGGAGGTGGGAAATGGCTGTTTTCTCCCAGGGAGGAAAAAAAAAAAAAAGGAGTTTCCAGAGTGCCATTGCCTTGGAAATTTCCCCCAGAGTGGGGTCATCAAGAGAGCAGTTCCTGTGTGCTGTGTGATCCTGCCTGGCAGGAGGATGGCTGGCAGTGCACTCCCATCCCGTGTCCATCTCATGCCCGTCCCAGGTCCCTGGGCTGGCATGGGGATCTCATAAGGTCTCAGAAGCTTGGCTGTGGAAGCTGATTGCCCATCAAATCTGTCTGTTCTGTATTGCTCATGTGTCACCTCAGGTGTGGCAGGGCAGGACTTACTGCTTCACCCCTCAGCTCTGGAAGGTCACCTGGGGATGGGGAGGGAAGAGCAGGGCAGAGGCCTCAGACCAGGGTCTGTCAGCAGCCTCGAGGGGACTTTACCAACAGCACAATCACACCAGCACAGCCTCCACTGTGCAGGCACTGCTGAGCCAGGCTCTGTAGCTGCCCCACCCACCCCCGGTTTTCACTCCAACAGGAACCTCCCGGGGAGCAGCTTCCTCGGGGACATCAGGCCCTGTCATTAGTCCACTTGCCATGATTCAATAACACGATTCAATAACGTGTACTGAACTGTCCAGTTATTCAGGACTAGAGGATACTTTTACACCACAGCTTTCTTTCTGTTTGGCTGCCCTAAACAACCTGAATATTCCCAGTACAAACAACACTTGACCTAAATATCCTAAATATATATATATATATATGAGGAACACTCAGCCTAAATATCCGACCTAAATATCCTCAGTAGACTGTGTTGCTCTCTGAGTTAATGATTATTAGGGTGGTGAAAAGCTGACAGCCCATCCCCACTCAGAATTTCTGTTCTTGTTTCCTGTCTTTCAGTGAGTTATTTATACCCAAGCCCTCACCTTTCCTGCCGTGGCATCTGCAGGCTCACTTTTCAAAGGAGGTCCGTGCCCTGGCAGGCGGGTGTGGGGTGCTGCCAGAGGGGACCCTCACAAACTCTTGGCTGCTAAAATCCAATGCTGCCTTTAAAACCTTTGGCTTGCATTTAGGGCACAAGGAGAGGCCCTTCCAAGTCACCTGCTCAGAAGGGAGTCAGCTCTGCAGAGGGCTGTGGGGATTGGTGTGCCCACTGCCAGCAGGGGCACGAGGGGCAGATCTCCATGGGGAGGAGGATGCACCAGCCACTTGTGTGTGTGCAAGGAAGGCTCTGGGTCAGGGCTCAGCCTTTCCAGCTCAAATGCCCCTGTGTCAAACAGGGCTCAGCTCTTTCCCATCAACCCAGTTAACACGAACTGTGTGTTTTTAATTTTTTGTGTCCTATAAGAGACCAGACACTACCTTTCTCTGCAGATAACCCTTCAGAGCAAGCTGCTTCCCATTTGTGCTTTCTGAACAATTTCTCATGCTCCCCCCAGTGGAACAAACTTGTCCAAGAGGCAGAAAAGGGAGGAAGGACCATTCCCACACATCCCATAAATCCATAACAGAAAACCAGCTTTTTCCAATTCAGCATTTCAGGATATTTCAGGGTCCTGTTCCCCTGGGTGCTGCCTGCTGGGTTCTGGGTGCTGTGCTCTGCTCAGGCTGTCCCTGACACAGGACTCTGCTTTGCCTTTAGGTTCAGCATTGCTGCCTTCACCAAGTATGACCCAGTAGCCCCTGCTGTGACATTCACTCTGTTCTCAGGTAAGCTGCAGAAAAGCATCTTCCCTACCTGGCTGTGTGGGTTAGAGGTAATGAACAGCCAGAGGGAGCTCATAGGCTATAATAAATACAATAAATAGAATAAATGCAGCCATCTATGATAGAATTATAAAATGGATTGGGTCAGAAGGGACCTTAAAGCTTAACTTGTTTCACCCCCTGCCATGGACAGGGACATCTTCCACTATCCCAGGGTGCTCCAGGCCCCATCCAGCCTGGCCTTGGACACTTCCAGGGATGAGACAGTCGCAGCTGCTCTGGGCAATCTGTGCCAGGGCCTCCCCACCCTCATCATAAAAAACTTTTTTACTGATTCTTACTTCTCTCTGTACTCTCTCTTTTTAATTCCAGCTGCTGGATCCAGTGCAGACACAGCTCCACTCTCAATGCCAATAATTGCTGGAATCGTTGTGGGATTTCTTCTCACACTTGCAGTTGTTTTTGCTTTGGTTTACTGGAAACAGCTCAAGGCAAAGAGGTGAGCATGGGCCATATCTTACCTGCTGAGTACGGGCTGAGATGCCCAACCTTCAGTGCCAAGCCTGGAGGAGAGCAGGGAGAGGGTGTAAAAAGAGACTTAGACAAATCAGAATGTGGGCTCGTGGAATTGTGCCTGGCACGCTCAGAAGCCAAAGGCAGAGGGGAAGGAGGAGCTGCCCATGTGCAGTTAAGTCACAAAAACCTACAGGTGTGCAAGGCAGTGTGCCTGGCAGTGGCACACAATACCTCATGGCATTGATCCCTGCACTGCAGGCAAAAGTAACAGCTCCTGTACTTTGATTCTAGAACCAAGAAGAGCAGCCTGCCCCAGGAAATGGTGACCTACAGCTTGAGGTGAGTGCTAGAGTCTGCCCTCTGTATGGTCCCACTGCAGCTCCCACTGTCCTGTACCTACTTCCTTTTTCATGCTTTGGAAAAACCCCGCTGTCTCCTCTCCTCAGTTATTTTATAAACCAGCCTTTCCCAAGTTCAGTATTTACTGCCCAGCTCCATTCCAAGTCAGGGCATTGTCTACACCTCCTCTGTGAGTCTTCTGCAGCAGGGGAATATCCTCATCACCCTGAAATCCCTCCCAATGTTTAAACTGTTGTACCCACTTCCCTGGCATTGAGGTGGGCTATAAACCATCCCTGTGTGCCTCCAGGTACCGCAGGTCTCTTGGCTGGGCTGTCTCAGTGGCACCTGACTGGCTGGCCAGGCCTCCCAGGAACTAAGGCAGGTTTTCCTCTGCACTTCATTTCCTGCAGGAACGTCCACCGGCCAGTGCCCCTGCAGAACTTCAAGCAGTACTATGAGATGAAGACAGCAAATGCTAACCATGCCTTTTTCCAGGAGTTTGAGGTGAGATGAGACTCCTCCCAGAGATGCCATTTGATTTCTCCCCTTGGTAGGTCGCCCATCTTTAGCAATCCAGCCATCCTATGAAGCAGCCTTGGAGGCCAAAGATTGGATGGACCCCAAGTGATCAAGCAGTTCCTTTGCTCCAAACCTGTTTTGTTCAAGTTCTGGTGTGGGGTGAACTAGGACAGAGCAAAGTGCCCCAGCCCTGACTGGAGGTGAAGATGAGAGGGGTGGCAACGAGAACCACTCTGACAGTGTCAGAGCCTGCAGCCAGAGGGAAGGTCAAGGAGCACTCTCAGACCTGTAGGGTCAGGCTGTGAGCTTCACCTCAGGCTGCTCCCCTGGTTCCCACTGCCAACATCTGCAGCCTCTGAACTGTTCAGCTGCAGCATCTTCCAAATTCCCATCAGCGATTTCAAACCCTCCTCAGATCACCCGTCTCTGGCTTCTTGAGTGAGGACAGGGGCAGAAGCCGATGCAGCACAAGATATTTCTGTTTGCTTGGCAGAAAATCCTCTGAGCTTTGTGGTAGATTTGGTAGATTTCTGAGGCTTTTTTCCCCAGTACTTGTTCTTGGGCTTTTGTTTTAAATATGAAGAGTGCTGCTGGAAAAGGCAGTGGGAAAAGCCACCGTGGCTCAGAGTGTGCAGGCCTTCTGAGGGACGAGTGGAGCAGTTCCCTGTATGAGAGTAATCCTCTTCACCCTCCAGACAGAGCCGCTGGCCATGAGCAGGGAGCTGAGCTGACCAGTAGCTCTCCAAAGGAAATGTTTGTCTCATCTTTTCCCCTGTCCTACAGGAGCTGAAGGAAGTTGGGAAGGAGCAGTCAAAGGTGGAGGCTGAGCTCCCAGCAAATGTCTCCAAGAATAGATATCCCCATGTGTTGCCCTGTAAGTGCTGTCCCCTCCCTTCTCCCCCAGCATCCGGGGTGGGAGCCCAGAGGGCAGTGCTCAAGGACAGGCTCACCTTGCATCGCTGCCAGGGTCAGTGCCTGCTCCTCTCCTGGGAGCAGGAGGACTCTTGAAATGGGCCTCAGTTTCCATTTTCCTGCTGGAGACCTGGGGCTTGATGGTTGAGCCTCCCCAGCTCCTCCAGCAGGCTGCTGGGTGAGCCCAGCTCAGGAGACCAGAGGGGGTCCATGAGCTTCATTGGTGGGCCTCATGACCCCAGCTCTGTTTTCCAGCCCCCTGCTAGCCTAGCTGGCAGGCAGTGCTCACCTCCCCAGGGAGAAGGTGCCTGGCAGAGCACAGAGCCTCCCTGCTGGAGCTGCTGAGGCTTCTCCCTCCAGGTTACCCAGCTGGCCATGTCCTGGTGAGGGGCTGCCTTGGGGTTCACCTGTGTGTGGTCTTTTTCAGATGATCATTCTCGGGTCAAGCTGAGCCAGCTGGGGGAGGATCCACACTCAGACTACATCAATGCCAACTTCATGCCTGTGAGTGCCCACTTGCCTTCCCCACAGAGAGATGGCCACAGGGGACCATCACAGAAACTCTGGAGGCAGAGTGTTCCCTTCTGTGGGGGCTGGGGGGCACAAGATGCTGGTGAAGGCACAGCTGGAACAGGCCAGTGAGGAGCTGGGGGGAAGGTGGAGGTGTGTAGGTGCCCTGTAGCAGGGGATGAGGGAGCCTGTCAGATGGCAAATGCTGTGATGCAGAGGTGTGAGTGTGGGAAGACTGGCAAAGTCTCTCTGCTTTCTGCTAGTGGGCTGTCTGTCCTCTTCCATCACCTCCCAGCTTACTGCCCTGTCTCTTCTGCCTGCTCTTTTTCCTTCTGGTCTGTGCAGCTGCATTTGAACAACCCTGGAACTGTGCCTTGCCCCCCATCCGGGAGGTTCCCAGGTAACAGCAGGGCACACAGCATGCAGTGCCATTGTGTGGATCTGTGGGGCATGTGTGTGTCCAAGGGCAAAGAAAGACTGTGAGGCCTTGCATGCTCACCCTACCCTCAGCAGTGAGGGGGGAAGACCCAGCTGAGACTTTCTCTGGTTAGGCTGAATGAGGAACTGCTTGGAGGGAAGTACTGTGGGTCACTTTATTCCAAATGTGTAGAGAGCATGTGCTGGGCAGCTCGTGCTTCCTGTGAAATCAGCTCCTTCTGAGATCAGCTGCCTGGGAACTGTGTCTCTGTGGGCTAAGGGCAACAGGAATTTCACCTTCTACCACAAAAGCAGACCAGGCAGTGACTGGTCCCAGGGCAGGACCCACCAGCCTTGGCAACCTGAAAACTCACCTTGCTCATGTCTGCCTCTTGCTCAGGGCTACACATCCCAGCAAGAGTTCATTGCCACCCAGGGGCCCCTAAAGAAAACCATAGAGGACTTCTGGAGGCTGGTGTGGGAGCAGAATGTCTGCAACATCATCATGCTGACAGTGTGCATGGAGAACGGGCGGGTAGGTTGGTGCCAGCCCCAGCCCAGCCCTGGTGGTGTGAGCTGAGCCCAGGGCTGGGTCTGTGTCCTCCTGCTCTCATGTGGCTCCAGGATGAGCACAGTCCATACAGCTTCCCTGAAAAGGCAGTTTGGGGGAAGAGAGGCTGATCTGTGCAGCTCAGCTGTAGCTTGGGTGGGCTGAGCCAGCACTGGAGCTTATCTAGGACCATGCCCACCACCTTCGGATATTTCTGCAGAATCTGAAAATGCCATGTCCTCTGAGTGAGCCACCTCACAAGGACTGTTCCTCCAATCTCCAGGGATGATGAGACCCTCACAGGTCCTTTTTTCTGGAGGAGGCTGAGATCCAAATGAAAGGGCAGTGAGGGAGAGCTGTGTGAAGCTCCCAGTGGGAAGGAGAAGCACCCTTGCCTGCTCCCCAGGGCTTGTCCTGGCTCCCTTCACAGCCACTGCTCTCCAGATGCTCCCTGGGAGCCAGAAGATCACCTGGTCCCTCACTGGCCTCACTGGGACCCTGTCCTGCTCTAGGTCCTCTGTGATCATTACTGGCCATCAGAATCTGCCCCAGTGTCCTATGGGCAGGTGAGGGTCCACCTGCTGATGCAGAGCAGCTCTGAGGAGTGGACCATCCGGGAGTTCAAGCTGTGGCACGTGAGTACAGACCCCAGGGCATGTGGGGACCTGTTGGGGGTAGGCACTGGCACTTCTCCTCAGTGGTGGTGGCACCTTTCCCTGCCATTTGTGGGGCTCAGAGAAGATCCGAGCCCCGAGGAGCAGTCTGCCCCTTCAGACGGGTGACACAGGGGTGTCCAGCATGTGTCATGCTGCTCTCCACCCTTGCTCTCTCCTTTCCATGTCCCTGTCCTGGGTTTCCAGGGCATGTTCCCTGGCAGTCAAAGGCAGGTCTCCTCCCTCCCACCTGCACGTGTCCCAGCATGACAGGGGCTGTGGGGGAGGATGGAGGAGCAGGAGCCACCAGGCAGTGCAGACCTGACTTTGGCTGTTCCCCTGCATCTGAGACAGGTGTCCTCAAGTGCCCAGGTGCTGCCAGGGCTGTGGGGTGTGAGCCTGCCTCAGGGGGGCTGCACACCCATCACCAATCCCTGTGCAGGAGAGTCTCCGGGCAGAGCGCTTTGTGTCCCACCTGCACTACACGGCGTGGCCTGACCACGGCATCCCAGAGTCCACCACTTCCATCATGACCTTCCGAGAGCTGGTCCGGGAGCACATCCAGAGCACCAAGGATGCAGGGCCAACCCTCGTGCACTGCAGGTGAGGCTCTGCCCCAGGGGATGGAGAGCAAGGGGGATGAGGGTCCTACTCGTGCACAGACTGTGAGGGAAGGCAGTGCCCAGGAGACACAGCTGCTTGTGTAGTCTCCTGCTCAAGTGTTGAAGACTACAGGTCCACTGGCAACCTGCCCCCAGCCCCAGGGCATGGGGCAGGTAGAGATGGTCAGCACCAACCCAGGGCAGCCTGTGCTGGGACAAGTGCCTGGGGGTGCTCAGGCGGTGCCCAGGGAGCAGCCTTTGGGAGCATGTCCAGTAGCAGGAGGGAGCCCGTGGGCTGTGGTGTCAGGCCTTGTTTAACCCTTGCTGTCTGTGCTCCCAGTGCTGGCGTGGGCCGCACTGGCACCTTCATTGCCCTGGACCGGCTGCTGCAGCAGATGAAGCAGGAGAAGGCAGTGGACATTTTTGGGGTCGTTTACGCCTTGCGGATGAACCGGTACCTGATGATTCAGACACTGGTGAGATCTCTGCTCCCTCTTTCCCCTGGCCCCTCACTTCATTCCATTGAAGCTCACAGGGCTGGCAGTTGGATGAGCTGGCCAGCCAGCCCCAGCGCCCCCAGGCTGGTCCCCAGCCTGTCACTGTGTCATTGTGCTGCTGAAAGCAGTAGCTCAGCTGGAGTGGAAATTGCTGGGGGGGTCTTCAGCAGCTTCATGCCCTGCTAGACCCACAACAGCAACATCCAGAGTCTCAGAGACCTCCCAGGAGGCTCAGAAACACCCCAGAGCACTGAGGAACAGGATGAGGCCCTTTGCAGGCAATTCTGAGCTCACACCATGTTGTTGGTCTGTGATGCTCCCCAGTCTGTCTCCTATCTCCAGCCCTTGGGGCTGGGACAAGGTGTCAGAATGACCCTTCAGGACAGAGACCATACCCACCCTCTCGTGCTGTCTCTGCAGTGTGATGCTCTGTGTTGCTGTCTGCCTTTGCCTTCCAGTCCCAGTACATTTTCCTGCACAGCTGCATTCTGGACAAGATCTTGGAGGAACCTCTCCTGGATTTATCAGGGACAGAGAGGTAAGGCCTTGCTGTGCTTTGCCACTCTGCCCACTCTGATCCACAACCCCTCCTGGCAAGCCTTGGCTCCAGGACAGAAGGACAGGGAAGCCCAGCCAGCCATCCCACCTGGTGTTGTGAGCAGGGTCAGCACAGGGAGGGCTGTTCCCTGCAGCACGGGGAGCCCAGCACAGGACAAAGTGCCCTCTCCTGGGTATGCCAACACCAGAGATCTGCAGAGCTGTGCTGGGGAAGGCACTGCCCTCAGCCCCTGGCTTCCCAGCCCACAGGCATGCCCTAGAGATGTGTTCCCCTGTACTTGGCACTGGTGAGGCTGTACCTTGAGTACTGTGTCCAGTTCTGGGCCCCTCAGTTCAGGAAGGACATTGAGATGCTTGAACGTGTCCAGAGGAGGGCAGCAAGGCTGGGGAAGGGCTTGGAGCACAAGTCCTATGGAGAGCAGCTGAGGCAGCTGGGGCTGTTTAACCTGGAAAAAAGAAGACTCAGGGGTGACCTTATCCCTCTCTAGAAGTCCCTGAAAGGTGGTTGTAGTCAGGTGGGGGTCAGGCTCTTCTCCCAGGCAACAAATGACAGAACAAGAGGACAGAGACTTCCCTGTGCCAGGAGAAGTTTAGGCTGGATGGACATCAGGATAAAATTCTTCACTGAAAGAGGGATTGGGCACTGAAATCATCTGCCCAGGGAGGTGGTGGAGTCACCATCCCTGGAGGTGTTTAAAAAAAGTCTGGACGTGGCACTCAGTGCCATGGTTTAGTTGATGAGGAGGTGTTTGGTCATAGGTTGGACTAGATGATCTTAAAGGCCTTTTCCAACCTAGTTTATTCTGTGATTCAAACTGGAGAAGCTCCTGGCAGCTGGGTGGCCTCGGGATGTGCCTCCTAATGGAGGCCAAGAGGACAGAGCAGGGCCCAGCTGGCCATGGCTTTGGCCACCTATGTCATTATCTCATCTGGAGGTCATGCACCTGTCATTATCTCATACATCTGGAGGTCATGCACCTGTCTTTGTGGTCAGATTGTCTTCTCCCTCATGCAGAACAGGATGTCCTTGTCCTTGCTGCCTCTTGGGAATGAGCCCTGGGCCATGCCAGCCCTGAGGCCTGCCACTGTGTAGGGGAGAGCAGGTTGGCACGGGCCAGAGCTAGGCTGGGAACCTGGGAGACCCCTGGCATTTGAGGAGTGAAGGTCTGCTCACAGGCCTGTCCACCTGCTGCAGACACAGCCTGGGTGCTGCTGAATGAGCTCAGCCTTACCCTTGTGCCCTGGCTCTCTCCCCAGGTCCTGCCCCATCCCACTGAAGAGCTTTGCCCAGCACTACGCCCAGAAGGCAGCCAAGTCCCATGTGGGCTTCCTGAGGGAGTATGAGGTGAGAGCTGTCCTGG
>JACBWW010000084.1:258693-270598 GCA_020086605.1 Lanius collurio
GGGATGCAAGGAGGAAGATGAGCCTTTGATGGATATCCATGGATAGCTGTCGGATATTAAGCACCAGCAGCTCCAGAGTGGTGCATGTCCCAGGGGATGTGCTCTTGCATGTGGCAGTCACTGAGTGCGCCTGGGCTGGAGTCAGCCCTGGGCTGTCGCTGCAGATTTCACAATCAGACCTGACTCATTGAAAGCACGCTCTGGTGACCTGGAGCCTCAGCCATTGTGGGATCCGTGGCATTCCCGGCCCTCCGGTGAGGCTGAACCCGCCACCGCAGGGAGGAGGCTCCTCGTGACTTGCGGCTCAGCCAGCACATAACGAGCGCTTGGGGAATGCTGGCCGGGGCCCCTCTGCGAGTCCCTAATCCCCCCTGCCCACTGCCATGTGATTCCAACCCACACCATGTGCCGGCTGGCCCTGCCCTCCAGCTCCGTGCCCTGAGTACAACCCCATTTACCTTGCTCACATCTTGCCTAGGCAGTCCCGGGTGTTAATAGCCTGGTGTCATTTTGGGGCAGCCTGGCATTCAGGCAGAACCTCATATCAAACACACAGGGCACTTGGGACCTCTGAACCCACATTTGGACCTGATGGATCAGTTTGGTGATAATAAAAAGAGACAACCACTGCAGCTGGGCTAAACCCACACAGATTTTTCTGTACCTCTTTGAGCCTGCAAGCATCTACCCTGATCTGCTGTTAGCACCTGACTCTGGTACACTGGGGCTACACCAAGGGAAACTTCTGGTCCAGAGGTCCCTCATGGCCCCAGGTCACTGCCAGACCCCATGAACTCCAGCTCCATGCCCTGCAGCATCCCTGGAGTTGCTCTTTGCTCTTGTTTCGGATGCAAACACCACAGCACATCCAAAAGCCACTGGGGCACTTGGAGGAAGCCCAATGAAATTGTTCCTCTCCATCTCAGATGGGACATTCCTCTCAGCCCCATCCCAGGGGGATGAAGAAGGGGAAACAAACCTGGTCTAACAGGCTTGATTCTTCCTTTCTGGATGACTGTGCTGGCACAGGACCATCGTGGACTACTTGGGAGGGCAAATCCTGCTCTGCCATCAGACACTGTTCCTTAAATAGGATTTTTTTAAGACAACCTGCAAGGTTAATCTGTGATCAGGAGCTCTCTGTCAGAAACCTGCCTCTGATCCCCCTTTCTCTCTTGCAGGACCAGTACATGCTCCTGTACACCTGCATCCAGGACATCACTGCTCAGAACCAGCCCTAACACCACCTGGCCCTTCCTGGCACCCTTCTGCCTCCCCCTCTGCAGGGTCCTGTACAGAGCTGGGAGCTGGTGAGAGCACCATGGGACTCCTGGCACAGAGCGAGCCCTGCAGCGAGTGGTGACCTCCCCTGGCACTGTCCCCAGGTGTCCCTCTCGGTGTGAGCTGTGACGTGGGGACTCCTGGACAGACGGACAGCGTCCTGCCATGCAGTGCTGCAGCTCCCAGTGCAGACATGGTGAGGGGCTGGGCAGGATCCTCTCTTCCTTTGGACTTCTCCTGGGACTCCTGGTGCCTGGGAGGTTCTCTAGCCTCCCTCACTGCACACCGTGGGGCCCAGCAAGAGCATGGAGCACCGTGGTCTCCCCGTGCCCGTGGGCACCGGCGTGTGGAGGTCTCAGATGTGCTGTGGAGGTCTCAGATGTGCTGTGGAGGTCTCAGATGTGCTGTGGACAGAGCTGGCTTGTCTCAGCTGGTGGAATGGTCTTAGGTACAAACAATAAACAGCCCTAGGAAAGTGTGTGCTACTTGTAAGGCTTGGCTTTTAGGGGTCCAGCTGATGTGAAGGCCACAGCAGAGCAGCTGTTCCCAAAAGGGCAGCTGTGTCCCAGCCATGGGACACTGCAGTGTCCCTTGGGCACTCCATGCTGCAGTCCATGGCACAGCAGCCTCTGCTCACTCTCATCTGCTCCTTCCCCCGAGGCAAAACTTCTGCAGTGAATCTCCAGCCCACCCACAGCTTCACAAGGAAGGGACGCATTTTCAGAAGAAGCCTGGGCTCCAAGTTGTGAACCTGCTGCTTCCCCAGCACCAAGGAGCAGGGCAGAGCTACCTGGTTCAGCTGACACACTGGTAAGCAGCTGGCAGCCCCAGCAGTCCTGCTGCTCTGGGAACTTCATTGTCCATGCAGGGACATGGCTGCTCTGCAAGGAGGGGTGGCCATGCACAAGCTGAAATCACAATTCACAGCTTGGTTCACTGAGCTGCAAGTGCAGGACAGAAGGAAGAGTTTAAAAAAAGGAGATGATTTCACAAGCATATTCCTCATGTAGATAAAACTGTACCTGGGACTCTGTTTACCCTTTTTCACCCCTTGAAGCAGGGTGGAGTTCTAGTGCAGTCCCCTATACACTATATACACTATAACTCTGCAGTAACCCTGTCCCAGTGGGGCCCACACTCCTGCCCACTATTCCATGCCCTGTGGCAGCTGCCTTGGAGTGGGATGAGGAGACATAGCAGGTCTGATGAGAACCTCCCAAGGCCTGTTAAAAGGAGCTGAGAGCCCCACGTGGGTGACTGAGTTGGCCACTCATCCTAATGCCCCTGTGTTTCCACAAGAAGTTTCTTCCTCTTCCAAAACGAGGATCTGCCCCCCAGAATGGGACACCCAGGGCACCTCAGCATCAGCCATCCCAGCACTGGGGGCCTCTTTTGCAATGGGATGTCCTTTTTTGCCCTCTCCTAAATCCCGTTCCTCTTTGGCAGTTGCTGTCTCACCCGCCTCCTGCTCCCACCATGCACCACCCATCCCCACCACCCAGCAGAGCTGTGCAGCCCCCAGCCAAGGTCCTGCCCGTGGTCCCCTGCACCCACTGCCCAGCTGGGGCACAGCTGGGTGGGAGCAGTCTCTCCCTGCACACACCAAATCTCCTGTACTGCTGGCAGAGCTGCTCAGTCCCCTCTGCCCCTGTGTGTTCCTGCTCTGCTCCCAGCTCCGAGCTGCAGCATTCCTGGGCTGGAGGAAGCCCAGGCAGTGCAGAGCCTTAGCCCCACAGAGGGCTGCTTTTCCTCCCACCCTGGACATGCTGTGTGTGCAGTGCTGGCTTCTGCATAGCCCAGAGCAGCGTGAGTTGCCCGTGGCCACCCTCACCCATCCTGACCTGCATTGTCCTGGATCCAGTTGCTGTTTGGGAATGTTTCCATGTCACGACATCTTTTTGCCAGGGTCACCCACCCGTGTGATGTGACCTGTCACTCACTGCTCAGCCTGCACAAGTGACCATCCAGTGACTTGTTGCATTGCTGTTCCTGGTGAGGTGCCAACATGCCAGGGGCTCTGCAGGAGGATGAGTGAATGCTTCCAACATGAAAAGGGCCTGTGAAGCTCCGTGGATGTTCTCATGTGCATGAAAGGATTTATGATGTTGCCTTGGGAGGAGCCCAGCCCTTGCCCTTGCTCATAGGGAGCCTGATGGCTTTATGACTTTTATGTAACCAGTAGCCCCTAAACCACACTGGTGCTGCAGGATGAGGGTCACAACAGGGAAACGTTTGTTTCCACAGCCAGGATCAGTGGGGTGGGGCTGTTGGCTGCACATGAGGTCCCCATGCTTTGCAGCAGCAGCACCTGCCCTGTGTGTCTGGGCCACCACTGGAGGACACAGCAGTGCACACTGGATGTTGACATCAAGCAACCAAGCTGCAAATCAAGCCTGGTTCAAAGAATGATGTGCCATTTGTCTGTGCAGAGTCTGGAGCTGACAGGCTGGTGAAGTTTGGACCTGCCCAGCAGCAGAGAATCTCACCAGTGCTGAGGCTTTTACCCCAAGAGCTCCCAAGAAGGAGTAGTCTCAAAGACCACGTGTCCTGCTCACACAGGCACATAGCCCCATCCTCCACTGGAAACAACTCTGATGTCCAGCTTTCACCCTCCAGCTGCATCCAGCCTTAAAAATAATTATTGTGCTACAGGACAGCAGCCTTTCTGCCAGGACCTGCAGGTCTAGTCCAACATACTCCTAGAGGAACAGTGAAAATGCTGATACTTTCACACTGGAGACTCAGTCCCATCCACTGGGAGTGCTCCTCTCACTGCTTCACTCTCAGCACAGCTGGCCTGCAAAGCACGTTAGGGCAGAGCTCCCTGTGTGGGAGAGAGCTGCTGGTGTGGGGAAGGGCTGGTGTGATGCCCTCAAACAGGGCAGAGGTGAACCAGACCTGGGTCCAACTGCAGCATCACCCGGCTGGTGCAGCTGGATGCAGCCTGTGGCTCTGCTGGCTTTGTGTGGCACAGGAATCCTGTGTGCTGAGCACAGCAAAGTCCCCAGGGTGTGTGCAGAGATGAGGTTTAGCACCAGGCTCTGTTCAAGGCGTGCAGTCCCCACTCAACGCCGACAAGCCTGTGCACCTGTGTGTCCCTGCACGGTTTATGGGGTTAAAACACCTGATGCTCAGTGTCTCTGAGGATTTCAAGATCTGTGGAGTGCCCTACCTGCAAAGCAGGGCCAGTCAGAGTGACAGTGGGGATGCCATGGGGTAGCAGGAGCCTTGTGAGGGGCACAGAAGAAGGTTGACCAGCTG
The DNA here is from genome assembly GCA_020086605.1 of Lanius collurio. Lineage (NCBI taxonomy): Eukaryota > Metazoa > Chordata > Aves > Passeriformes > Laniidae > Lanius > Lanius collurio. The sequence goes on from JACBWW010000084.1 coordinate 263,236, forward strand.
TTTTGCTTTCTAGGGCCTGGCAGCCAGTGTGTGGAGCTTGTGCTGCTGGCTGCCCCCCTGGATGGGTGGGCATTGTCCTTCTTGGCCCTGCATCACCCCTCAGTAGCCCAGAGTTCTGCAGGGACAAGTCCTCCTTGCTCCCAGGGTGTCCCTGCAGCCCAGCCAGGACTGCCTGCTCCAAAATGGGCAGCTGCCAGCGATCAGGAGAGGCAGAACCCCCCAGCCTCTCTCTGCTGTTTCCTCACAATCAGAACTACCCTGTGGTGTTCAGAGTCATTACACCTTGGGCTTTGCTCAGAGCCATTTGTGTTTGGAGAGGCTCTGGGTCTGGTTCCACAGCTGATGGCAGAGGAGGGAGCCTCAGGACGGGACAGAATTGCTTTCATGGAGAAGAGCAGAACATCATCCACGTGTGACAGCCTGGCCACACCCCAGGCCACACTGATGGCAGTGACCAAGGAAGGGGTGGGGTGAGTTTTGCTGGCACCTGCCCCACACCAGCTCTGGTCCCACTGGAGCTCAGCACAGCACAGGACTGTCCATCTGCCTCAGTGGATGGGCAGTGCCCCAGGAACTTGCCACAGGCCCTTGGGAAAGTGCTCCTGGATCTCCTGTCTGTGCACAGGGACAGCAGTCCCAGGACAGGGCACAGGGCTGCCACCCTGTCACCCACAGCTGGTGGCACAGAGCTGCCAGGGGCACTGGCCCTGAGACCTAAGGAATGAAGTTAAAGCTGTGCTGGGGGAGGATGGTGCTGTCCACAGAGCTTTCATGAGTCCAGGAGCAATCCCTGAGCCCTCACATCTGGCCAATGCAGCAGAGCCAGCAGCCAAGGTGAACATGCAGGCATCTGCAGCTGCAGCACTGCTTCTCCAGCTGTGGTGGGACCCTCTCATCTCCAGGACAGGCACAGGACAGGGATTTGTCACACAAAGTGTGGCCAACAGGTTTTGCCTGGTGAGTAACCATGGCTGTGCCAGCTGCACAGTGTGTGTCTGTGGCACAGCCCTCTGCTCTGTGCTTCGTGTCCTGCCTGACAGGAGGCCAAGTTGGTGACGATGATGAATTTATGACCTCCCACCCACTGCTGCAGTGGAGTCTGGAGCCACAGATGCTTACAGAGGGTGTTGTGGGAGCTGTGGTTTGGATGAATAATTTTCCAGCCCTGCAGCTCAAGAACCATGAAACCCAGAGGGGGAGAGAAAGACAACAGAACACTAAAACAAAACAAGCCTCTGGCTTGGTCTGTGAGTTCTGGGCCTTGCCATGTTGTTCTTCATCTTTATCCTGCTCCAGATGAGCAGTACCCAGCCACTGCCCTCCTCCATCAGTCCCTGTGCAGAGGTCAAAACACTGGAGATTAGCAAGAGTTTGCCCGTTTGGACCCCCCTTCCTACTCCCTGCTCCCCTCCCCATGGCTGCCACAGCGGGGGCAGACTGGGGTGGGATTGCCAAGTGACAGGGGACAGAGGTAGCACCCCTCAGGTCTTGGGATCCACAGCCTTGGGAGCCTGGTGGGGGCTGCTGGAGCACCACAGCTCCTTGATCCCACAGTTTCTCCAGCACTGGGCCTCTACCCCAGGCTCTTCCCTGGCCCCTGCTCTCCCCAGGGCACAGAGTCCAGCTGCTCCACATCTTTGCACAACACAGTAATCAGTCCCTGCTCCCACCACAGGGAGCCCATTTCACCCTGACACGTTCCCAGGTGGACATCTCCATGAAATCAGGTGCAGGCATCAGTCATGGCATGGAATGCCCACTGCCCACCCTCTCTTCCACCTGAGCTGTACCAGCACCAGGAGCAGCAGGATTGCAGCTGGATGCCCCCAGCATTTCCAGCATCCTCTATCATCAGCTGTTAGTGTTGGCCACCTCCTGGTGAGCAGAAATGCTGGGGCCAGCAAGGATTGAAGGCAGGTCTGAACTGGAAGGGGAATTCACAGAATCACAGGGTTGGAAGGGACTTCTGAACATCATCCAGTCCAACCCCCCTGCCAAGGCAGGATCACCTGGAGCAGGTGGCACAGGAACACATCCAAGTGGGCTTTGAACATCTCAGAAGGGAGAATCCAAAACCTCCCAGGGAAACTGTTCCAGTGCTCTGCCATTCTCAGTGTGAAGTTCCTCCTCATGTTGAGGTGGAATTTCTTGTGTTTTAGTTTATTCCTGCAGGGACAGGTGAGCAGTGCTGGGCCTGAGGGTCCCTCCTCAACACCCCTCATGCATGTGCCAGGCTTGCCGTGGCTGTGTCTCCCTGACCCAGCTGAGATGCAGGTGCTCCAAAAGTCTTCAAGCATGTAGGACACTGGACCAGGGTTCTGGTCCACCCAACAGGCCTCCTACCTGTCTCTGCACCTCTGTCCCTCTTCTCTGCAGGGCATGGAGCTACAGCTCTGCCCCTTGGCTTTTTACAAGCAGTGCTTCCCAGAGCAAGGGGTTAAAGTGCATCTGAAATTGTGCTGCTCTGTGCCCCAGGCATCAGGCTGGAACCATCCTTCTCCCTGTGACTTCACAGGCACCAGTCCTTCCCACTGTCAGGAAGCACAGACACCTATCCCTGTCCTGCCCCATCTGGAGCCACTTGCTGGGCACTGGGACCTCCTGCTTGTTTGCAAGTGTTTGCAGCTACATTTTGGAAAACCTCTGGGAGTCCTTGCTGAGCCCAGACTCACACAGAGCCTGACAGTGCTATTGCAGCCTTTGGATGGCCCTGATGGGAGCAGGGTCTCCAGGAACATTCCTCTGGCCTTTGCCTCTGCCCCTGACCTTGGATGGCTCCACGGGGCATGGCTGGGGCTCACAGACACATCTGAATTCCCAGAATCCTGGATCCTGCTCCATCCCTGCTGGTTTGGATCACAACCTGCTCCACCCAGAACCTAAAGGATCAGCTTCAAGAGCAGCCAGGGATGGCAAGTCTGAGGAGCCTTACTCGAAAGGGAGTCATGTCCCAGGAGTGTCCCCTCACAGAGATGTCAGATGATGGGGATGGGTGAATGCCATGGCACACATGGGCCAGTCCTGGTGATGCTTATTTTTTCTCTGGTGTCCCTGTGCCCTGTGATCCTGCCTAAGGCTCTCTGCATCCTCTCCTGCCCCTCCAACCCCTTCTGGAGGGAGGGACTCGTTGCTGTCCTCCCAGTGTGTGACACTGCATTGGTCCCTGCTGGAACCTTGGCAGTGAAACACAGGCAGCATCATCCAGGTCTGCAGTATGGACTGGCTGTCCTTGGAGATCAACAGCCAGACTGGATCCTACTGGGTCCATCCAGAACCCTATAAAATCTGAAAGGAAATAATAAGAGGGCAAAAGCACTCGTCCCATGGGAGCAGGGCAGGAGACACATTTGTGGTTTGTTCCAGGGGCCCCGTGTCAGGCCCATGCTGAGGACAGAACAAACAGCCTCCAGCACTTTGACTCAGCTGGCATCGCCAGTTTTCCACCTCGGGAAGGACCTCAGCTGGATGTCCAGGGCACTGGCATCACCTCTGGAGGAGCAACATCACCTCCACTCTGCAGGGCATGGAGCTGAGGGACAAAGTCAAGGTCCAGCAAGTTGTTGCATCAGGGCCCACAGAGATCTTCTGGCTCTGCAGGAAGGGCCATCAGTGCTTGTCATGAGGACGTTGCTGCAGACCTGCCCCAGCTACAGCTCCACAGCAACTCTGTCAGCTTTTGAATGCCACCAGCCCCAGAAAACCCTGCCAGGCACAACTCTCAGGCCAAAGCCTGTTTGCCATCTCATTTCTGGCCCACAGAGAGGATCTGGCCAGTGCTGGTACACGAAGTCCTGGCTGTCCTCAGGTGCAAGGCTGCAACCCAGAGTCAGACCCCCTTGGAGCATGTGCTGGTGTGAGGAATGCAGCCCACTCCCACCCCCCCTGGCCCCTCTGTGCCCCTGGCCAGCTGAGCCCGTGGCTTGCAGCTCACAAGAACTGGACCTTGTTCTCCACTTAGGCTATATTCTAAATTTCCCCAAGGGGTTTTAAATTCCTGCTTTTAAGCAAGCTGTAGGAGGACCTGTTAGTGTGGAGGCAGCAGGAGAGACATCACCTGGGATGGCACCAGGCACTCCGGGGTACCCCAGGCTCAGGAACCACGCTCAGCCCAATCCCAGTGTTTGGTGCCGAGTCCCAGCAGAAGGGGGGGTGCAGCGGAGGGTGCCCTGCAGGGAGCGGAGGGGTGGCTGTGGAGCAGCGCTCTCCTCCTCTCCCAGACCGCAGCCTGCCGCTAGAGGACAACACAAACACGGCTGAGGCTGCAGGGAAACATCCACTGCCTGCATCCGGAGCTCCGGTGCCTTTGGAAGTGGCCCACACTGCTCCCTCTGAGCTGCAGGTTCAGCCAGAGCTGGCTGGAAAGTGACCCCTCCACCCCTGAGGGGAGTTCAGAAATTCCAGGTTTACCATGGAAATGTCAAAGCTTTCTGGTCCAAGCAATCTGGTGTCCAGACTCTCAGTTTTGCCAGGAGCCAGGTGACACGCTGGAGTAAGTGACACTTTCAATATTGATGGCTAAGATCTCAGAGAAATGAGACATGGATATGAACCACCACAGCCAACCTGGAATAAAAAGCAAACAGAAAAGTCAAAGTGAAGCCCATGGAGAAAAGCTCTTCAGTGTCAGGACATGCTGCTCCAAAAAAGTGTGAAAATTGCAGTCAGTGCCTTCATGAGGAAAAATCTCTGCTTCAGCTGAGTGGTAGTTTTCAATAGGAACCTCCTTGGTGGGTTTTTTTTGCAAGAACTCTTATTAACAGTGTGATCAGCCAGAGCCTTGGGTTCCTGAGGACAGTTCACTGAGAGAGGAATTGTGAAGACACAGTGATGTGGTGAGGAGAGGAACAGGAATCACAGATGAGAGCTGCTGCTGCTGCAGCCAGGAGGGATAGGCCTGACACTTTCTCCAGACTGACTTCAGATTCCTGGCTGCTGTCAGAGCATGTCCAGCCATTTTGGGCCCTGCTAACGTGTCCTGTGTCACAGCTGGAGGGGAGGAGTGTTGAAGGGACTCATCTCTCCGAGGAGGGCTCCCTGTCTCCCCATCAAGCAGAGTTTTATATTTGGAGCTGTCAAAAGACATTGCAAGTGTTTAATTAATGACATCTCCACCACTGTTCATGATGGAAGCACCTTTATTCCAATTAAACCAGTTCCTGCTCCTAGACCAAAATCCTCTCACTCCTCTGCACTCGGTGATGATCTTTCCAATGCCTGCAGCAGTCCCATGGAGTCCTGAAACTGCAGGATCTGAATGCACTTTGTGAGTGAAATAGTTTCAGATCCAGCATCACCCCAGCCAGGACCCCTCAGCCAGAGCCTGTGCATCAGCCCTGAACCCTGAACTCCATCTTAACCCCTTTTTGGGGAGGAGATGCCCACTCTGACTCACAGGTCGCAAGGCACCCCAGCCTCAGTGAGCTGGAGTTATTTAAGTCTCCCAGTGCTCCAGTTCACTTTCCTGACCTCAGATAATTCTTCTGCCTCTTTTATCCTGTGATCATGGGGATATGAGGCAGGAAACTCTTTTGCCAGAAGGAAAGGCCCATTCAGAGGAAGCAGGAATGTGAGAGCATCTCCCAGTCTGTGCTTTGCCAGTGGCAGGGCTGACTTTGTGGGTGCACTTTGCAGCAACCCAAACCTGGGCCCTTCTTTCTCTGCCTCATTCACCTCCTCCATTCACGGCTGTGGGGGAGGCAGAGGGAGGAACAAACTGGGAATCCAGACCCACCTAAAGCCCCATGGACAGCTGTCTGCCTTCAGTGTGAGACCCGTGTTCAGCTGCTGTCCCTGTTACAGATGAGATGCTTGGCTCTGTAGAGAGAGATTCAGTGTGGTTCAAGCTGTGGGGCCAGGCTCACCCCTATCCCTCAAACCACTGCCTTGGGATGACAGCAGTCACCCCATCAGAGGGCATCACAGTGACATTGAACAGCCCGTGGCCATCCTGAGAGAGGACACAGAGCTGTCCTTTGCAGCCTTCTCCTGTTGCAGGTCCAGCACCCTTTGCTAAGCAGGTGTTTCTGGGTAGCTCCTTGATACAGAATCCTGTTCTGATGCACATCCCACATGTTCCAGCACACTGTGAGGCCCTGGGCTGGCCTAGGCAGCAGCTCCTGCTAAGTCAGACCATGGCACAGGTGCAGGTGATGTGGCTTCAAGCCCTACTCAGTGGACTATTCCTCTTCTTTGGCCACTTTACCCAGGGTTAGAAAAAGCTCTTGAAGCAACCCAGCCCCCTGCTCCTGGCACCAGTGCTGGGCAGCTCCTGCAAACGCAGCTCACACATGCCCTTGATCTGGGCAAAACTGTAACAAGAGCACCACATCCCACCATGGAGCTTCACACCAAGACACAGCTGCTCCATGGCCCTGCATCTCCCCCCGGCCCCTGCCTGGTGCAAGGGGAGAGCAACGGGGCTGCTGAAGAGGGAGGGCTGGAGCTCAGGACAGACAGACAGACAGACAGCCTTGGGCATGGTCGCTCCCAGCAAAGAGCTTGTCCTGAGCTCCTCAGTCCGTTCTCCCCAGCTGCACCCTGACTTTCCAGTCACAGCTGAGTTTAGCAGCTAGCACAGACACAGAGTCCTTTATCTGGGGTTATATTTCAGCGTCCCAAAGTCTGGAGCCCTTGAAGTGCCGGTTGGGTACTCCTGCCTCGCTACTCACCCTCCTCTGCCCTGTCGGAGCCAGCTCTGCCTTCCCCTGCCCTGCTATCTCACAAAAACATGGTTACAAAACAAGCCTGGGTCCTGGAGCTATGAACAGGTCTTTATTTGTTGAGGTTTCTTTTGTTGTTTTTTTTTTTCCCCTTTCTTCCCTTTGAATGAAATTCCTGCCAGCTCTAAGAGAGAGAGAGAGCGAGGGAAAGAGTAGAAAGTTTAACTCCTCCCATTGGAGTGTCTCACGCCCCTGCCCAGCCCTTGAAACCCAATAACCGAGATCATTCAGCAATGCCTTCCCTTGCCTGGCTGCATCCTCAGCACACCGGGACCTGCCGGGGATCCCGTGCCCGCTGCGTGCCAGGCGCCGGCACCGCTCCGCTGTGCCCCGCCGAGCGCCGGCCGGCGGCACCGCGCCCCGCAGCCTGGGCGAGGATGGACGCGCTCCTCTTCTGGGGCATTCTGCTGGCCACCTCTGCCCGCTGCCGGGCTGTGCCTGTGGAGCCGGGCGCTGCGCCCTCCTGCCCGCCCCAGTGCCACTGCGAACAGGATGGCATCGCGCTCTCGGTGGATTGCTCCGAGCTGGGGCTTTCGGAGGTCCCTGCCAACCTGAGCCCTCTCACCGCTTACCTGTAAGTACAGCCCTTGCTGCTGCTTTTGCAATGCTTTCCCCGGACCCCTTCAACAGCTGCAGCTTTCCTC
>JACBWW010000084.1:270608-336347 GCA_020086605.1 Lanius collurio
GGGGGGTGTTGGAGGGGCCCTCGGTGTTCCTCCCTCCCCCTTTGGAGAAAACCAATCGGTTTGGTGCTTATCCATTAAACCCTGCCAAGGAGAGGACGGAGCAGATACGGTGGAGGCAGGAAATCAGAATGAACTGGGAACGACTGGAGGAGGACTGGAGAGCTGGGTTTTCTCTCTGCTGCTGTCACTACTGTTAGCGGGTTATGCGAGGTTAGATTCCCCGGTGTAAGTGTGCAGCCAGGGCTGGTTCGTCAAAGCAAATCAGCACAAATTTTGTAGAAAGTATGGATACTGGAGTGAGATCTAAGTTCTTCCTGGAGATACAGGCTTAAACTCCACATTTGAGTACGTAAAGAAATGCCAGACTGCTTTGGAGAGCTACAAGGGCTGAAGAGAGAGCCCTGGAATGGCAGCAGGAGCATGGAGCTGGTGGGCAGCTCCTCGCAGAAGTTTCCAGCTTCTTTGCTCCGTGCCTTGAGTTCTCAGCAAGTCACTGGCACAGTGGAGGGCAGGACTTCCTCCGGAGCAAAATAAAGGATGCTCGTAATCACCTCTGATTAGGCACTGCCTCACCACTAATGAGCTGGTGTCCGTGCCCCATCCTAACCGTGCTGTGCCTCCACCACCTGGCTCTTTGCAAGAACCCTGTGCTTGCTCCCTCCTGCACCTCCCCGAACGTGACCCCGATCCCACCTATCCAAAGCAGAGTTTTCAGTGGAGGAAAATGCAGTTGCGATCAAGGAGAGGGCAGAGATTTCCCCTTTATCTGATGTGCCGGTGCGTCCCCACAGCCCTGTATCACACACCGCACCTCTGCCTCTCAGTGTGTGTCAGAGGCTTCACCTGGGGCTGCAGCAGAGGTGGCCGGAGCTACTGGGGACTCCCCGGAAAGGACAGCAGCAAGCTGGGGGTGCAGGAGAGCAGAGCTGGGTAGGGGAAGATTCCTCTGAGGCAGAGAGGTGAAGGGCTCAGAGGAGGGTGGGAAAATGGGAGAAGCTGCTTGGTGCTTAAAATATTATCTTAGCTGTGATCCCTGGCACCACTGCACAGCCTGCCCCACCTCAGATTCCCCAGGGTAGGTGTTGCACCACCGGGGCTGGTGCAGTTCAGTCCCCAGCTGTCCCCATGGCTGTCTCCAGGAAGATGCCCATAGCTGGGTGCAGGTGCCCAGTGCAGCTCCCTGCCCTAGGATGGCATCCTGAGCCCCCTCCATCCCCATGCATCTGGCTACCAGCCCCTGCAAGGGGGACAGGTGGCAATGCTGGGGGTGAAGGGATGCTCTCAGTTTGCCAAGGCTGCTCCTCTTTCACCAAAAAAACAAAAATGACACCATGTTGCTTGGGCCTGCCAGGTCCCTCCTAGGGAGGTGCTGGCCTGTCCAGCCATCCCTTGCAGGAAAGGAATGGGGACTCTGTCTCAGCAGAGGACACCTTGGGATGGAAAGGCAGCAGCAGTAGTGCCATGGCCACGTGTGGACTTCAACTGGCCAGGGAGCACACGCAGCCCCACACCCTGCACAGGTCTGGAGGGATGTCCCACATCTTGCAGTGCCTTATCCCCAGCCTGGACTAAGCCTACATGGGGAGGGACTGGAAGGATTGCCCAGATAGCCTAGGCTGGAAGACATCTCTGGAGGTCTCTTATGCACATTCAAACAGGTCCATCTTGTGAGGCTGCTCAGGATCTTGGCCAGTAGGCAAACCTTCCAGATAATCTTAGTAGTACCTCTAAGATTCCCTCACCTTTTCCCCATTTTTCACTATCCCATTTTTCCTAATATCTAATTGCAATTTCCTGTGGCTCCTCTTGTGCCCATTACCTCTCATCCTCCCCTGCAGAACTCCAAGGACACATTTGCTCCAGCTGCTCTACACCCTTCCAGTCAATAGTTAAAAGAGCAGAACACTCCTCCCTTCCTCCTTTTCTTGTGAAGACTGATCAAACCTGCTGGTGTGAGCAGTGTGTGGGGCACGGGCAGGGTGGGCAGCACTGCCCTGTGGGAGAGGGGGCCATGGAGATGCTGCAGGGGAGAGATGAGGATGAAGGACACAAACCTGGGGGGTGCCAGACACCGATGGCACCATGGCTCAAAGCCCAGCTGGAGGAGCCACCCCCCACTTCCCAAGGGCCTCAGGTCTCCCCTCACAGAGGGGTCAGGCAGTTCTGCTGCCCTGTGCCCCATCCCCAGAAACACCAGTGCCTGCTGTGCTCTTGTCCCAGGCAAGAGGAGGAGCCAGGCAGAAGCTGCTGCCTGTGGGCTGTTCCCTGCCCTGGGAAACCAGCACAGACCTGGGGCAGGACACAGCTGATGAGGCTGCCAGGCTGCTGCTGGCACAGCAGGGGCCAGGGGGAGGGAAGAGCAGCAGATCCTGGCTGCTCCCAGGTATCACCAGTCTTCTTGTGAGGCTTCCCAGACAGAAAGCTTCTCGTTTCCCACACTGTTTCCTCTAAACCGAATGGGACCAGGAGCCTTCAGGGCTGTTCTCACCTTGCAGAGACATTTTGAGACACTGCCTGGAATTTAACATCCCACTGGGAGTCTGGGGCCCTGCATCACCCACTCTCTCCTCTGAGCACCCCCTGGAATCGGGTGCCACACAACTCCTGACAGGGAGACAGGGATGCTTTGAAGCTGAGCAGACACTCCCCAGGTCACACTGTGCTGGATCCAGTGCTGGAGAGGGCAGAGTGAGGGAAAGATGCCTTTTTCTTGATAATTGCATCTTCTAAAGACCCCCAGATCTGCAGGTGGGTGAGGCAGCAGGTTTGGAGGCTCAGGACACATCTGGTGCCTGCAGCAAGTCAAGCAGCAGTGCTGAAGGCAGCTCCCCCCAGCCCAAATCCCTTCCCATGTGCCAACATCTGCCTCCTGCAGCCCCCACTGTGGGAAGGACAGCCCCCACAACCCCTGAGATGGGGAGCACCCCAAGAGCTGCCAGAGGAGCTGGGACACCATCGGGGGGACAGAACAGCCCTCTAGAAGTCTGGGCAGGCAGGACAGCTGTGGGGAGATGTTGGAGCTCGAGGGGTGGCCAGGCCTCCAAGGAGCTGGGGTTTCCTGCAGGGGTACAGGGACCCCTGTGTGCTTTTGGGACAGCCACACACCCGAGGGAGAAAGAGGGAGCAGCCAAAAATGCAGAGAGCACAAAATCCCAATGCAAAGTGTAAATTAGGTCCTTTCTGGGGCCAGTGCTGCTCTTGTCCCTCGGGTGATGTGGCACAGACCAGTGGGTCCCCATCCTGTCCCTGAGGCTTGCCCAGTGCCTGGGCCCATCCACAGCTGCTTCCTCACACCATGAGGGGCCCCAGTGTTTCACCAGGACCCATCCAAACACACCACAAAGGTGCAGACTCACTCCCAGACCCTTCCACTTCCCAAGCCATGACAGAGCCCAGGACTACCAAATGCTACTATCAGCTGGCCAGCAGACTAAGGGCTGCTCTCTGCTTGACCTTTCCTGCTGGCAGAGCAATAGGAGGTGCCATTCCTGCCCTGTACAGCCCAAAGGCCATGGTCTCATCCTCGGGAATGCCCTGGGAGAAGGGCAGCCAAAGCAGGAGCAACAGGAAACCTCTGTGGGCTTGGGGTTGTGGATGAGGGAGATAAAGCTGGTGAGAGGCACTTGAAGAGCTGGGCTCTGCACACTGCAGAGGAGTCACAGGTTTATATTCATCATTTATCAGCTTTGAGGAACTTTTTAATTCCACACTTAAAATATCAGGGCTGGCAAGGGTTTCCCACTGTCAGGGATTTGTGTTCCTTCGAAGGGACTACAAAGTCCATCTGCTGACCATTCAGGCACTGCACACGGACACAGGTGTGCTCTGCACCCTTCCTGCATCCTTGCCAGCAGCATTTCAAAGATTTCGAGGGCAGACCACCTGGGTTCAACTCCAACTGCCCAGCACCTCAGTTACAGCCTGAGGGTCTCCTGTGGCTGACAGTGGCTTTTTGCTGATGGGGTTCCATGAAGGCCCCAGGGGGGAACATCTCCCAGCACTCTTGAGTGGTGGCACTTTGGAATTCCCAAATGGGCTGATCCAAACCAGGACCTGCCTGAGCCCCAGATTTCAGCTGCTGGCACTGAATCCAACCCAGACTCTGGCTGGAGCAGGCAGATGAGCACTAACCAGGAACAGTGTAATTCCTGTCCTGTGCTCCCCAGCCTGTGAGGAGGAGAAAACCAAATGGAGAAAATCTGGGATCAGGCACAGCTTGAAGAGTGGCTCATGAAGAAACTGGGAAGCAACAATGAGACAGCACAGCTCCTGAGCAGGTGTTTCCCAGTGGTCTTTTGTGCCCCCTGGGCAAGGTGGAACTCCCAGCCCAGCCCAGAGCTGAAATGTCCTGGTCCCTTGGCCCACAGCAGTGCTTAGTGGGCCTTCATCCCTGCAGTGAGGATGAGCATGATTCTGCAGATGCTTCATGGTTGTGCGTCTGGACTCAAGGCTCAGGGCAGAGCAGTCAGAAGACACCAAACTCCACAGTAAGAAGACAAAATAGTGGTGAGGGAGAGAGTGAGGGATGGGTGGGAGTGCTCAGAGCAAAGCCAGAATTGCAGGACCATTAATCACAGAGCCACAGAATGGTTTGGGTTGGAAGGGACCTTAAAGATCATCTCACTCCACCTTCCACCAGACCAGGTTGCCCCAAGCTCTGTCCAACCTGGTCTGGGACATTTCCAGGGATGGGACAGCCACAGCTTCTCTGGGCACCCTGTGCCAGGGCCTCCCCACCCTCACAGAAAGGATTTCTTATGAACATGTAATCTAAGCCTGCCATCTGCCTGTGGGAAGCCATTGTCCCTTAGCCTGTTGCTATCTGCCCATGTAAAAAGCTGCTCTCCCTCTTTATGCTCCTTTAGGTACTGCAAGGGGCTTTAAGGTCTCCCCAGAGCCTTCTCCAGGCTGAGCCTGCCCTAATAGTGAGGTCAGTCCTAGAGCTGCCTGAAGAACATGTTTGCTGGGATGGTTTTCCAAGCAATATCTCATTTAATTGAAAAGGAAAAGCTTAATGAAAATGGACAGTGTTCAGGGGACTGTAAATGGTAGAAATGTAGTAACAAGTTCAATCAGGAGAGGTTATTTCAGTGTTTTCACTTTGCAGAGTCTTTCTAAAAAAAAAAAGGTTCCATTTACATATTTTCACCTGCTGGTGCTACATTTACCCACAGCAATTTAATATTCACATTGCAGGACTTCAAGACTACCAGAGCAAAGCGTTTTGCTGTTTTTAAAACAGAGTATATTGATTTTTTTGTTCTATACTAAATATTGTCATGCTGGCTCTTTGTTCTGGGTTCAAGGGAAAGGAAGTTCAGAAGTCTCTGAATTTCCAGTGAGGTTCATGACATCTCTTCCACTTTTTCTCCTGCTGCATCATCTCCCAGGCCCCTTCACAGGCTCTGCTCCCTTTGTGCTCTTGATGTGATGAGGTAGAAGCACTTTGGGTCCAGCAGTGTTCACTTGACCTGGCTGCTGTTTTCCCAGTGTGGGAATTAGTGGGATCTCACTGCTGGGATTAGTGGGATCTCACTGCTGGGATTAGTGGGATCCCACTGCTGGGATTAGTGGGATGCTGTGGAGTGTGGTGCTCTCTGGAGGAAATGGTCCACGAGGGACAGTTGCATTCCTCGAGTCCTCCCAGCCACAACGGGCAGTGCTGCAGGTGACAATGCAGAGGGCTGTGCCCATTGTGCCATCACGGCTGGGGTCTCCCCAGGATCTCAGCTCAGAAGGAAAGAGTTATCTCTTGCAGGGCTGTTGGGAAGTGCTAGCAGGTATCTGGATGTGAGCAGATGTCTGATTCTTGGTGGGGCACTTTCAGAGTACCACAGAGCCATGGAATCTTCTGAGCTGGAAGGGACCCACAAGATTCGCTGAATTCGACTCCTGCATGAGGGGAGATGCAGGATCTGCCCCATCCCAAAGGCACCAGCTGGTGCCCAGGTCACTCTGCAGGAGAGGCAGCAGCCAAACCTTTGCTGCGCTCCCCGGCAGAAGGGAGCAGGTGCAGGGACGGGGGTGTTTGGAGCCGCTACGCCCAGAGCTGGGGCTGTGCCGGGGCTGGACAGCCGTGCGGAGCTGCCAGGACGCCTCCTGCCTCCTCCGTGCCTCGGCAAACAGCAGGACAGCTCGGCTGCGACTGCAGGAGTCGCTCCGCTCGTGTTTTCAGGGATGCTCCCGGTCCGCTCCCTCCCGGCGGGCAGCGCCGTGCCCGGAGCCCGGACGGACGGACGGACGGAGGGACGGAGGGACGGAGGGACGGAGGGAGCTGCTGCCCGCCCGCCCCATGCCCTGGGCTCCAGCCCCGCAGGCGGGGCCCCGCTCAGCCCCATCCCGCTTTTCGTCCCCAGCGCTCCCCGGAGCCGCGGCAGAGCCCAGCGCTCCGCGATGTCCTTGCCCCCGAAGCCTCGCTCCCCCCTCTGCTCCCTGCCCGCCCCCCGGGCTAAGCAATATGCCACGGCCTCCCCTCTCTCCCGCCCCTTCTTGAAGAATAAGCTCATAAATCTGCCTGGGGCAACGAAAACACTGAGCTCATGGCCCTTAGATCTGTGTGGGAGGAGCTCTCGCTGGCGATTAAAGGAGTTTAAGGTTTGCTTTGAAAAGCTCTTTGATTCTGGTAGGGGCTCTGGTGCCAAAAGGCAGCGATGGGGCTGCAAATGCCTCTCCCCCTCTGCACCTGCCTGGGTCAGGGAGCAGCAGCAGGGTGGGGGAGGGAAGGGGGAGCGCTCCCAGGGCTCCCGAGTGTGGGCTGAGGGACCCCTGCCACCCCTCTGCCAACAGCAGGGCAGTGGCTGCCGCTGCCCTGGAGACCAGACCCTTCAGCCGGGATGCCAAAGTGCCTCCATGCCTGTGGGACACGCTGCTCCCCCAGGTCCTTCTCCCTCCGAGGAGCTGGGTTGGTTCTCGGGCACGGGGTCCTGCCTGTGTGACAAGGACCCAAGGGAGAGCAGGGGAGGTCAGGCCAGCCATCACCAAGCAGCGCTCTGAAAAGCAGCAGGAAGGGACAGGGCAGGGCTGTCAGGGCCCGGAGGAGCCTGGGGTCTTGGAGAATGAGTTGAGTTTAGTAGGAGCAGAAAAGAGATCAGAAAGGGTCTTGATGAGGAGCAGCGGGACTAAGCACAAGCATCGTGTTGCAGCCCAGTCAAAACAGAGCCAGGCTCCAGCCAGAGTGGAGGCAGGAGCTGTGCCAGAGTGGAGAGCAGGGCGAGGATTCAGGGAAGCTCAGGTGGTGCCTCTCAAAAGCCAGTCAGAAGTAACAGGCTGGCAAAAACCCTTGATGCTCTCAGTTTAACAATTCAGCAGAACAACAAGGCCATGCAAGAGGAGCAACACCTCAGATGAGCAACACAGGTGTGTCCTGCAGGGATGGACCCAAAAAGGGCTAATGTAAAACTATTCCCAGATGCACCAGCCCCAGCTTTGCTGGCAGTGAGGAAGGAGGGCAGCTCCCAGTCTCCTTCCCTCCATGGATGACAAGTCTCTCAAGCTATCCAGAGCTCTCTGTCTCCCTTTGCCTTTGTTTGCAGGCCTTGCTGTAGTTGTTTAAAGCTCTTTGAAGGATTTGCAAATGAAAAGCAGTCCCCACGGGAGTGGAGCGAGTAGAACACACCTGTAAGGGCAGGACATGCTCAAGGGACATGCTGTCTCTTCTTGTGAGCAGCCACAGGTCCCACTACAAAGAGAGCCCGGGAGACAGGATGGTTTCCAGTACTGAACATCCCCGTGGGGCACCAATTAGGAACATTCCCTTTGTTCAAAGGGAAGGTGAAGCCCAAGCACCACGTGTCATCCCATCAGATGTGCCACGATGGGAACTGCAGGGGTGGAAGAGGAGCAGAAATGAGGCCTCCTCTGCCAAGTATGGCGGGGGAGACCTGGGGTGTGCAGGCATGGGGGCTGCTGGGGGTGCCCCCCACACAGGGTGAAAGGCTTTGGAACGTGATGCTGAGCCCTGAAGACCACCAGCCCCTGGGACATTTCCCTGGCCAGTGCCACCTCCCGGCCCTGGCGATGCCACGGGCATGGAGCAGTGGGTGCTGCTGGCAGTGTGACGTGAGGCCAACAGCAGGGATCTCAGGGACCTGCAGGATCAGAAGGCACAGCCTTGCCAAGGATGCTATCTGATGTGGGGATGGCTCTGGGTATAATTGCATCGTGAAACTTCAAGAGAATTCACAATTGTGGGCACTTCTTAACCTCAGTAAAGCAAATGTTCATCTTTGTATGAAATCTGCAGGAAAGACATTTGTACCTTTAGATAGAAATTAATCTTCCCTCTTTCTCAGAGAACAGAAGAAAAAATTCTGGTTGCAGGAAACAATCCCTGCAGTTCTACTCTTTATCCCTGATTCTGCATCCCTGCAAATGTCCCCAGCAGCCCCTCAGCACCTGGGGGCTGGGAAAGGAAACAGCCACGTGAACGTTTCATTTACAGAATCACAGAGTCCCAGGATGGTTTGGGTTGGAAGGGACCATAAAGTCCATCCTGTTCCACCTCTGCCATGGCAAGGACACCTTCCACTGTCCCAGGCTGCTCCAAGCCCCATCCAACCTGGCCTTGGACACTTCCAGGGATGCAGGGGCAGCCACAGCTGCTCTGGGCACCCTGTGCCAGGGCCTGCCCACCCTCACAGGGAACAATTCCTTCCCAGTGTCCCATCTAACCCTGTGCTCTGGCAGTCTGTCCTGTCCTTCCAGCAGTGCTTAGTGGGCCTTCCTGGTGACACCATAAGTCTGCCAAGCCCCCCTCCAGCTCTCCTGGAGCCCCTTTAGGCCCTGGAAGGGGCTCTGAGCTCTCTCTGGAGCTTCCTCCAGGTGCACTCCCCCATCTCTCCCAGCCTGGCTCCAAAGCAGAGGGGTCCCAGCCCTGTGACCAGCTTAGAGGCCTCCTCTGGGCTTGTTGCATTCGGTGACTCCCCAGGCAGCCCAGAGACACCCTGGCCAAGGACACGACCCTGGACTTCTGTGCTGCTCAGCTCAGAGTGGGAAGAATGAGATGCAGATCCACGGGGCTACCCTCTCTGGCTTGCTTCTCCCTGGACACTGGGCCATGGGAGGGGTCAGATACCACCCCAAGCTGTTGTCCCAGATGTTGTCCCAAGGCCCCAAAACTGGAAGTCTCCTCATGTACCAAAGGACAGAGATGACCTTTGGGGTCAGCTGTGTGGTATCAGCAGAACCAAAGGCACCACAACCAGGACAGGACCTTGCTTACAGGTGAGGTGAGGTTTGTACTGCTGCACTCATCTCCTGTGGCAATGTGTTCCACAGATTAATGAGGTCCTGTGGCACAGAGTGGTTTTCCTCTGCCCTAGAAACACCATGTGGGGCTTTCTAGAGCATGGAGCAGCCTTTCCATGCGTGCTGGCTGTGACTGCTCTGCACTCAGGGCCAAGCAGCAGGTTCCTGTGCTGCAGGTTGTGTTTGCAGCTGCGTCCTGTGCAGGGAAGTGCCTGCCAGTTTAGGTATTGTTGTGCTTTCATGTGGTGTAAGACAGCAGAAGATTTATTAGTGACAAAAGCATGAATGCTGGAAGCTGTGATTTATTGAAGAAGGGGGAGAGGAAATGTGTTGCAGCCCATGCTGGTTAGTGAGGTGTGTCTGAGGTGAGCTCGCACACGCTGTGAAAACCGCCCTGCTCCTCCTCTGAGAGCTCTGGCTCACCTGGCGAGACCATGGCATGGACCCACCCCTCTTCCAGGGGGTGACTTTACCCTGACCCTCTCCCAGATGCTCTGAGGGAAGGGTTTCTCCTGGGGGAGAGACACAAGGACTCTGACTTTTGGAGACAGGCAGGTGTCCCACAGGCTTTGGCTCCCTTGTACAGGTGGGAGATACAAAGGGCAGAGCAGCACAAGGAACTGGGTTTGTAACTCTGTCCCAGCCTTAGGCTTGACCCCAAAGCTCTCTTCCTGTGCCTCAGTCTCCCTATCTTTAAAGCACTGCTAATGAACCCTTCCCAACATGCTTTGAGATCAATTGATCAAACCAGTGCTACGGAAGAGCTGGAGACTCCCTGCACTTTCCAGCCACATGTCTGGACCTCTCGAGCTAAAATACCTTTCTGAAGTTTACTAAATAGTTCTTGAGGCTTCCATTTGTTCAGCCACCACAAGAAGAAAAGCACCACTGAGCTCTCAGATTTAGTGCCTGCCTTTCATGTCCGCTGACCTCATCCCTTCTCGCTCACAGAGCAGCCACAAGTCAGAGCAGCTCCTGAACCCTCTCACAGCCACAGGCAGCAGCTGCTCAGGGCTCCTGGGCAGCACTGCAGAACTCCACGAGGAAGTGAACCCAGCTAGGGAATGTCAGCTCGGCCAGAGATGCTGTAAAGCCCAACTCTGTTTTCTGTAGGAAGCTCCCTTACTTTCAGCACACTTCTTGCTGAATGGCTGGGGATAAATAACAGCAAGTTCAGCTCTTTGCTGGACCTAAAAGGGAGGGGAAAGGCTGGCTTGAGTTAAACAACTAGGGGTGTTCTTTTCAGGTTTCCCAGGCAATTAAAACTAAACCAAACCAAAACACAACATGTTTTCTCTGACTATCCCCAAAACATTTTGCTTTGACCCAAAAGAGAATACTTTATTTTTTGAGTTACCTGAAAATCTCTAAACCCTTAAAAAAAAAACCAACACAATCTCACAATGAAAACTTCCACCATTTCCCCCCAGCCCAATGGAGTTTTTTTAGGGAAACATATTTTTTCTGTGAATTTAATTTTGGCCAAAATGCTGTAGGTTCTACCTGACCTGGAAGTTGTAGTCATCCAGCTGAGCTTGTGCTGTCACTTGCATTTCCTTTCAACAGTGTTTCTGGCTTTTCACCTCCCACTGCACAGACACAAAGGTCTCATGGGAGCATCATCCTCATCCCAAGGCTGTGCTGAGTTCCCAGGGAGACTAAAGAGGGGCTGGGAGAGGGAAGGAAAGAATCCATGAAGGCTCTTTTTAGCTTCAGAGAGCTCCTCTGGCTCTTCTGACTACCTCTGGCTACTGCCAAGGCACCTTTGAAACACCTTTGAAACATCTCCAGCATGCTGGGCACCATGACTGGGCTGGAGGGGAAATCCACATTCCCTTTGAAGTCTGGATACTTGAACAGTCTTAGAATTATAGGGCTGTAATGTACAGGAATGTGTGGGGCTGTAATTGTGACTTAGATCCTTGGATGAAAGGTGCTATGTACATACAAAAGGTATTATCATTATTGCTACCATTATTACTATTATTATTACTATTATTATTGCTATTATTATTATTATAGGCCTGCAATATGTGGATTGGAGATGAAAGTAGCACCAAAAGATCCTGAAATACAAGATGTGTCTTAAGGAAATTTCAGCTTAGAATTAGGTTTGTCTACGCAGGAAAAGCGGAGCCGACTGGCTCTGCTGCACTGACAGCTCTGGGGTTTGTTGGAAGAACTCCTGTATGCAGGCATGATTCCCTAATCCAAGTTTCTCTGACCTTTGCAAAGGTGTCTCCAGTAGGAGCAATTCCAGAGCAGTTCTAGCAGAAAAAGTGAGATCAGACATTTTCACCACTCCTTACGAGACACCCTGATTGCTCTGTAGCCATCACAAAATAAGTCCCTGGTGTTTGAGCCATTCAGTATGAGGAGTTTGGGAACTGGTGTCCTAGAGGCTGGAATGGAGCCTGGAGCCAGCTCCAGTGGGGCTGGGCACAGAGGGAGCTCCTGGCGCTGGTCCTGCTGCCCTCCAGCAGAGACCGGCCCAGATCCAGCACCCCGAGCTCCTCGTCCTCCTTCCAGCTGGTCCTCCAACCACCTCTGTCCCAGAGCAGCCTGGACAAATCCAGGACCAGCTTCCATCCCTGTACGTGCTGTGGCTCTGCCCAGCCTTCGCCATCGGCCTCTCATCGTTCCTGCCCTGTTCTGCACCCACGTCCCCTTTACAAGGGGGGCCATAAGTGACGCCAGGCACTGGAGTGGGACTCCCCAGGACAATGCCATGGGGATTTTCTCCTGTGTCACAGGCTCTGCAGAGCATCGGGTTTCACTTTCTACCTGAACCGCCGGGGTCACAGAGCAGTAGCTGACAAGGCTGGGGAGGAGCGGGGGGTGAGTCAGGTCCATCCACAGCAGCTTTTCCATTGCTAAACTCCCACGAGGGCGATCTGGCTCCTCACAGGAGAGTTCAGCTCCCCAGCCCTGCCCAGTTCTTCCCCAATTGCGCTGATAAGCGGAGCTTTTCCCCGGCACAGCCGGGAGCGCTTGGTGCCCCACCGCCCGCAGGGCGAAACGCGCGGCCCAGGAGCTCCGGCAGCAGCGTGTGCTGGAGATGGGAGGATGCTCGTCCGCCACTTGGGAGAAGAAGAAAGGCTGCTCTCGGTGCGTGGGGACCACCCACCAGGGGATAAGACAAAGCCCTCTGATGCCTTGTGGCTTCCTGGTGACACCCTAATTCTGCCACCGCCGAGGGAAGCCCGGCTCGTTCCTCGGGGCCGCAGACATCCCCGAGAGGAGCCAACTGCCAGCAGCTCTGAAACACAGCCCGTCCCTCCCGAGGAGCTGCCAGGCCATCGCTGGGCTTGGCTGGAGAACACCTCAGCCCAAATCCCTGCGGGCAGCTCATTGTCCTTGGAAGGCAGTGAGCATGGGGAGGAATGCTGGGATTCATCTCCTACCTCGGACTCTGAGTCCCAGCCGAGAAGCGGAGGCTCAAACAGCATGGAGCTGCTCCCCTCCTCTGCCACCGCAAATGCTCAGAGACTCTTCTTCCATAAATCATGCCCTGTTTTGGGAGGCAGGGCTTGGATGGCCACAGAGACCCAGGCTGCTCTGGTTTAGGTGCTGGCAGGATGAGCAGCTCCCCGGGGAAGTGTTCAGAAATGCCTCGATTGTCAGCACTGGTACCGCAGGGGAGTCTGCCCACGTGGGCTGCGTCAGAAGGAAGGAATGACAGGATCCTGTCTGCCATGTGTCCCCATAACCAAGATTCATCCTTTGGGTTGGAACCTCACTTTCTCCTGGCTGAATTTCACAGCTGCTGTTTTTGAAATGCCTTCCTGAGAAGGCCAGAAGTCCAAAAGGCATTTTCCAAGAGCTTTCAAGCATGGTGTTTCTTTTTGGGAAGTCTTTGGTCTGAACACAGATAATTATCAGCCAAAAATGACTGAAAACCACCAGCAATTTTCAGTTCTGATAAAAATGCCATTCTCTATTTTACAATGTCAACTGTGTTTTGCTCCTTGCTCATTACAGTTTCCTGCAGGAGGATTCAAATATCTGCAGGCAGCTGTTCCCTGGCATCCCAGCAGTTTATCCATCTCCATCACCCAACACAGTCCCTTCTCCCTAGACCATTTCTGTTACCTCCAAGGAGAAGCAGAATGCTGCTCTGGCCCAGGGTCCAAGCTGTGTGTGGAACAATTCACTATTAGTGATGTGTGCAGGCTCTGCATTCCTCTGCCTCTGCTGCTCCTGCAAGAATGTGGAGACTGATCTAAGCAGGTGAACCCACCTCATCTGCGTCGTCTTTGGTGATTTAATAGTTCCAGGTACTGCTCTCTGAGTCTTTGGCAATTACCTGCAGTAACATTTCTGGAGCTGGCTGGATTAGGCTTTGCTCCACAGTAAGGCTCAGCTCAGAGAGGAAGGGCAAGCCACAGCTCAGAACAGCGCTGGCTGATAAAGTCAGGGCAGCAGAGGGCAACAGATTAGGGGGGAAAATCAAGTAATAAAGCCCATGAGTATCTGTGAGACTGTAGGAGCAGGAAATCTTGCCTGATGAAGCAGGTGGGGAGCAGAGTCTCTCCCTCTGTGTCCTGGGCTTTTCTTTGCAGGCAGCCCAAGATTGGGCACTTAACTGGAGGCTGATGAGGTTGACCCAGGAGGGAGGCAGGCTGGGATGGTTGAGTGGCTCCTCAAGGAGCTGCAGTCCAAGAACAGGAGGAGATGGTGTGGATTGGGACTTCTCAGCAGAGGTGATCAGAAAACAGGACACCAGGGTTCTCACTTGGTGTTGCCATCCAGAGAAAAGTGCCAGACACTCCATGAGCTGTGGCAAAGCCAAGGCTGACTGTGCACTGGCCCAGAGAGCTTCCCTGCAAGGCAGCTTCCCAACCAGCAGCTCAGATCCCCCCAGTTCTGCCTGATCCCTCTCCCCAGTGGGTGCAGAGAGAGGATCAGAAGGGCAACACTGACAACTCTCATGGGTCAAGACTGAGACAGTTTAGGAGGTCGAGCAAAGCTGGGTGTGCAAGAAGAACAAAACCAG
Organism: Lanius collurio; assembly: GCA_020086605.1. Classification (NCBI taxonomy): domain Eukaryota; kingdom Metazoa; phylum Chordata; class Aves; order Passeriformes; family Laniidae; genus Lanius; species Lanius collurio. Next base: position 284,851 of record JACBWW010000084.1, read on the forward strand.
GAAATCACGCCCTGCTTCCCACGGCAGCTCCCAGGTGTTCCCAGGGAAGCAAGGCTTTGTCACACCTAATGGTTCCTTGGGAAGACAAATGTCATAACCACAAATGTGGCCCTTGCTGCCCTTTCCCCCACTGCTTTTAGGGCTGAGCCTGATGTCATAGGATGTGGGGCATCCTTTTGATCAGCTCAGGTCACAGCTGCCCAAGCTGTGTTCCATCCCCACTTCTCACATGCCCCCAGACTGCTCCTGGTGGGGACAGAGAGGGGGAAAGCTGCTGTGCAAGCACTCCTCAGCAGTAGCCAGGATGTTGGTGTGTCACCAGCATAGCCACAGATCCAAAACACAGCACCCCACGGGCTGCTATGAGGAAAATTTTCTCCATCCCAGCCAGAACCAGTTCACATCCCCATCAATTTGCCCAGCTCCAGCTGCTTGTACTTCTCCCTGCCAGGTTTTGCAGGCTGGTGTGGAGACCAAGGCTCTCTTCCCAGATCCTGTTATCACTGTGTTTATTCATGGCCACAGCAGAGCAGAATTATGCTTTAGCTGATCTTATTATTGGCCTTGATCTTCTAGAGCATGGTGTAGATGCTTGCTGCTCTTGTGGGTAGGATTCTGCTCAATCTTGATAAATCAATCCAATTCTGATAAATCAATCTGATTTATTCACTTTTTATCTGGCTCTTTCTGTAATGATTTTCCTCAGTTCTGTGACATCCTCCCTGACCATGCTCTCACAGCAGTTTGGGGGTAGAAAGGTAATGCTGATGTCCTGTAGCTCCAGGCCCAGAGTCTTCCCCTGAGCACCACACACCTGGTTACACAACAGCACAAACCTTCTGGGGCAGGGCCCAGCCACACCAGGATTTTAATAAAGGTCCAAATAAAAACTAATGTTTGGTTATGACATTCTTCTGCTTGGCAGGTGTGAGGGAGTTTTGGATCTGGGCAGTTTTGTGCCTGAGGTCTGACTGGGTGACACCAGAAGTTTTCCAAGGTTCCTTGGCCTGTCCTTGGTATTCCTGATAGAGATTGAACTTTCACCAGACTCACCAGGTTCATGATTAGACGTAAAAAGGCTTCTTGTTGCCCTGAGATATCGAGGTATCTGGGCTGGATCTCCCACCTGCCCTGACTGCACATGAAGGAGTCCCAGAGTTGTGCTGGAGGAGCTCAGTTACCCTGTTGTCACCCATTGCCTGTCTCACAATGCTTCATATTTTAAAGTTCCATCTTGGCTAGGTCCTGGATATGTGACAGACCTCCAGGGCTGGGACCACTGTTCTCTGTGCTCTCTGAAACAGCTCCAGCTGCTTTCTTGAGAGATTGAGCTCTTCAGAAGGGAGAGCACGAGCAGAGAGGTTGCTGTACACCCAACCATGCTCCAGCAAGGTGAAGGGTCTGGAGCAGCAGCCTGATGAAGAGAGCTGAGGGATCTGGGGGGGGCTCAGAGGGATCTGGAGAAAAGGAGGCTCAGGGGGGACCTTCTGGCTCTCCACAGCTCCCTGACAGGAGGGGCAGCCAGGGCAAGTTGGGCTCTGCTCCCAGGGAACAGGGACAGGACAAGAGGAAACGGCCTCAAGCTGTGCCAGGGGTGGTTTAGGCTGAATATTAGGGAAAAACACCCTGAAAGGGTGGTCAAGCCCCAGCACAAGATGCCCAGGGCAGTGCTGGAGTCACCACCCTAGAATCATTCAAAAGATGTGTGGATGTGGCACCTGGGGACATGGTTTAGTGGTGGCCTTGGCAGTGCAGAGGGAATGGTTGGACTTGATCTTAGAGGCCTTTCCCAGCCTCAATGATTCCATGATTCTGTGATCAAGTGGAGCTTAGAGGAGACCTGTTTTTGCCCTGGCACAGCACTGGGATTCCTATGAGGCCCTGGAAGTGCCCAAATCTCAAGCAGACATGGGCTGCACATGTTCAGAGCAGCTGGGGGGTGGAGGGTCAGACCATGACAGTCATACCTGACAGGACACCTTGAGAGCCACAAGCTGCCTGCCAGAAGCCCTTCCCCAGAGCTGTTGGAGATGCCAGAAGCACACACTGCCTGTGTGGAACAGGGAGCAGGGAAGCCACCAGCATCCTCCTCAAATGCAGATCCCAAGCTGTTGGGAAAGGAGCCTCTGTGGAGGCTGAGCAGAGGCCACAGAAATCTTTACCCTGTGGCCAGTGCAGCAGGAGCTCATGGAGACAGGAGGTGCAGGAGCAGCTCAGTGCCCTCCCTCCTCATCTCAGCCAGCTGGGTGGGATCTGCAGTGGTGGAGGTGGTGGGTGCCTGGCATGCAACCTTCCCTTGGCTGGGTGCTACTGGGACTTCCCTACCTGGCACTCAGCAGGTGGGAACAGAGCTGTTTGCCCTGTGGATTTTGGAGTGGTGAGGCTGGAGAATGGGTAACCTTCACCAGCCTGGAGCCTGCCATGGTCTTTGATGGCTTTCTCTGTGTCAGGAAAGGTGTTTCTCTGCTCACATTCCTTGGATGGTGCCCACCAGATGTTCCCTGAGGACACCTGTGGGCTGTTTCCCACAGGTGGGTCCTGTCAGCTCCAGGCTCTCAGATATTGTCATTTTGGAGTATTGCTGGCTTTTGCTGTTGCTCATGCTGGTGAAACTTGTCTGGACAGGACAGATGATCTTTTGGGGCCTGAGCAGAGGGAATGCCAATGAATCACCCTCAGGGCATCTCATTTCCAGACGTGGCCCACACACTTGATTGCCTTTCTCCCAGGAGACCAGGCCACAGGTTCTGGGCTCCTCTGCATCCAAGGGAGGGAGCAGAGCTGGCCCTCAGAGCAGCATCCACCACCAACAGGCAAAGGTTCCCACATTCTGTAGCTGTCATGGAGCTGGGAGCAAAAGGGACTGGTGGGATGCTCGCTCTCATTCATGAGGAACGTCTGGGTCAGTTCCCTGTCTGGAGCTGTGGGAGGAACAGCAGGAGCAGTGGTAGGGAGGGTCCTTGGCAGCTCTTTCCACGTCAGAGCCCCTGCAGGTCACCTGTGGCTGGCTGTGTGTGGTGGCAGTGTCCCTCAGGCTCTGTGAGGATGGCCAGGACCCTGCAGACCCCGACCAGCTGCGTGTGGCATTAGGCACATCAGGTCACAGCCCCAGCAAGGAGGTCCCTTCCCCTCTCTGGATCAGAGCATGGCCTAGGCACAGACTGCCCCACCCCAGAGTCCTGCCTCCCACCCTTCTCTGCCCCCCTTGCAGAGTGCCCCATCTGCTGCTCGTGCCACCAGCCCCACAGAGAGCTGGGTAAAGCCCATGCTGAGCACCCAGGCATTGGTCCAGCACACAGCAGTCACAGGTGGGGAGTCTGCACAAGTTCTGCTCATGATTTCCCAGCCCAGGAGAGCACCAGGGAACATTGGGCCTGCCCACAGATCTTGGCCATTGCCGGGGGAACCCCCTGCAGTTTCTAATTAGTGAACCTTCCCATTACAAGTCACAATGGAACAATTCATTATTAGTGATGTGTGCAGGCTCTGCATTCCTCTGGCTCTGCTGCTCCTGCAAGAATGTGGAGACTGATCTAAGCAGGTGAACCCATCTCATCTGCATTGTCTTTGGTGATTTAAGAGTTCCAGGTACTGCTCTCTGAGTCTTTGGCAATTACCTGCTTCTTAATCCTCCACATCCACCAGCTTCCAGGTAACTCAGCCAAGCGGATTTGCACTGAATCACATCTGTCAAAAAAAGGAATTAGAAACACTCTGCTTGAGGGTCCCTTCAGTGTTCACACCACAGCAACAGGGATGTCAAAACATGAACTTCCAACCTTCCTCCAAGTGTGAGCACTCAAACCAAGTCCTGCCGTCAAAAGCTTCTCTTTCCCCCCAAGAATGATTACTTAATGATGCCTGTGAATTTCCTCAGTTTAAAAGAATTGTCTTTGGCACCTGTGTGGGAGCAGGACCCCAGATGGGTGGCATGGAGGTGAGCACTGTCCCAGGGTCAGTGCTGGCAGGCAGGGATGGGTAGCCCTGTGTGGGCTGGTGGGTGCCCAGCCCTGTGGGGCTGCAGCTGGCTTCTCCAGAGGGAAGGCAGAACAGCAGGGAGCTGTGTCCCAGGAATAGCTTTCTTTTCTCTACCTGGAGGGCCCCATGCCTGGGACAGGGCAAGGTGACCTATCAGCAGTGTTAAAGGGAGTTCTGTTCTCATGCCATTTGCACTCATCCCATCAGGGTCTGGCTTGTCCTCTGCTGAGGGAGGTGTGAGCACTGCAGCATGAACACTGGAGACCTGCTGGCCACAGGGTCCATGGCCCTTTGGCAGCCCCAGACTGACTGGGTGGATCGACTTTAGCTCTCTGTTCGTGCCTCACTGCCCATCTCATCCAGAATTGTCCTGGAGACAACAGAGTGAGTCCCTGCCACGATTTCCTGAGTGGACTGTGATTGTGTCAGGGCTGTTCCCCAGGTGGGTTTTTATCTGTGGGACAGGTTTGTGTTGCCCTCATTCTGCCCACAGAGCCTGGCTGCCTGGGGAATGCATGGGCAGAAGGTGGCCACCCCAGGTTTCAGTGTCAGTGAGCAGCAGCTCGTGGCCCTACAAGGCAGCCTGGGCCTGGCCAAGGACTGGCTTGGCTGCAGACTGCTTGTGTAGGCAGCTGGCTCCTCATAATCCTCCTTTCCAAGCATTTTAGATGTTTCTTAGTCTGATTTCCTTACAATCACATGGAAAGGGAAAAAACCCTACAGACTGTGCTGGAGCAACCCCTGAAACCAGAACAAAACATTGATAGAGATGCTTTTCCAGATAAAAAGGTCCATGGGATAGGAAAAGGCTGGATTAGAGCTCAAAGGAGGAATCTTTCAGAGATACACAGGGAGAGTTTTGAGGAGCCATTGGCAGCTGAGTGTAGGAAGCTTTGGGGATGGTCTGTTATTTATCATGGAGGTATGGCATTATGGGCAAGGGGTTTCCCTGAACATGAAGCCTCTATAGAGACTCCATCTACCACGGTGTGTCCTGGTGTCTGATGGATGGCAAATTTTCATGAGATTTTCAGTGGCTTTCCAGGAGTTTTCCAACGTGCACAACTCTCAAAGCAAAGAAATGCTGCCCTGTGAGTTCCCCCATAACCCAGGATTTCTTGGTGACACTCTGGAGGGTCACCAATGTAGATGAGAGGGAGGGCAGTGCTTTTTCAAACGTGTCCTCGTGGGGATTCCTGAAACAGAGGAAGAACTGAAAGCAGGGAAGATGTAATTTATTGGGTGGATCTGGGCAGAAATTGTGAAAGGTTCCCCACAAAAACAACAGTTACATTTTCAGATGAGAGCGAAGTTTGTAGGTGTTTTGTCTAGACTGTTTCTTCTTTTGATGAAGTTGGAGACTCCCAACAATGAAAATCTGGCTGGGCTTTAAAGACTTCCTTTGATATTTTCAGAAGGGACTGTAAACCCTTCTGAAGACAGAAGGGTATGGAAGGCACAGTCTGGCCTAGCTGAGAAATCTGCTCTTTTGTAATTTAGTGTAACAGAGAGTGAAATAATTGATAGGCCTCAGCCTGTCAGTCCAGACAATTGTACAGATAAATGAAAGGAGGAATGCAATGGGAAGCAGGATAAAATACACCCGGACAGTCAAACAGTACAAGCCAAACCATCATCCCAGAGTTTAGTTTAGTTTCTATATTTACCCATTACCTTAAAGTGAATACACAGCAGTGAATAACTCTTTTGTTCCCGATATGATAAGAAATTCTTTCCAAAACATGGATTAGTCTGAGGCTTTCAGTGAGAAATCCCAGTAGGCAGCAAGTTAAGAAAAGCTGAGCTTCTCCTTAATAGTAGGAGGGTAGGTACACAGCAGAAGCTGTATTGTCTTAATTAAGCTGATTAATAATGCCAAGAAAAAGCCATTCTGATTCCCTGGAGGTAGGAAATGTAAGCTTACATCAAAATGGAAACTAAAGAGAGCTGGTGTGACTACAGATGCAGAGGCATCTCCAGCTCCTCAGCCTTGATCTAAAGTAAAACACAGTCCTGGCTGTCCCCAGGCACATTAGGCTGGTCAAAAAGAATATGGTGAGAAGCTTCTAATCCCTGAACAACCTCCTGTGTCAGAAATGGGGCTTGCTCATACCCTGAACCAAGCATCCCTTCATGGGATGTCTCCCAGCTGGGGTGAGCAGGCCAAAGTGTGCACGTTACAGAATGGGGGAACCTCCTGAGCTGGGAAAGACCCACCGGGATCACAGACCCCAACTTGGCACAGACACCCCAACAATCCCACTCTGGGCACCCCTGGCAGCGCTGCCTAAACACTCCTGGAGCTCTGGCAGCCTCGGGGCCGTGCCCATTCCCTGGGGAGCCTGGGCAGTGCCAGCACCCTCTGGGGGAAGAGCCTTTCCCTCATCTCCAGCCTGAGCCTGCCCTGGCACAGTTCCCTGAGCTCCTGTCCCTGTCACAGGGAGCAGAGATCAGAGCAGCCCCTCTGCTGCCCCTCAGGAGGAGGCTGTAGACTGAGTGACCTCAGCTGCTCTTCGTGTGACCCCTACAGACCCTTCACCTCCCAGCATCCCTCCTTTAGAAGCTCTCTAACAGATTTTTTATATTGTGGTGCCCAAAACTGCCCCCAGCACTTGAGGTGAGGCTGCCCAGAGCAGAGCAGAGCAGGACTATCCCTCTCTGGCCCCAGTGGCCATGCTGGGCCCGGCCTGGCTGGCCCTTCTGGCTCCAGGGCACTGCTGTCCCTCCCGTGGGGCTGCTCTCCAACCCCTCACTCCCCACTATGCCCACACATCCAAAGTGCTCCCTCCTAGGTGCAGAACCCAACTCTTGCCCCAGTTAAAGGTCATTGTTCAGCCTGGAGAAGGAAGGCTTTTGGGGGTGACATAATTGGAGCCTTCCAGTTCCTTAGGGAGCCTGCAAGGAAGCTGGAGAGAGACTGTTTATGAGGGCCTGGAGAACAGGATGAGGGGAAACTGCTTCAAACTGACAGAGGGTAGGTTTAGATATTAGGAAGAAGTCCCTCCCTGTGAGGTGGTGAGGCCCTGGCACAGGGTGCCCAGAGAAGCTGTGGCTGCCCCATCCCTGGCAGTGCCCAAGGCCAGGTCTGGGACAGTGGAAGGTGTCCCTGCCCATGGCAGGCAGGTGGAATGAGATGATCTTTAAGGTCCCTGCCAGCCCAAACCATTCTATGATTCTGTGATTGTTCAGCCCTGTCAATTGTCTAGGTCTCTCTGCAGGCCCTCTTTGTCCTGCCAACTTAGTGTCACCAACAACCTCACTTATTACACCTTCAATTGCTGCATCCGAGTCCTTTATGAGGGCATTGAAGGGTCTCCTGCATGGGTACCTGGCTTTGGTTGAAGACTGGGAGCCATGACTTGGCAAAATCTTCTTTAGGGTGGCTAAACAGTTTACACTGACCAACTCCAGGTGGTTTTAAATCTGACCTCCAGGACTGCAGACTAGAGCTGGTTTTAATCCAAGACCACTTTCTGCATCTTTCCAAGAGGCAAAAAGGCAAGATAGTGAAAAGAAAGACAATAATCAGGAGACAGAGTGGGTTAATAGTGGTTGAATTTTGCCACCATGGTTCTTTATCCTCCCCAGTGTTCTCATGGGAAGGAGTGGCTCTGCTGCAGTAGCTCATCAATTGCAGTAATTCTCTTGAATTCAGCTACTTTCATCATTTAAAAAAGCTCATGTAGGGAGCAAGCTGGGGTTGAAAGGTCTTTCCCTGACTACCACCACTCCTCCAAGCACAGTGAGACAGAGCTGCTTTCACAATGACCTGATGGGAAGGGTCTGTGGGTATTATGAATGGGACAATTATAAAAACCTGTTCAAAATTATCCCATATTTCCTCAGCAAGCAGGGCGTGATTTATCTCCACCTAAAAGGCACATCTAAAACAGGCAGTGTGAATCACACAGCAAAAGGACTGGTTTCTCCTCATGTGACTAGAAAGGAAATCCAGGGTCTAGCTCAGATGCAGACATGTCCATCATAGGCTTCTGAGCTGAGGTGGTGAGATTCAAACATCCACCTCTTTAATAAGTCCAGAAATGGGAAGATTATTTGGTGAAGTCTTTAATTAATTGGTGATAAAAGCTAATGAAGCTAAGAAAGCACCGAAACCCAGTAACTGTCTTTGGCGTGGCCACAGCTGGGATTTCTCAGAGTTCATTTCCATTGCCTCTGGGGAGCTGAAGCAGCCCAGGAATTCAATGGAAGGTCTTGCAGAATTTTACCTCTCTAATTTGGCATATGAGTTTGTGACAACTCAAATACTCTGGGACTGATTTTACAAGCTGCTCAGGTTGGTTCTTGTCCTGTGAATAGTGCTGTTGTCCAAGAATATTATTATAAAGGAATCTAGTAAATCTCTAAAAAACATAATTAAAAATTTTGCAAGGTAACTGCAGCGTTACATAGGCCAAAGGGCATCTCCAAATACTCAAGTCTGTTTCTGGTCCGAAAGATAACTTTTGTTTTATCTTCTGAGGATTCTCTTGCCAAACTCAGTCTCTGAGTTGCAGTTTTGTAAAGGCAACTCTGCAATCATGTAAGATCAAGAGTAATGCTCCCTTTTCTCATAACTCCTACCTGATTTCCCAAACCTTCATGTACAATGGGAATAAACCATCCTACTTGCACACAAAGAGCATGGGGGGACACTGCTGGTGGAGCTGAGGGATGTGCAACCCCTCTGGCTTTCAGAGCTCCTCTCCAGGTGCTTTCATGCTGGTCTGACAGCAGCTAAAGGAGCTCAAACCTGGCTGCCAGGGCAGTGTGGTCCTGCCCAGAGGTGGGAGGAACAGTGCTGTGTCTCCACAGCCAAATCTCCAGGTGGCATAACAAGGACTTGTCTGATTCACACGGGCTGGGGCAGTGCCAGAGCCTTTCCTCCCGAGATCCTGACTGGGGTGGCATCACTTCTGATGACACTGATGGAGACAAAAATCAAGCATGAATAATGTTACCCCTTACTCCAAATGGCTTTAGGAATGTTAGGATTGTGCAAAGGGAGTCAGTGCTGGGTACCCCTTCACGTGATTGGGAAATGGGGCAAATGAGCCAGACAACTCTTAACAGCTAATTACTATTTCTATGTAATTGCAGCCACTAATAACATTTCTAACACAGAAGATGCAGGCAATCCAACAGGCCAAAAGGTGGCAGGGATGGGAAGAGCTGCTCAAACACAGGGCCATCACCATAAAATGAAATAATTTTCTTTGTTGTTCCCTGAGAACAGGCTGTGGGTGCTTCCCTCAAAGTCATTCTTAATGTGGACAAATCTGAAAACAAATGGGTAGGATGAATAACAAAAATTATCAGGTGGTATTCACACAGCTCCTAAAGGCATCCAGATTTGAGACTGTTGACCTACTAATCCTTGTGCTTAGCCCACTGCTTAAACCAGTTCTGCTGCCTGAAAAATGCAAGGGGACAGAAGCAACACTGGCTTTCAAAAAGCCTTCAGGAGCAATGCAAGGAATCCCAGACCCTTAAGCCCATCAGATGGAGGGAAGGTAGAAGTGAGGAACAGAATTAGTAGACTAAATTATAAAGGGTAAATGTGGTAGGGGATAAAAAGAGGAGGGTCTGCAAAAAGGAAACCCTTCATTGAAGGTGCCAACAGGCATCTGGTCTGACAGAAATTAGTGGTTGAATTTACAGAGTCTCCAAAATGAGCCCACATCAAACTCTCTTAAAGGGATTCAGTTGGTGTGGGCTGATAACTGCTCAAGAGAAAGGGAATGAAAAAATAATCAAGGGGCATTTTGAGAGAAGAAGGCAGGAGGAACCAAAAAATGGGAGAGTATCACAGAAATCTGTGCCTCTGCCAGATGCCAGAGCTTTGCCAGGAGAACAGCTGAGGGGAAAATCAGTTTTGAGAAACCCAGAGACAAACTGGCCCCTGTGTGCACACAGCAGAGGGCTGCAAGGGTGTTTTATGAGCAGCTGAGCAACAGTTCATGGAGGCAGAGTGGGCAGGTTGATAAAAGTGTCAGCTTGGTGCTCGGGGTGATCCAAAAGGCAGGTGCTCAGGGAGGGGAGGAGGCCACACCAGACCCAGTCTGTAGAAGTCTAGCTATAATCTATAAAACTGTGTGGTAGGTCTGCTGAATTCAAAAGCAGTGACCAGAGGCAGGGCCTACCCTCTTTCTGATGTGTAATTAAGTACATATCTCAAAGGGCCAGGATGCAGAGCTTACAAAGGAGACAGCAAAAGAGAGAGAAGATGTGATTCTGTGAATCAGTTCCTTGCACTCCTCTCCAGTCCTTGCTTCCCTTGCTGACTCCAGCAGGTCCTGCTTTACTGCCCCAGCCAGCTTCACATGCTTTTGACTCAGGAGCTTAGGAAAATGTTCATTTTGCCAGGCTTTTCCTCCCTTTGCTGCTCAGAGCAAGTTCCCACGCTGTGAAGCACTTTTGTGGAAAAATTCTTCTTCAGAAGAAGTTTCAGAGCCCGTTGTGGGTGCAGTGTTCTCTTGCTATGTGTGAAGTGACAGAGAAATGATTGCAAAAGTGAATGGAACTGAAACACAGAATTGGTGTAAACGAGATGATAAAAGCATGGATTGCTGACCCCATCATGGCAATGATACAGACTGGTATGGCAGCTTACACTGCACTTCTCTGACTTGTCTGCCATTCCAAAATCTCATTAACTTCACAGGAACTGTGGCTTCTGCTTCCTTGCTCCTGTTCCACCCTGGCTCAGACAGACCCAGGTCCCTCTGAAGGGTCTCTCTCTGGCTCTGTGTGCTGGTTTTGCTGCCCTGGGTTTGGTAGCAGGGGCAGCTACGGGGGTGCCTTCTGTGAGAGGCTGCTGGAAGCTTCCACCCTGTGTGTCAGAGGCAATCCCTGGTGGCTCCAAGGATGGACGTGCTGCTGCTCAAGGCTGGCCCAATTAGAAATGGTGGTAACACCTCTGGGATTACATATTTAGGAAGAAAGGCAAATAAAAAGGTTGATTGGCTGATTTTGATTTCAGCCAGAGAAGAACCAGTGAGGACACGTGAGGGAAACAGCAGGGAGACACCGAGGGCAGTGGAGAAGGAAGGGCAGGAGGTGCTCCAGGCACCGGAGCTGAGAGTCCTCTGCAGCTCGTGGGGAGGGCCCTGGCAAGGCAGCTGTGCCCCTGCAGCCCCTGGGGATCCACAGGAATGCAGAGATCCACCCACAGCCCCTGGGGATCCACAAGGGATGCAGAGATCCACCCACAGCCCCTGGGGATCCACAGGGGATGCAGAGATCCACCCACAGACCCTGGAGATCTACAGGAATGCAGAGATCCACCCACAGCCCCTGGGGATCCACAGGGGATGCAGAGATCCACCCACAGCCCCTGGGGATCCATGGAGGATTCAGAGATCCACCCACAGCCCCTGGGGATCCACAGGGGGATGCAGAGATCCACCCACAGCCCCTGGGGATCCACAGGGGATGCAGAGATCCACCCACAGCCCCTGGGGATCCACAGGGGATGCAGAGATCCACCCACAGCCCCTGGGGATCCACAGGGGATGCAGAGATCCACCCACAGACCCTGGAGATCTACAGGAATGCAGAGATCCACCCACAGCCCCTGGGGATCCACGGGGGATGCAGAGATCCACCCAGAGCCCCTGGGGATCCACAGGGGATGCAGAGATCCACCCACAGCCCCTGGGGATCCACAGGAATGCAGAGATCCACCCACNTCCACAGGAATGCAGAGATCCACCCACAGCCCCTGGGGATCCACAGGGGGGATGCAGAGATCCACCCACAGCCCCTGGGGATCCACGGGGGATGCAGAGATCCACCCACAGCCCCTGGGGATCCACAGGGGATGCAGAGATCCACCCACAGCCCCTGGGGACCTGCAGGGGATGCAGAGATCCACCCAGAGCCCCTGGGGATCCACGGGGGATGCAGAGATCCACCCACAGCCCCTGGGGATCCACAGGAATGCAGAGATCCACCCACAGCCTCTGGGGATCCACGGGGGATGCAGAGATCCACCCAGAGCCCCTGGGGATCCACAGGAATGCAGAAATCCACCCGCAGCCCCTGGGGATCCACAGGAATGCAGAGATCCACCCACAGCCCCTGGGGATCCACGGGGGATGCAGAGATCCACCCACAGCCCCTGGGGATCCACAGGGGGGATGCAGAGATCCACCCAGAGCCCCTGGGGATCCACGGGGGATGCAGAGATCCACCCACAGCCCCTGGGGATCCAGGGGGGATGCAGAGATCCACCCACAGCCCCTGGGGATCCACAGGGGATGCAGAGATCCACCCACAGCCCCTGGGGATCCAGGGGGGACACAGAGATCCCCCCAGAGCCCCTGGGGAGGTGCCCACGCTGGAGCTGGTGGGTGCCTGGAGGAGGCTGTGACCCCGTGGGTGACCTGTGGAAGAGGGGCCCTGCTGCCAGGCTGGAGCAGGCTGGCCTTGAAGAACGGACCCTATGGAAGAGTGCCCCATGCTGGAGCAGGCTGGGGGGCACTGCTGTCCATGGGATGGACCCACACGGGAGAAGTTCCTGGAGAGCTCTCCCGTGGGAGGGACCCCGCGGTGTCACAGGGGAGCGGCTCCTCTCCCTGAGCAGCTGCAGAAGCCCCGGGGATGAACTGACCAAAATCCCCATTCCCATCTCCTTGCATGCTGGGGTAGGAGGTAGAGGTGGGAAGGAAGAGGGGTGAAAGTGCTTTTAAGGGCTTATTTTATTTCTCATTATCACGCTCTTATTTTGTTTGCAATAAGCTCATTTCATATCTCCAATTAGAGCCTATTTTGCCCATGACAGTTTTTGATGAGTGACCTCTCCCAGTCCTTATCTCAACCCATGGACCCTTCATTAAATTCCCTCTCCCCACCCCGCTGCAAAGGGGAGTGAGCAGCTTTGGTGGGCACCTGGCATCCCTCCAGGGTCAGCCCACAACAGCTGGGGTTTAAGTGCTCGGAATATTTGGTGCTGGGGTGATCAAAAATTAAGTCATTGTGTCAACAGGTACTGCTGGTGCTACTTCTTTATGAAATCCAGACCGTACTGAGGTGCCAGCTGAAGATCTGGCTCCAAAACGAGCAGCTCCTGGCGCTGTTTCTCCAGGCGAGTTCTGTGCTCAGTGGGAGAGGGAAGTTTCTGGCTTAGGGTTTTTTAAAATGGCAAAATGCACCTTTGTTCTCAAATTGAATATTTCCTTCAGAACACAGTGGTGTTTGCCAGAACATCTCAGGTTTCCATTGGGAAAGCTGAATCATGAAGAATTGACTGGCATCCTCCAATGCCCAGTCAAAGCACCCGCCTGGGTCCAGCAAAACCATGTTTGACTTCACAAAGGCCCTGAACTCTGTAATGGGAGGCACCTGCTTGGACCTGTAGCTCAGATAATCCTGCTAACAGGTTTGCTAATTGGACCCCCACAGTGTCTGTGATATGATAAAGACATTACTGCTGCAGAACTGTTCTCTGTGTAGAAAGTAAATATTGTATTTCAAGCTTTGCTGTTGTTCTGAAAAATATACTGGGAATATTTCAGTCAGCCTTGATCAGATTAGCTGGCCTTTCACCAGATCCTCTCTGATCCCTGGCTGGTGGTCTTTGTAAATGGGGATGGACAAGCTGTAGGAAACAGGAGAAAATCCTAGAACAATGTATTCCAATTGTTCTCACAAGTTGAAAAGCAGGAGCATTTGTTCTCAGCTGAAGACAGTGTTCTGTCTGAACTGATTTCAAGCAATTCAATCTATTTCACGATGTCAGTTTGCATGAAGAATAACGTATTCCAAGGGTCTTTGTGAAAACAAAGCATTTGAATATTTTCAGAGTTTTGCAGCCTTTGCCTCCACAAATTATAAAACCTGATGCTGATTTGCCAAGTCTTGAATTGTCATTCTACAAGCACATTTGGCAAAGAAAATATCAGTCAAAAATCGTTTCTCTGTCTCTGCAATTGGTTCATTACTTTGTTCCATCTTCTACTGGCTGAGGACCCCAGCACAGCTCAGAGGGCAGCAATGACTGCCCAGCACAGCCAAAGGCCCAAATATTCCCTGGTGAACACTGGTGTGGACACAGGGAGGTCCTGGACAGGGACTCTTCATCAGGAACCCCAGGGACAGGACAAGGAGCAAGAGGTTCAAGCTGAAAATGGGGAAATTTAGGTTAAGTGTACAGAAGAAATTCTCCCCTGTGAGGGTGGGCAGGCCCTGGCACGGGGTGCCCAGAGCAGCTGTGGCTGCCCCAGCCCTGGAAGTGTCCAAGGCCAGGTTGGACAGGGCTTGGAGCAGCCTGGGACAGTGGGAGGTGTCCTTGCCATGGCAGGGGTGGGACGAGATGGGATGCAGGATTGCTTCCAACCCAAACCCTTCTGTGGATTCTCACAGATCACTCATTCTAGGACAGACTCAGTCTGGGTAACTTGACACAAATTTCCCTTGTCTTAAGATACCTGTCCAGATCTCCTCTGCAGCAAACCAAGGGTGACATTTCCATTTTGTTCATCCTTTGGGGTTTTTTGTCTATACCTAAAGCTGACTTTGCAACCCAACATCAATAACAGCACCTGCCCAGTGATGGACACCCAGGAGGGTTCTGGTCTGGGCCATGGCACACGCAGGGAGCATGGACAGAGCTGGAAGCTCAGCTGTAAATGCAGGAAAAGCTGCAGAAATTTTGTTTAGTGAGTGTGGCAGAAGAGAAAATGAAGGTTTGGGGGGGGATGCAGTCTGTGAGCTGCCCAGCAGATGTTCCTCTCCAACCATGGACAGCCAGCTGTGCAGATGGGGGACACGGGGACAGTTCTGGAGAGGGACAGAAGGAGATCTGAGACCCCCTGGCTGGCAGCAGAGCAGAAACTGGGCAGAGGACAGTGTGGGTGATGGTGCCAGCTGAGAGTGTGTGAGGGGAGCTGCTCTGTGCCTCTGGCCTGTGGGGCCTCTCTCCCCAGAGCATCCCCAGGGAGCATCTCTCTGTGTGGGGCAGAGTTGGGCTTGGGGTTTTCCTCTCCCTTGCTCTCAGGAGGAGTTGCAGCCTGTGCTAGGAGGGCAGCAGCAGCATCAGCAGTGGAGCAGAGGCCTTTGAAAGCACAAATGGAATGGAAGGATGGTCTGGCAGGGCTGGGGCTTGCACCCTGCAGGTAAATCCTCACAGCCTTCTTCCACCTGAGCTGGGACACCTCGAGCCTGCAGCACCAGGGGCTGCTGCTTCCAGAGAAAAGGCAGTTTCTGCTGAAACTCCTGCACTGACTGCCCTGGCCAGAGGGCAGAGAACTTGTGATCAGAGTGAAGAGTCTTCCCAGGTGATGTGAATGTGCAGGAGGTAACTGGACAGCACACAGGGGCATGCTCTGACTTACTGTTGCAGGGGTTTGCAATCCAGTTTCCAGGTCTTGGCAAGAGAATGTCACAGTATCCTGCAGTGGTAGGGAGGAGAAAAGAGATCCAGCAAGCAGGAATTTTGCAGCAAGATTGATTTATTTAATTATTTTACAACTCTTTTGTAGACTTTTTTCTTCAATTGGTCAAAGGACCAGCCACCCCTTGGGGTGATTGGTTAAAATCCTAAAACATCCATTGTCTAAATATTTTTTCTACTGTACTATAAAAAAAGTTTATCAAGGTTTCAGGTGCTCACAGATTAGAGAACTCTACTGATATCTTCCATGAGAGAGAAAAATATCTCATGGGACTGGAAAGAAACAAAAAAAATTCTTGCTGGCAGCAGATTTGTATCCACAAGAGGTAAAGCTGTTTTCCCTTGTTTTTCAGGGATCTCAAGGGCCCAGACAAGGGAAGGGACTATTGGAGTGTCCCATGAAGAGAGAGTGGCACAGCTGGGATCAGGGAGGTCACCCCTTGCAAACCTCCCTCCCAAGTGCCAGCTCTCCCCAGCACACCTGGGAAGCCCATGTTGTCACATGTGGCACAGGAGGCGTGGGCACACCCTGCACGGGGCAGGATGAGGCCACTGCACTCCCTGGGCAGCATCCCTGAGAGCTGCCTGGCTCCCAGCTGTGCTGCAGGGAAGGCAGAGGTGCTGCTTTAAGGGCCCTTCACTGAACAGGGAGAAGCAGAGTGCAGATCCTGAGCACCAAGCACAGACTGTCTGCAGTTCTGTTGGTCCCAGGGAGCTCCCTGGCTTTGGGACAAACTGCTCAAAGCCTGGCTGGGGGAGGGCAGGCTGGAGAAAGAGCAGGGGAGATGTGCTGTGCATCACAGACTGGCCAGGTTTGGTCTGGGGTACCACGGGAGCAGCCCTGGGTGCTCAATTCCTACCTCCCACTCCCACCAGGCCTTAGGGACTTGCCAGTGACTGTCTCCTGGAAGCCAAATATCCATGTCCCAGGTCACTTTTTGGAAGATGGGCTGGCAAGGAACTGGGCAGGTGTTGGTTAGGGAGCAGAGAAGGCAGCACACACAAGGCTGGTGGTGATGTCAAACCTCTGCATTTAGAGCCTGCAGCAAACACCAGCTCCTGGAATCACGTGGAATGAGTGGCTTTCCTTTGAAAAAGATGTTTCCCAGGCCTCTAAAGGTTCACAACTCAAAGAAGGCAAATAATAGAAACCAAGTATTCTTCAGTGTTAACCCTTTTCACCAAGCAAGCTGGCAATACCAGAGTCATGAAGGTCTGGTTTTGTTGGGATTAAAGTAAATTGTAGGAGTTGGGTGCTTGATGTAATCGATTTATTTACCAAGAACACACAGTGGGGCCTGTTCCCCTGTTCACTGCAGAGCAAACACCAGCAGCCTTGCTCCAAAATCCCACACCTGCCCCTCTGTGCCCAAAAACCTTGGGCCATGCCCTGCCCTCTGTCACCAAGCAGTGTCTCCCAAGCCGAGCTCCACCACTTGCAGCCTGGCTCCAGGATTCTGTAAATCCTGCACCTCCACAGCTTTCAGTCTGAGGTTCCCCCATGGGATTGGGCAGCAGCTATCAGGATGGAGCTTCTTACATCTGGCTGTTAAAAGGGGCTTGACTTTTGGAGATCAGATGTGTTTGGAACCTACACTGCAGCTACTGGAGTACACTGAGCTGGTTGCCTTCAAAATCTGATGTGTCTTTGAGATAAATTAATATTTGCATCATTCTCCACACATGCAGGGCATTTGAAGGCTGGAAATGGACATCTCTGGTGTCAAAAGCAAGACTGGAATTGCTTGCACTTTTGTGGCAGGAATGCACTGATGCAGGTGGACATGGCAAGGAGGCAGGAATGCACTATCTGATGGAGCACAGAAAACTGGAGCACTGCCTGGACTCCAAGTATTACTGGGATATTAAGTTAGTAGGCCTATTCCAGAGGCTGGACAGGCAGATCTGCACCAGGACACTCAGTACTGTAATCTCAGCACGATTCAGTGCTCATAACAACTTGTGTCTTGTGGTTTTCCTCTGCATTTCCAAGCAGAAGTCCACTTAAGAATGGTGTTGGGGCTACTGGAAAGTGTCCCTGCCCATAGCAGGCAGGTGGGATGAGATGAGGTTCAAGGTCCCCTCCAACCCAAACCAGTCTGGGATTCTGGGATTTTGCTGGGGCACTGACAGATGGAGGGGCTGGGAGTGTGCCACAGAAACATCCATAAAAGCAGCTTGATCCAGCCCTGCCAACTGCCAGGAGCGCTGTGGGGATCACTCCAAGGGTCCTTCAGGACACTGACCTTTGGTTTGTGGCTGTGAGGAACAGCCCAAGGTGATGTGTGGGCACAGCTGGATCACACGTGGACACCCATGCAGCCATCATCCATCACTCACCAGAACAGACTGGCTTCAAACATCACTTTGGGGCTGTGATGGTGGTTTCAGGTTCCCCCCACAATGTTCAGCATTGGGTGGGTCATGGTAGCTGTGCCAGCTCTGAGCAGTGTAGACAATTTTGTCTTTCTCTGTGCCTAAGTCTGTTGGGGCAATTAAAGTCTTCTGATCCCACAGGCAAGTCCAAAATGTGGGGAAGAAATAATACCATCACTGTTTTCCCCCAGAAACATTTGGACTGTTGAACTGCAGGAGATAAAAAAAAGCAAACTGGAGTTGGATGAGAGGGTGGGACCAGTGTAGGGTGATGCTACTTGGCTCATTGTCACCCAGAGTTGCCTCCTTCCACCCTAAAGAACCACAGGGACCTGAAGCAAGTCAAGCCATGGCTCTAAAGAAGGTTTTTACATGATCAGGCTGCCAGCAACTGTTCCAACCATGATAAGGTGTCTGCCCATACCCCAAGGTGCATGGCCACATCCTGAGTGGGAAGGCAGTCAAAGCCCAAAGTGTTCCCTGGATTCCCCACACAAATGCCTCAGTCTCTGTGCCCAAGGTCAGCTCCACTCAAATAGGGCACAGGAGTCATCTGGAGTTGAGCAGGGAGCCAGAGCCTTGCTGTGCCTCCACACTGCAGCATCCACCTCCTGCCTGCTGCCCCTTTCTCTGCTGCCCTCTGGGCTCCAGGTGAAGCCCCTCCTGGCCTAGGCTGCACAGAAAGCACCTGCTGGCATCACTGGGTACATTATTCTGTGTCCTGGAGAAACCAGAGTAAAAGGTGGCACAGTGGTGCCCTGGGGCTGCAGGGGACAGAGGTGCAAGCCTGCCCAAGCCCTGAGCAGAGCAGAGTGCAGCAGTGCTGGAAGACAAACCAGAAAAGCACCCTGTGCTGTCCTGCTACTGCCCCCCAGTCCTGTGTGCAGCCTCCACCTCCTGCACACAGCAATGTGCCCTTCTTACCTGCCCAGAGCCCCACAGAAGCTGCTCCTCTCCTGCACTCAGGCCTGCAAACGCTTGGTCCAGATCTGGTGGCCAGCAGAACAAGTCTGGTGGTATAGCAGGGGCAGGAAGAGGTGGTGGTGAGGTATCACTCAGATGTCCAAGGTTCCAACAAGCCTGATGTCTGCTCCTCACTGGGTTATCCTCAGTCTCTCATGGCCTGCACAACTCTGGACTCACTCTGTTGTCTCATCAGAAGTTTACTTTAAAGGAAATTTTTCGCATTCATGAGGACTTCTATCTCCTCCTCCCAGTAACCTTGCCTAGCACAACTGGGATATGGAGTCTGGCCATAACCTGGATGAGAGAGGGGACTGCAGATGGAAGGACCCAAACTGGAGCAGTCCAGCTCCATCAGTTCACAGGTGCAGCTCCTGGTTCTTCCAGACTGCGGAAAACGGCTCAGAACAGAAATGCAGACATTGGCTCCTCGTCTCTCCACAGCCACAGTGCAGGACACAGCAGGCACACCGTGTCCAATCAAACAGGGGCTGCACACACATTTGACTCCCCCAGAACCTTGGTCTTTCCTGGGAAGAACCTGCAGCTTCCAAAAGGAAAGGTGAGGGTGCTGATATCTGGCTCCAGCAAGCTGTAAGGCTGGAAACATCACCTCCCCTGACACTCACTGACCCATAACCAACCAGGGAATGAGCAGGACCACCAGGTCTGGTGGCAGTAACAGCCAGATGCTGCTCTGAGAAAGTCTGGATCTTGTTAGCACAAGATATTTTCTTTTCTCCATTTTCTTCTGATGCAGATCAGTGCCTGGCAGTGCAGTGGGGCAACACAAAGGGAACAGAAGATGCCCACCATGATCATCTACCAGCCCTCAAGGGCTGTTTGCCACTTAGTTGCCCGAAGACTGGGCAGCTTGGCCTCAGGGAGGACAGCTTTAGGGTGCATGGACAGGATTTGGACAATGCTGTAGGCAGCAGTTCCCTTCCAGGCCAGCAGCCTTCCTTCTCTGAAACCCTGAGGGATCCCCAGTCCTCCCCAGCACATCCCTGACCAGCATCCAGCCTGAACCACACCTGCACCAGCAGGCTGGAAGCCTCTGCAAGCCAGACACCCCTGCATCACAGCAGCCCCTTGGAGAGCTCTTCCCCACCCAGCTCTCCTTGGCCCTTTCCCTGCTTTATTCTTCTGCATTTTAATAGGTCGGATGTTACACAAACCCACGGATTGTTCTCCCTTTTGTGCCGAGGCAGACAGACAGGCTCCCCAGACAATAGACAGGCTTCACCGGTGACTGGGAAAGAGAGGTGGGAGATTTACTGCCATGAGGTAATTGGCTGGAGGAATTTGAACTTTCTTTGCTTCCGGAACTGCCTCCATTGTCCTGCCCTGGCAGCAAAGCAGAGACAGGGAGGGTCCCGAGCACGGGGTGCTTGCAACAGGCAAGGTCTGCCTTTTGAGTACCAGCTGCATTCACAGATGGCAGCCAGAACCTGAATCCTTGGGCTGGGAAGGTTTTCTGCCTCTGGGTGCAGCCTACCCCACCTGCTTTGACACTTCTTTTGCCAGATTTCTCAACCATGACTGGTTGGTGACCCCCCTCTCCCTTATTCAGAACATAAAAATGTCCCAACCCTATTTCACTTACCTCATCAGTAAGAATTAAGCTTCTCCCTGATGCCTTTGATAGTGCATTAGGACACGACAGGCAGCATCACACACCAGATCACACAAGCGCGTGGGTGCACGGCGAGAAAGTCAGTGCAAGAGGTGAGGTCTTGTGGGCTGCGTGGGGTGAGGAGGGATCTGTTTTCAGCTAGAAAAAACACTTTTGCAACTTGCAACTGCCCACATGGTGCTTTTGAAATCCCTTCCCTTTGTGATGTGGGTGCAGCAGGCACAGAGCAGGAAATGCTACACCAGCAACACCGACACTTCATCATCCTCTCGGGTGCAAAAGGCTCCTTTGTTGGGATCCAGAACTTCAGGCAGCCACGTTGCTCAGGTTCTTGACTGCTCCAGACAGGGGCTCTGTCTTTACTAAAAGGCTGGTTGAGCCCAATAGGGGTTGCAGCTGTGCAGCTTTACACAGCTCTGTGCCAGCCTCTCCTGATGGCTCACTGAGTGTTCCAGCTCCCGGTGGCCTTGGCACAGGCCATTGCCTGGGTGAGCTGGTGGCAAGGCTAACAGGAAGCCTCAGGATGATGTGTTAGGGGCCCGTTAGCCCATCTCTGCACAGGCATTGCCAGGTTATGAGGTGGAGACAGCCCAGCAATCAGGCACCAGCCCCTCTGTGCTCCAGGGCCATCGCGCCTCCCACCCGGCCCAGAGAAGGGGTGCGAGCACCGGGTGGGGATGTGCTGGGGACAACCCCAGCCTTAGGCTGTGCACCCCAAAAGTCCAGGTGCCTGGGTGGTGGGGAAAGGCACATAGATGCAGTCCATGGCCAGACTCATGCCAGGGCCTCTGACACCCCTTCCTGATCCCAGCGGGAGGTGCCCGGGGATATCTCATCTCTGCATGGAACATCAGTCTTGTGGTTTTCCACCCCAGCACCAGCAGGAAAGCCAGTGCTTCCTGGTTTTTGTAAAGATCTAGATGCAGGACTGAAATGATACTAAAAGTGCTATTTTAAATTTTATTTAAGCTTCTGAATTTTGTCAAATTCTGGTGTGTTTTCCATTTCCTGACTTCATCCCCATATTCCAGCTCAGCCACTGGAATTCAGGCAGAGATTCTCTGTGAATCTCCCAGAGCCTGTTCTCCTTCCCTGAGTTAAGGTGATACTTCCCTTCTCAGTCTGTGCAAATTCATCCTCCTACACAAAATATAGGGAAGGCAGAAACATTTGCAGGAGCAATTTTTTTTCTTCTGAGTTTTCATTTACTCACAGTCTCACAGTGAAGGCAAACATTTCATGCTGGCCTGGCCACCAGCACAGGCTTGTCCCTCCCCACAGCTCTGGCAGCAAAGCCTTGTCTAACAGAGCCCAAAGCAGGGATCCAGGTCCCAGAGGGAGGTGCTCAAGCCAGGCTGTGAGCACAGGGCTGGGGGTGCACCAGCCCCCTCGGTGCCCTTCCCTGTCTCACCTGCTGGGTGGCCAGCACTGGTTTCAGCCTTGACCACAGCCTCTCATGAGCTGATGCTGCAGGGCCAACGAGAAACCCATCCTGGACACCCTTGCCAGGAGGGCCCCATTTTGTCTGTCCTTCTGCCACAGTGCTGGGAAAATGTGGCCTCAAGTTCTCTCAGCTCTCAGTGGTCACCCCAGCAAGGCAGCACGGGGGGCTGCAGAGCAGGGACAGGGCTGGGGCACGGAGGAGCCCAACCCTTCCTGGCCCCTGTGTCTCTGCCAGTCCATGCAGATATTTGGGCACAGGATGTTGAAGAGGCTCTGCTCTCTGGTCAATGCCAGTGTCCTGCCTCTGACAGTGCCCAGCACCACCCAGCTGGCAGGAAACAGAAGAGGGCAGTTTTGTGCTCTTCTTTGCCAACTGACCTCGTTAATAGTTGACCATGCCACAAAGTGGAAAGGCTTAAACTACTTTTGGGACAGGTTGAATACAATTGAAAACCAAATTTCTGTTCCATAAAAGCACCTGCCAAGCCCAGCTCTGAATATAAATCATCTGCTGTGCCAGACCATCCCAAGGCAGTCCTGCTCCAGAGTGAATCACTGCCTTCTGCTCCTGCTTGAGTGCATTAAATGTATTCAGCTCTGTCACAAGGTGATGGCCCCTTCTCTGCCTTGTTTTGGCTCAGAGAACACCACCTTCAAGACAAGAGAGCTGAAAGGCAGAGCCTGGGCATTGCCTTGGTGCTCAGCAGCTCTCAGGGTTTCTCCTTCGAGGCAGCCACTGCAGGTGTGTGGTGTTGCTGCTCTTTGCCATTTTCAAGGCCTTGCTTGTAAATCCCAGCCTGCACAGCCCTTTGTCCAAACAACTGCTTTTCACAGTTGTGACTGAAGTAGTAGCACAAACCAGACTAAAAAATCAAAGTGCAAACCTTGAGGGAGGTTCTGCTGCCCCAGCATTGCAATGGGCAGTTCCCCTCAGGGCAAAGCAGGGGATTAGAACCATAGAATTGTAGATTTAGGGACTGATTTGGGTTGGGAGGGACCTTAAAGCACATCTGATTCCAACTCCCCTGCCGAGGGAGGGGACAGGGTTGGGGATAGGGTTCCACCAGACCAGGTTGTCCAGAGCTCCTGAGGGATCCTGCCTGATCCATCCTGTATCCTTACGATACAGCTCCCTGCTGGTAGAGAGCACAACAGGGCACCTGAGTCCATGATAAAATGCACAGGCACAGGGTTCTTATTCCCCCACAACTCTTCTCCACCTCTCCTGTGTCCCTCAGCCGTGCTGCTCAGAGCAGGACCCTGCTGACCTGGCTGCTGGGGTGCAAAGCATACGAAAGACAAGAGAGGCAGCTGGGAGGTGCCTCTGCCAGCTCTGGGCTGGACACAACCACTGCTCTTTGTTTGCCCAAAGCTTTGGCCAGGTCTTTTGGGACTGGAATGAGTTTCCCAGCCAGGGGCTTTAAGTGCTGTCTGGGATAGCCTGTGGTGTCACAGACATCCCTGTGGGTACAATGCATAGGAAATACAATGCATTTCCCATAGGAAATCTCACACATGGTGACTGGAAGTCAAGGTGAATGCAGGGTGGCCCAGTGTTCATGTGGGCAGTGCAGGCAAGGTCCCAGGTGTCTGGATGAAGTTGTGCAAAGCATTTCACACCAGCAGGCACAAAATCCTTGTTTCCAAACTGGAGAGATGTGGATTCCATGGATCACCCACTCAGTGGATAAGGAACTGGCTGGATGGTGGCACTCAAAGAGTTGTGGCCCATGGCTTGATGTCCAAGTGGTGTCCTCAGGGATCAGTGTTGGGACTGGCACTGATTGATGTCTCTGTGGGTGACCTGGACAGTGGGATGGACGTGCCCTCAGTGGGTTTGAGCTGCCTGAGCAGTCAGCACTCTGAAGAACAGGGATGGGGCATCCAGAGGGACCTGGGCATGGGTGAACCTCATGAGCTGAACAAATCCAAGTGTGAGGTCCTGCACCTGGGTTGGGGAAGAACCAAGCACAGATCCTGACTGGGCAGAGAATGGACTGAGAGCAGCCCTGGGAAAATAGACTTGGTGATGCTGGAAGAAGATCAGCATGCCCTGGCCATGTGCACTGGGACCCAGAAACCTCCCCCTCGTGTGCTGGGCTGCATCAAAAGGGGGATAACCACCAGGGTATGGGAGGTGGTTCTTCCCTTCTACTCTGCTCTTGTGAAACCCCATCTGCAGTGCTGAGTCCAGCTCTGGGGCCTCAACACAAGAAAATCTTGGACCTCTTGGAACAAGCCCAGACAAGGTCACTTAAATTGATCACAGCTGGAGCCCCTCTGCTCTGGAGCCAGGCTGGGTGATCTGGGGATGTTCAGCCTGGAGAAGAGAAGGATCCAGGGAGAGCTCAGAGCCCCTTCCAGTGCCCAAAATGGGCTTACAAGGCTGTAGAGGGACTTTTCACAAGGGCATGTACTGATAGGACAAGGGGAAATACCTTAAGATGAAGGAGGGGAAGGTTTAGACTAGACATTAGGAAGAAATTCTTCCTAAGTGGTGGTGAGGCCCTGGCACAGGCTGCCCAGAGAAACCATGGCTGCCCCATCCCTGGAAGTGCTCCAGGCCAGGTTGGATGGGGCTTGGAGCAACCTGGGACAGTGGGAGGTGTCCCTGCCCATGGCAGGGGGTGGAATGGGATGAGCTTTAAGGTTGCTCCCAACCCAAGTCATTCTGTGATTCTGTGGCTGTATCATTCTGTGTTTGGATCTGCCTGGCAGGGGCTGAGCCTGGGCAGACAGACCCCACCTGATCCCTCGTGGCACAGCAGTGGTGGCATCTGGACCCCACCCTCGGAGGCACAGGTGAAAATCTGGATAACACACAGCTAAAATGGTGTTTTTCTCTGGCTGTTGTGCAGTGACTGAAGCCAACACTCCTGCCCACTGCCAGCAACCCAACATCCCATCCCAGGAGCCAGCAGGATGCACCTTCCTGGGGGGAGTTGCCCACATGTTGTGTGTCATGGGCCAAAAGGAAAAGCCATAGCTGGTTCTGCTTGAAAATCAGGGTAGTGAGGAAAGGTAGAGTGCTGACACTACACCAGGGCTTGGGTTTCCAGCTGATCCCAGCTCCCCTGGTGCCCCCAGGGGCAAGCCCAAGCTTGGGTTCGAAGGATGGCTCTGAAATCAGCACTTATTAGAGCAGGGCAGTGTTGGTGAGAAGAAATTTGGCCTCAGGGTGCACCTCAAGCCAGATGGGAACCCTCCCAGCAGCCCAACTTCTCATGTGTGTCAGCCAGCACTGTGACACTGCTGTCACCAGAGCTGGCTGCAGCAGTGTCACAGATCTGAGCCTTCCACCCGTTCCAGGCATGAGAGCACAGCCTTGGCTGTTCCACATGTTTGTGACTCTGAATTGTCTTTCTGGGTTGGTCATCGTGGCTGGGAGTGTTTAAAAAGTGCTGTTTAAACACAGGCACGGCCTTTCCAAAGCAAACGTGGGAAGGACCAGGGCTCGAGTGTTTCTAGGAACAGAAACACTTCCTTGAGTGTTTCCCAAGACAGCACTGCCTCCTTGTTCCTCCTGCCAGCCCCGGGCTGACACAGTGGCAGCCTCGGAGATCAGGGGCCTCACTCACCTCTGCTGTGTCTGGCTAAAGGCTGGGACTGCTGTTTCTCGGTGCAGAGGTGCTGCACACACGTTCTCCATGGCCTGCTGCGAGTTCATGCATGAGCCTCACGTGGAGTCTGTGCTTACAGAGCCATGGGACAGAGCCCCTGAGATCAGACAAGTCCTTTAAGGTTATTGAGTCCAACCATTCCCCCAGCACTGCTGTGTTCACCACTAACCCATGTCCCCTGGTGCCACATCCACACATATTTTGGACACTTCCAGGGATGGTGACTCCACCACTGCCCCTGGCAGCTGTGCCAGTGCTTGACAACACTTTCTGTGAAAATATATCTTCCAATATCCAACCTGAACCTCTCCTGCTGCAACTTGAGGCCATGCCCTCTCCTCCTATCCCTGCTCCCTGGGAGCAGAGCCCGACCCCCCCTGAGCCCCCTCCTGTCAGGGAGTTGTGCAGAGCCACAAGGTCCCCCCTGAGCCTCCTTTGCTCCAGGCTGAGCCTCCACAGCTCCCTCAGCTGCTCCTCCATCAAACTTGTGCTCCAGCCCCTTCTCCATCTCCGTTCCCTTCTCTGGACAGGCTCCAGCCCCTCTGTCAGCCACGAGGGGCCCAGAACTGCCCCCAGCATTCGAGGTGCTTACAGCCCTGTGAGGCTCCTTGGGGCTGCACAGACCCTGCTAAGCTGCCACCCCGAGAGCCCCACAGGGAAGCACTTCTGAGAGCAGTGGGACCCTGCAGGAGCTGCAAGTCATGCTGGAAGCCAAACAGGGCACAAGGGGTCTGTTCAGGGGAGCTGAGCTGGGCTGGGCTCCCCAGGGCATGGCAGCCCCCGGGCTCGGGCACTGGGAGCTCAGGGCTGGCTCACCCCCTCTGAGGCTGCAGGGGTAGGGCTTGCTGAGCACCGAGCCAAGGTGGAGATGAGGCTTCTCCTCACCTCCTGGCCAAGCTGTGCTAAAAGGGGAGCCTCTGTCCCACACACAACCTTCCCCGGAAAATCCCACGTGGGGCCTTAACTCTTGGAGACCTGTGTGTGTTATCTCCACAGAGCTTTCTGACAGGGGTTTGAGAAGCAGTCCCTCTCTGTGAGGCCGAGTGTTTGGGCATAAAGCCATCTGCTCACAGCTGGCACATTGAGCACTCATTGCCCTCTGACCTAAGATCTTTTTTCATGTTCTGGTTAAAGGAAATCAGTTATCACTGGAGCGAAGAGTTTGCTCTGAGGAAGCACAGGCAGATAGACACAGGTTTCTCATCAAATTTTTTCCTATTATTTCTTGCCACAAATCTCTTGTGCTTTTCCAGGAGCTTCTGAGGATCTGTCCAGGAGTGCCAGATCAGGTACAATCCTAAAAATCAGATTCCTGTTCTTTGAGGGTCTGATGCACAGCTGCAGCACTGACATCAACTTTTGGCAAGTTCAGGAGGTGTCATGCAAGGGAAGGAAGCCCAGTGTCCAAAGGCCAGGCCCTGCTCCTTCTGCAGCCCTTCCTGCACTGCTCCCTCCCTGGCACTTGAGCCACCTCTCCATCCCCCCAGGGGGGTTTGCAGCCGGTGCTGGAGATGACACAGACACCTCAAAGCCTCCTGCCAGTGAAATACAGAAAGTTCTCAGCTTTCCATCAGGGGGAGGTGGGGAACAGCTGCTTGGGAAACAGCTCCTGGGCCTGAACACAGCTCAGAACCAAGAGCAGGGTGCCCTCAGGGCCTTTCCTGCAGGGGCAATGCCTGGCACCCCTGCAGGGTCCCAAGATGGTAACTTGCTTGTGAGCAGCAAAAGGATCCCCCTACAGTGCCAGGGGAAACCAGGCTTTTCTCTGAGTAAGTGTCCCAGAATAAAAAACTGCTCTTCATTGAGTGCAAAAGTTTCCAGGCAACACAGAGATGTGGGAGAATTTTTTGAATGAAAACATATTGGAGATGTTTGAGTCTGAAGTGAAGGATTTGATTTCAATTGAGGTTTCATTTTACTTCTGATTTTTCCAAATTCAGCCTCAGGTTAGTTCATGCAGGTGCTGCCTGTCATTAAATATTGCATTGTCATGGCTTGGCTTTTAGTGAATGAAATGTTTTGATGTGAGCATAAAGCATTTCATGCAGCCACTCAGACATTTTCAACTAAAAAAAATTATCAGACTTGGCCCCCTGTAAGATATTTCCAAATTTTGCCTGCTTCCAAGTAGTGACAGACACCAACTGCACTAAGATGGAGCAGTGCATCTACTCCAAGCCTCCAGTTCCCCTGTACTGCTTTTCTTGCCAGTCTCAGGACTTTGGTGTAGAAAATAAAAAGGTTCTGTGGGACTCAGTCGGTTCAGGGTGATTTCTACAGTTCAAGGCAGCTCCTGAAATGTGCAGTTTATTTGCAAGGGCTGTGGGTGCAGGAGCTCTGCTTAAGCTGCCACAGCTTAGAGCATGGCCCAGAGAGAGTGAGAGAGAGGCTGTGAGACTAAGAGAGAGTAAGAGAGAGTAAGAGAGAGTAAGAGAGAGTAAGAGGGAGTAAGGGTGTAAGTGATCTAAAAGTCTGGTTCCATGATATTCTATCTCTTCCTATACTGAATATGGTAATGGTACAACATCCAATCAATAGAAGACAGAAGTCCTTATAGAATTTACATACAATCTATCAAAACTATTACATTACCATACCGTGTTACATTTTAACTCCTAAAAACTATTTTCTAAAACTACTTTTTTCTTCCCTGCCACGCTGGCAGGGTTTCTCTGACTCTTGGACTTTTCTGTTTGCTGAAGCATCTTCTTCTTTGCTAAAGACATTGTTCAATGCAGAGGGATTCTCCTTCAGCTGGCCAGCCCATTGGTTTTGGGTGTACAGTAACTAACAGCTCAGTATCTTATATCTCAAAGCTGGCTTTCATTTCTATTTCGCTTACAGGTTTTATATTTTCAGAATCTTTTGCCAAGCAGTCACATTTATAAGGTTTCCCTATTTCATCCTCCCCAACATTTTGGGATCAGATTCTCCCCAGGGCAATGCTGGACATGTGGTACTTTGTCACATGGTTTGGCTGATATGGTGGCATCTGCTCAAAGGCTGGACTCAATGATGATGTTGGAGTACCTTAATGACTCTATTGGTGTTACCTCTCCCCAAGATGTGGCTTCCAAGGGGAGAGGCAGCCTGGCCCAGTGCTCTCCCAGTCGTGCCTTGTCCCAGTTCTTCCCCACCTCAGCCGCTTTTGCCCCCACCCCTGCAGCACTTGCCCACGGTGACTGCACAGCCTGTCAGAGCCTTCCTCTGGTTTCCTGCCAGCCAGAGAGCCAACAGGAACAGCTGTGTGCTGCCAGCCCCTCTCAGTGTGGAAGAACCCCGTGCCAGTTCCTGCCCACCAGCCCCGGGCTCTGCCATGGGCTCTCTCTGCTCTGGGAGGCAGTGGAGGGGGCTGGAGACAGCGGGCACCGGCTGCAGGGATTGCTGGACAGCCCTGGGTGGGTCAGAGCTGGCAGCAGAGGGGGGATGTGTGCAGTGAAAAGAAACAGGGCAGAGGTGGCTGCTCTGGGCCAGATGTGCAAGGAGCTTTTGCACAAATTAATGGTGGGCACCACAGAAGGAGTCCAGCAGGGCTTTCAGCTCTCCAGGAGAGGTGGAACTCAGTGTTCAGAGAGCTTTTTTCCCTAACTCAAATACTGCCTTTCCTTAGACTTCTAATGCATACTTTTCCAGAATATGTGGGGCCAAATCCACTTTGTGCAGACCTCATGCAATCAAAGGAAGGATGTGGGTGACAGTGGCCATGGGAGCCCCTGATCTGCAGCTGGAAGCACATCTGTGTCAGGCATGTGCAGACCACACCGCCTTCACCCCAGCCTGCCCCTGAAAGGAGAACCAGAGCTCTCAGCAGATTCTCTGAACTGGCCATGGTGGCCCAAAAGCCAGTCCCAGTCCAGGACACACTCAGGAAGCTCTCGGGTCGTGTGAGGTGTCCAGCACAGCCAGCCCAGGTGCTCACTCATAGGAACCCACCAAGAGCCTCTGGGAGCAACAAGAAGACAACTTCCAGTAACCTCTACTTCTGTGTTGCCCTCAACCTGTCTGGACCCACGGACTGGTCCTGGAATCAGTGATTTAAGCACCCTGGAGCCAGATGTAGCACTGAACAGTCACCCCGAATAGTCACAGACAGATTTATTCTTTGTTAATTTGTCTTGTGGCTTTGTCCTGTGTCTGTATAGAGAGACTCTATAAGATACTTTACCAGCAAATTGTACATTGAAAGGACATCCTCCTACTGCATCAAACCAGCATCATCCTCTCTGTCAAACCCCTCCTCACTCATCTCTTGCAAGCAGAGGAGTCCTGCTATCTGCAGTGTACATTGACCCAGATCCTTACCCCCTGGTCCATCTCCTGTGATCTGCCTGCTTCATCACTGCTTTTTTGGTGCACTTCAACAAGCCTTGCACTCCAGGTGGATCCTTTACTCTCCCAGGAATATCTTCACAGGAACTCATTGCTGTTCCCACCATGTGGGCTCCAAGAGTGGTTTGCCCATCGTGCAGATGGCACAAGGTGGGCTGGAAATGCCTTTACTCTGCACACTGGTGAGCACTGCCCACTGTCCACTGTCTGGAGGTGTGGGCAGGACACGGAGCAGGCAGGGCAGGCTGTGGTGGATCAGCTGCCTTCAGGTACTGCTGGCACCACAACAGCTCCAGCCTGCTCGCAGGAGCCTCTGCCAGGGAGTTTCTGTCTGCCTAGAACAGCTTTGGGGCTTGCAACCATCTTGGGCTCACCTTGACCTGCTGTCCTGGCTCCATCCAGAGCAGGGTGAATTTTTGCAGCAGCTGGGAGGGGACGTTTTCCAACACTTGTTTGGTTTCAAGGACACTTGCACGGGGAACACTGCAGATGCAGCAGTTGTATTGGTTTGCTGTTTACTGATAATTATCTGGTTCAAAAGGCCTTGGCTGGGCAGCAAAGAGGAAGATGCTTCTGGGTTCACCTTTCCCAGGTAGCTGTTCCAGGTGTTAAGAGAAGAACTCCTCACACAGGAGGAATTTTGTCCCCAAAAAGCCTGGCAAGTGGGGACCTGAAATGCAGCAGAGATGTGGAGAAGGACAGGGAACAACCCCACACTCTGGACACAAGGGGATGTGAGGTTCTTTTCAGGGGTCTGGTGGAGACCATTTAGTTGCCAAAAGTCAGGATGTTGCTGGGCTGTGGCTGCTCCAAAGGACATGGTGGGAAGAAAGGACATATACTTGCAATCTCACTGTTCTTGCTTTAAAATGGTGTTCCTTGCTCTCATTCATGCCCAAATATTTGTTTTTAGTTTAGAAGTTCTTTTAGATTTGATGTGCTTATGCTAATGAAAATGTTAAGGTTGACCCAGCTCATCCACTTGCCCACTCTGAATCTTATTAACTGAGGTTAACGTGTAAAAAGAGTTTTAAAGAGGCTGAGAAGTTCTGCTTGGACGTTTTCTGGACAGAAACTATTCTTCTTTTCGAATGACTTTTGGTTTAGAATGTTCTTTCTGGGATGATTTTTTTTTAATGTCAACAACTGGGGGGGAGAAAAACAGCATGGTTTTTATTATTTTGATCAACCCAAACCAATTATTTCTGGACTTCTCTTTCACGAGAATCACCAAAAACATGAACTTGCAGAATGGTAACAGAAAAGAAAAACTGTGATTCTTGCCTAACATCCAACTCAAAGCGCTGCTGCACTGGCTGCTCTGCCTGGAAGGTGGAAGAGGGAATGGCAGGGGGCTCCAGCAGCCTGGCCCTCGGTTGGGTGTGTGAGGTTCCCCCCTCCAGCTCTGTGTGTGTGGGCACAGAAAGCACCACGGCACTGGTACACCCGCGGGCCAGAAGGTGTCAGTGCCCATCGTGCCCCTCAGAGCTGCATCCAGCCAGACAAGCCATCTCCTCCCCTGGGATTGCAGTGTTCCTTAGGAGCCTGGACAGCTACAGACAGGAGACAGAGCCAGGGAAAAAATCCCCATGAGTTCAAGGAGTGTCTGAACAACACTCTCAGGCACATGGGGGGATTGTTGGGGCTGTCCTGTGCAGGGCCAGGAGTTGATCTTTGTGGGCCCCTAAAGTTGTTAATGCTCGGGGGGTTGTCCCGGCCGGTGCTGGTTGGGGTCTGAGGCTCAGACCCAAGAAGCCGTGGCCGACCCAGAGGTGATCCCGTCAGGAACCGTCTGCCAGGGGGTCGTGGCTTCTGTCAGCCATCGGCCGGGGGTGCCTGCAGAGGTGCCTGGCTCAGCAGCCATCAGCTCTTGGGGATTCAGCAGTGATTTCAGCTCTGCTCTGCAAGGCAAACCCCCAGGGCCAGGCCCGCACAGAGAGAGGAGAGGTCCTGCTGGTGGTTCCACAGAAGGAGCTTTGTTCTTCCATCTCCCACAAAGGGGTGACCAGAGACGGATCCTCCCCGACTCGGGGCAGAGGGGTCTCTTTTATGGGGTACAGAGGTGGGTGTGAAAGGGTGAGAAACCAATGGGTATTAGGGTATTTTACACAGAGTTTCCTAGAGGATCAGGGGTCTGTCTTTTCTCGCCGTAACCCAAAAGGCTCTCTCTTTCCCCAAGAGGGGCCTGCAGGGGGATTGTGTGACCTCCTTATCTCCAGGCCTTCCTGCCAGGGCAGGGGCCCGTCAGACCCCACATCTGGAGATGCTGCAGTTCCCTTTATCTAAACAAGGGCTTCCTGCCAGGACAGGGGCCTGTCAGACCCTGCATGCCCCTTCCAACTCAGGATATTTAATGATTCCATGATTCTATGACACACTTAACAAAATTCATGATTTTGCCTATTTGGAAAGGGTGCCCTTATGTTCTGACCCAAGTCTCGTTTCTGCCCCATGGCACAGTGGCTGAGGAGCCCTATCTCCTCCAAGTCTGCCTGCCCTGGGCTTGCACCTCACACCATCCTGTCTCCTCTGCTCTTCCCCTGTGGGCCCTGGGGTGGGACAGGATCCACTGACAGCCCTGACCTGGCAGAGGGTTTCTAAAAGTGCTCACTTCTGCTTCTCACACCAGCCTTTCCCAGGAGCAGAAAGGCATCACTGCCCTGCTCAGCCCCTTTCTGCTCCCATGCTGCAGGGCACCTGGCACGGTGCAGAGCCAGGGCAGGCACGGGAGGAGATGCAGGAGCAGTAGCCAGAGTGGCATCAGAGCTGTGCTTGCCAAGGATCACTGCTCTGGCTGCACAGACCTGACTTCTGAAGACCTTCTGGTGCAGGAATGGGCTTAATCCCACCCTGGCAAACTGGCCCTGGCTGAGACTTCTTTATCAGAATGTTGTGGAGATCTGGGATAGGGCCTACACATGGGGGATGAGCTAAGATGACTGATCTATTTTCAAACGTGGAGAGGTGGGAGTAGAAACACGTTCTGCTCTTGCCCATTGCAGTGATATGGGATTGAAGCAGTGCTGGTGCCTCCAGATATGGTGTGATGCAAATGAGCTCCTACTGCTTTGATCTCTTTATCTTCCCTTTCTCTGTCTCTTTATGGAGAGCACCTTTAGTGTAGTTTTCAACCTGCAGGCTTTTAGGAAGAATTTCAGCTGGTTCTATGGCTCCAGGTACCATTCTATCATCAGCCCCAGCTTTGCCCTGGGCAATTCAGGCATTTTGTGGTGACCTTGGAGATTTCAAGATAAAGAGGAAAAGAGATAGTGAGAACCTTTATGAATCACTCTAGTATAATCTGAAGTATTTCTGAAACCATCGTTTATTGCCTTTGGGTTTCTTTTCTGGTGGTGTAACTGTGCAGTTTTACTGGATGTTAATGAGAGTGGCCACGAGAGAGACAGAGACAGTGCTCAGCACCCAGTGATTTCGGGGTGTTCCATGTCTTACAAGAGCAGGCCTAGTGTTGGGCCTGCTCCAGGATAAGGATGGGAATTTCAGTTTGTTCAGTCCCCCTAGAAACCAGACTGCTGGACTGGGAGGCCTTAATTCTGTAATTGTGCAACTAATTAATGAAGAGGATACCAGGTCATTAGCTTCTCCTCGCAATCACAAAAATTTCTGCTCACCTGCCTGAGTGTAAGGAAGGTGGTTTTTATGGCCCAGGAAGCCACATGTTCAGCACCAAAAGTGAGAGGAGCTAGGTTGAGCCAGTGCTGGGAAGAGAACACATTAATATCCTGAACATCTTGAAAAATATGAACAAACTCATCTAGCAGAGCAATTTGGGGGTTGAGAAGACAGTCACCATCTGGGATCCTCAGTAGCTTCCTGTAGGCTCACACCAGGATGTCAGTCAGATGTGACCTTTGGGGCAGCTTTGCCTCCTTACACACAGGGAGCAAGAGGTCCAGTTCCCAAAACACTGAAAGTCTTTTCCAGTCACTTGGGCCATGTCTGTCATCATTTCCAGCTGTGGCCACATGCACTGGATTTCTCTGAGGTAGCAGGGAAGCCAGAAGCCCATGGAGCACCTGCTGGGAGCTCTGTGAAGGTCCAGGAACAACAACCTGAGCTTGCAGAAACCTTGCAGAACAAAATTCTTGAAGGCAGCTGTGAGGGCAAGAGGGCACAGGCTTCTCTGCCTGCTGAGTGGCAAAGGGACCCATGGAGAGCACATCTGGGGACTGAAGCTAAGGACCAGACTTTCTGCCCCTTTGGAGCAGACAGAGGTGGTTGGGGAATGTCTTCTCCCAGCCACAGGTGGGAGCTGCTCTTTCTGTAGGACATCTGTCCTGTGATGTCTCCCAGGAGAGCATCTCTGCCAGCTGTGTGCAATTTTCTATGGCCAGATGCACATCTGGCTCCGAGGTCTCTGCTTGGCTGAGGCCAAAACCTGATCCCTGCAGTTTGACCCTCACACCCCCCTGGCTGAGCAGCCATGGTCCTGTTGTGTTGCTCTGGTGGGGCTGCAGCCTGTGTTGCTTTAGGTCTGTTGATTGTGCTTGCATTAATTCCCACTGCAGTGCATCTGTGGGGAAACACTTTGCTTTGTGCCTGGGAAGATGCATGTCAGGAGCTTTGGAGTTCATGGGCAGTGCTCATCTCTCTTTCCCCAATTTTGTGGGCAGGTTTTAGACATCTTGAGTTTGTGAGAGAGGCATCAACCCAGCTGTGCCTAGAGGAGCACCCTGGGGATGTTTCTTAGGCCTGTCTCAGGCAAGTACTGCACGATGCTCTTCGTGCAGCCCCCTTAGGGCAGTGTAAGGAGCTGCCCCTTTGGCCCAGAGCACACCCACAAAGCCCTGCAGGAGCCTTCTCTGCCTCCTCCCAGTGGGGCTGTGCCCTCCCCACGGTGACATCCAGGGCTCCGTGGCTCCAAGCACAGCACCACAGCCTGCCCGAGCCAAAGATAAACCCCTTTGATCTTTAAAGCTCGTATCATCCCTGGGCTAAAACTCTGTGGGCTAAAACTCTGTGGTCACCATCTCACAGCACGGGTGGAGAGCGTGGCAGGCAGGCCCAGCAGGGAACCCAGAACAGTGTGTGTCTGTCACCTCGTTTTTTGGTAAGGAAGATCAGCTAATCAGTGAATAATCAAAGGTTGTTCATGAAAGGAGGTGACATCAAAGCAAATAATTTAAGGAACCCCTCGAGGGCCAGAGGAGTTGTAAGGTCTTAGGCTGAATCACATGAGCTCAGTTTCCATGAACTGTGTCTCAGTTTTCCTGCAGGTACAAGTTAGAAATGCTTACGATAAATGTTTAGAATTAGTTGGGGAAGGGGGGAAAGTTAAATCACACTAATTATAGCCATGATGGCTTTGGTGCAGTGCCATTTGAAAGCACAGCTATTTTCTACCCCTAATGCAAGAAACATTAAAAGACATTGCTTCTTGGGTAAGCAGGGTGATACAAGAGCAGAGTTTCAGTTTGGGGAGTAGTAGAGGAGTTCACTCTACCGGCAGCATTCCAGACCACAGCCATGAAGGGTGATTTGACAGCAAAAGAATTCCTGCTTTTGTTTGATATCTTGTAGAGAGGACAGACAGGCCAGTCCCTGGGGAAGGGGCAATGGGGGAGCTCTGGGACAGGAGAGGGAAGGCTTTTCCCAGAGCACCACTGCTGTGAGGTGTCCTGGACACAAAGGCCAGAACGTGGACAGTTCCTCTGCAGGTCCTACACTGCAAACCTGGGTGAAGCCACAGCACCCCAGTTCTTCTCCTGCCTTTCTAATTTCCTTTAGAACTTGAGGGACTTGGGGATTTGAATCACTTTGTGCACTGCTGTACTGCCTGCTGTGATGCAGACCTCACCTCTGTAATGGTTTCTCCAGTGCAAAGGACAAGAGCCATGCACAGACCTGAGTGACCCAGCAGTTGTTTGGCTTCCCTGGGTGCTTGTCACTCACAAGAGAGCCCTAACTTGGAAAGTCAAAGTCACTGACACAGCTGAGAAAGGTCAGAGGAGTTCCTTACCCATTTAGTCCACGAATCCCTATTTCTTCTGCTGGACACTGCAGAAAAAAATAATCCAACACGGTTCAAATTCCATGGGTTCCTTTTAAATTAACTAAATGTGGCTGACTGAAGTAACCACCCCCAAACACCTGAAGAGATAAACAGCTTCTCTGATTGCTCTGACAGGAAGCATTTCCACCCTTGCATGTGCTGGGGATGTACATAACATAAGAAACCTTACTAAGAGGAAAAGCACGAGCTTGGGAAAACACAGCAACAAGTCAACAACATCTTTAAATGAGTAATAAGTCAAATATTTACTCCCACAACACTTCAGGCAAGAATCCTGTGCTTCAGCTTTCACACAAGCATGGACAGCCTGTGCAGAAACATCTCATACTTTTGTGGCTGGAAAAATCACTGGGTCCAGGGCTGTGCTTGGGAAGTTTATTTCCAGCCCTTGGAGGAATTTGTTCTTCCTTCACACCGTTTGTCCTTGCACATTCCATGCTGTCCTCACACCACGGCCAGGCCAGGAATTCCCCCACCCCAAGCTGGGTGTGATGTCCCCTGCTCTGGAGGAGCTGGTGGGGGATCCCTGCAGGATGTCACTCTGGGGAGCTGATGGCAACACTGAGTCCCTGGAACCTTGGCCTTGCTGTTCATTAGCTGGCAAACCACTGCCAGGATTTGCACTTTTGGGGTCCCCTTTTGAGGGCTGTCGGTGTAGATGTGTCACACTTGAGTCTCGCAGGGCTGCAAACCACCAGAGTGTTCAAACATCAGTGAGCTCTAAATAGAATAACTCTAAATATTTCCTGTGTAACAACCTTGAAATTGTGGGCTGGGTTTTATTTCACTGCCCAAAGAGAGCCCCTTGTCTCAGACCTGCCCAGGGCTGCAGGACAGTGAGAGGGAGGGAAGTGGGGCTTTTAAAGGAAAGCCATGTGCAGAGGAGCTGTGAGTGAGGGGATAAGGGTATCTCTCCTCTGCCTTTCAGAAGATTTCTTCAGAAACCAGAGTATTTTGTTCCTTTTATGTATGGATCAAGGCAGGAGGAAAGAAGTGACCAAGGCCAGGTTGGATGGGGCTTGGAGCCACCTGGGCTAGTGGAAGGTGTCCCTGCCATGACAGGGGATGGAACAGGATGAGCTTTGAGGTCCTTTTCAACCCAAACCACTCTGTAATTCTGTGATTCTGAATCATATTTGACCTCCCATATCCTCAGCCACCTACAGCCCTGCTGCTATCTGGGACTGATGGGCTCTGCCCATCCCTGCAGCCACCACCCACCCTGGGCATGGGGCAGGCACTGTCCCCATCGTGCCCAGGGAGCACCTGGGCACACAAAAGGCAATTCCAGGAGCCTTGGAAAGTGTTTTCTGCAGCCAGAAAGGAGTATTCTCTACCCTGCCAGCAGAAGGCAACTTATGGAACATGCCTCACAGTTTCAAGGAGATCTTGGATGTTTCAGATCTGTGTTTTCTTTCACAGTCTTTCATTTTACATTATTTTTCGTTATTTTCACATTGTTCCACAACATGTCAAAACATCAGACAGATTCATTACTACACAAACAGGAGACACTTTGATGTAGGAAAAAAAGATGTTTTAATGGGTGCTAAGTAGCAACTGCCCCTGGGGGTTTAAAAATAAAAATAGAAGCAGCACAAAATAATATTTTAACCCGTGTATCCCAGGATCACCAAAATACAGAGTGCAGCATTGCACACAGAACAGTGCAGGCAATTTTCTTTTTGTCCTCATTCTGAAAACAGAATTCTGAATTCTCATAGATTTTTGGTGAGTTTTCTACCACTTCTTTGGAGAAGAGAAAGTTATAAAGAAAGAAATAAACTTTGCCAGGAGTATTTTCAAAATGAGCTCATGAAAGGGCTCACGAAGGGCTCCTGATTTTGTCACAGGACACCTCTCCAGGGAATATGCAAAGGCAGCTCCCAATCTTCCTGATGTGTCACCTGCCTCCACCAATGCCAAATA
This sequence comes from Lanius collurio, assembly GCA_020086605.1. Classification (NCBI taxonomy): domain Eukaryota; kingdom Metazoa; phylum Chordata; class Aves; order Passeriformes; family Laniidae; genus Lanius; species Lanius collurio. Next base: position 322,554 of record JACBWW010000084.1, read on the forward strand.
GAGATGGTCAGAACTTGGTGGTTTGGGTTTTTTCATGGAAAATCGTACAAAATGCAGAAGCCTCTAACCCCCAGGTGTTCTGCTCTCTACCAGAAAAACTCAGATATTCTTTTACTGAGGAATACAAATGCATTTCAGTAAATTTTTCAATAAACTCATTTTTTCAGTGAAGCAATTTCCCCTCCAGAGCCCAAAGCCAGCTGAGATGCTCCAGAGCATTTGATATGTGACCTGTGGGATCTCAGGTGTTCTGAGCAGATGGGGCAGCCCAGAGGTCCCCCTTGTATTGCTGGGTTCTCCTGAGGATCTTTTCTCCTTCGTGCTTCTGTCCTTGCCCTTGGCACGAGGCTCCTTCCAAGACATGCCCAGTGGCACAGGAAGGACAGGGAGCCTCCTTCCTTAGGCTCTCAAGTCTGTGAGATTTACAGAAGGAACAAGTAAAGTAAATTGCCTTTATTTTGTTGCTGTTTCTCCTCATTTTCCCATCACACCCATCAGCCTCTGCTATTTAGTCTGAGCTCTGAAGAGCCGAGCTGTGCTCTGTCTGTGCTCAGTGACAAAGAACAGCCCCTTGTGCCTCACACAGGACTCCCCAGAACCCCAGTGACACTGCCCAGGATTGCTTTGCTCATCCATCTATTCCCATTGCTTTTAACCACACCAGCTTTTAATTCAGCCCAATCTTAGTTTTAAAGGTCAATGCTCCCTTGCTCACCTGGCCACAGCCTGGTCTAGGTTGGGGTAAGCAGTGTGAGTTCCTGCACGAGCAGCTGCTCAAGAGGGCAGGGTTGCAGCTATCAGACCTCAAGAACAGCTTTGGAGCCCAGAAATATCCTTATTTTTTCTGAATACCAGCGTGTGTATTGAACCACCTGGTACAGACCCAGCCAATGCCACGGCCTCAGCTGAGGAGAGCTGTGCACAGGAGGCCCACGGTGACCCTGCAACGTGCAAAGGGCTTCAGACTCAGCAGCACCCTGGACCCTTTGGGGGCCAGCACAGCCTCCTCCAGCAGGGCCTGTTGGACCCAGAGCAGGGGACAGGAGCCTTTAGCTGGAGATGGCACAGACTGAGACAAGCACAATCAGCCAGGTTCCTTCCACCTCCTAACCTCAGTCTGTCACCCACAGAGCCAACCTCTGCCCCTCAGTCCTGGTGTGCTTCTCTAGTTTGTACAGTGTACAGAAAGCCAGTCCAACCCCTTCTCCCACGGGTTGCTGACTCCTCCAAAGCAGCTCCCTGTGGGGGCTGCGATGCCCATGGTGACAGAGAGATGCTCTTGGTCCCAGGGACATACTGTCCTATTCCAGTGTCACAGGGCTTCCTGTTTGCTCTCCAAAAATTGGGAGACAGCAGTGCTGTTGTGCTGTTGGGAAATGTCCTAACTTGCTTCAGAACTTGGAGAAGCTCAGGCAGACCACCCTGAAGGAGCCAGCTCTCTCTGGCTACTCCTCTCCATCCCTCTGCAGGCAGAGCCTGGACTGTGATCAAATGTTAATGCTGAAATGTTAATGCAGGGAGGGGACAGAGCCTGGCACTGAGTTTATTCTGTGGGACTGATCAGAAACCTGTGTCTTTCCTTCCTGCCAGAGACCTGAGCATGAACAACATCAGCCAGCTGCAGCCCAGCGCGCTCCGGCACCTGCGCTTCCTGGAGGAGCTGTGAGTAGGGGATGGCCACGGGGGCAGGGGGTGGTGGGGGGCTGGGGGACACTGCAGAGGGTCCTGCAGCTCTGGCCACAGCCCCCAGTGCTGTTACTGCAGCTGCAGGCTGAGGTGGGAGCAGACTGCGTGCTGGGACAGGGTTTCTTTGCTGCTCTGGCTTAGGGGTTCTGCTGAGGTCATCACCTTCAGGCTGAGATGATGCATGTGCCAAAAGCCAAAGTAAAAGAGGATTTACTCTCCTGTTCAAAAATCAACACTGTGCCCTGGAGCAGAGCCAGCAGAGAGCTTCATTCACCCTTCTGCAGACAGGGTTCCCCCTCACAGCCTCCTGCAGCCCAGAGACACCTCAACCCCCGGGGGCTTTGCAGTTTGGGTGGAACCAGCCCTGGAAAATCAAAGTCCAAAAAGTTTTCCCCAGAGGCTGAGGTGTCCCACCATGCACCAGTGTGCCCTGAGGTCTGAGCAGACAGACACAGCAGCAGCCCCAGTGCTGGGGATCAGCATGTGGCTGTGTGTCAGTGAAGGAGTGGCCCCACTTCTGAAAGTGTTAAAATTAACCGGAGGCACAAGAAACCACTGGAATCCTTTGTGAGCCCCAAAAATGGGAGCCCAGGGGGCAGAATGTTGAGGTTGACCATTTCTGCATGAGTAAATTGCACCTGTATGGTCATACTCCACTTGACCATGAGAAATACCTCCAGGTGTTATTCTCATGCTGTTGGTACTTTCAACACAACAGCTTCTGTTGGAAAACACACTTTCTTCAAAACACTGTTATTGCATTGCATGAAATACCAATATTAATGCTGTATTTGATGTGTGTTGTAAACTTACTGCATATATAACAGTTATTGCAACTTAATCTGCCTAAATGAAACACTTTCACTTCTCTGAATCAGATCCTGCCACCACCGCCAGGCACAGCACTGCATGTCAGAAATGGTATTTTCCAAAAGGTCAGAACTACAGACATCGCCCTCACACCCTGTGAGGGTGGGGAGACCCTGCCACAGGGTGCCCAGAGCAGCTAGCCCCATCCCTGGCAGTGTCCAAGGCCAGGTTGGACAGGGCTTGGAGCAGCCTGGGACAGTGGAAGGTGTCCCTGCCCATGGCAGGGGATGAGCTTTAAGGTCCCTGCAAATCATTGCATGATTCTATGGGTTGATATTATAGGGTTTTTATTCAAATGATCTTGTAACTGATCATCATCTGTCTGCATGTTAAATTCATTAGAGTTCAAGGCCCCCAGCCACCCAGGACCCCCTCCCCAGCAGGCATTTACAGGCTGAGAAGGAGGCATTTTTGATCCTGTTTTGGCTTTGGAGCCAGAGCTGCCCACAGAAGGTGGGTTCTTCACCACTTTGCATCCACCTTGCAGCACTTCCCTTTTCATTTTGTCAACATCCATGTGGAAGTGTGGACCCCCCCCACCTTCATGGGGGTGCTGAGGCTTTTCTCTCACACAGAGCAGACTCTGCTGTGTACAATTAGCAGCTGTCTTGCTGCAAGCAACCGTGTCCTGGTTACGTCATGTACAAACAGAGCAGCCTCAACCAGCAATGAATAAATATTCATAGGTTCCAAAAGAGCCAGCTTCCCACAGCCAAAAATAATTATGAATGAAACGGGAGAAGGGGAAAAATTTAAAGAGGAAAATCTGAAAAAATAATTGGAAGTTGTTAGATAACATTTTACTAGAGGTTCAATGTGCCACAAATCCTCCTTTGGAAAGGACTAACAGCACACTGAGGGGAAGAAATGCAAATTGCAGCAACATGTATCTGTGCACAGCAAAGTGCCTGCTTGAATTTGATAGCAGTAAGGCAGTAATCCTATTTATGGAAATCAAGTCATTTATATGAAATCAAGCAAGGAAGGATTTTATATATTATGGGGAATTAAAAGTGATTCTTTCAAAAACAGCTAGACAGGGACAGTTTGTACAGCATTCATAGGGCTGGCACTGACCAGTAATGCAACTTGCCTGGCATTTCCCCTGCTCTTTTCATTTATATCTTTACCAAATTTCCATCCCACAACATTACATCAGGACCATGACATTCAGGCTGGGATCACCCTCTGTGCCAGGACACGCATGAGAACCAAGCAAACAAATCCTGCTTGTTTAGACATCCTCAAGGGAAGTTTGTTCAGGTTTCACAGCTCAGATCTCTGCTGATTTCATCAACCTGGGACCCATTCCCAATGTCTGCCAGGGTGACACGTAGCCCATGAGACCAAGCCCTTTGTCTTCATCCCCATGGCAGAACTGCCCGTGCTGGGACATGCCAAGTGAGTGAAGAGCAGAAACCCCTGCTGAGCAGTAAGGGACAATCCAGGCATCCCAAATCCAGGTATCCCAGTGTTAGTGTCTCCTGGGGAGGAGGAAGACCTGCCTGTCTGCCCTCCTGCCTGTCCCCCTCCAGGCAGGGAAGTACTGACAGTGAGGAGGACTCTGCTGCAGTTCATCCTTGCTGCAAGTGTCTGTCTTCTGTTAGATGGAAACCTTCAGCAGGTTTCCCCAGGGATTTTGGGTGGCATCATGGCCCAGTCTGCCTTCCACAGAGTCACAAAATCACAGAATATCCTGAGTTAAAAGGGACCCACAAGGGTCATCAAGTCCAACTTCCAGCCCTGAACAGCATCATCCCCAAGAGTCACACCTTGGTCCCAAGAGTGTTGTCCAAGTGCTTTTTGAACCCTGTCAGCCTTGGGGCTCTGACCAATTCCCTCCCCTGACACAATATCAGGCCAATCCCTTGGGTTCTGTCACTGGTCACAGAGAGATCAGTGCCTGCCACTTGTCTTCCTCTCCAGGGGCTGAACAGAACAAGTGCCCTCAGCTGCTCCTCACAGGCTCCCTCTCAAGGCCCCTCACCATCTTCATTGCCCTGCCTTGGATGCTCTCTGATAGTTCAATATCTGCACTCTAATGTTCCCTATTACGTGCTTGATAAACCAGCTGAGTAACAGGCTGGAGCAACTGAAGACAACGTTGACAAAATTCAGTTCAAGGTGAACCAAAACTGATGTTCTGGGACTTTGGTCAATCCTAAAAATTTCTTTTAACCTGAGAGAGAAAAAATTATTTCATCCTCAGGTTGCTTCATAACATTTACTCTTTTACTTTGGGTAAAGCCCTAAAAGCAAATGGTATGTCAGATTATATTTGCTTTATTGCCAAGATGTCTTAGGTGCTTGAACCTCTGAAAAGAATCAGAGGTTCCTCAGAAAAAAATTTGCCAATTTCAAAGCAGATTTTCAAATCTCCTTTTCAGGAGCCTATGAAAACTCTTACATTTTAAGCATACTTTAACCTTGATCTAATGCTCAGAAATATCCCAGGAACTCTCGACACCCTGGTCCTTGATCCATAACCCTCACCTTCTTCAATAGCTGGAGAAAGCCCAGGTTCCCCTGGCTCCTTCTCACACTTCTCCCCTGCTGCTCTCACCCGTGATTCTCTGATTCTGTCTTCTCTCTCATTGGATTCAGCCCCATACCCCGAGCTCCTGTGGAGGAGAGCTGGTGTTTTCACAATTCCTCCTCTTTCTGTTCCTCTATTTTAGCATCACCTCAGGCTCCTCATGAAAGTGAAGTCACACAGAAGTCAGAGACCAGCTGGACTCAGGGCTGAGCTTGTGTGTGGAGTTGGGATTCAGCTGAGGAACAGGAATAATGGGAAGGGGGAAGACAGCTCTAAAAATGGGGGGATGAAGCACACACGTCCCATGGACAACAAGGACAAATGTGCCTGGTTTCCCTGCTGTGGAGCCCTGCAAATCCAGGTTGCTTGGTCCCCTTGAGCCCCGAGTGCCTCAGTCCTCTGCACACACCCACACCGGGGGAGGCCTGCGAGGGGAACACAAGAGCAGGGTGGCACTGAGGGTCCTGAGGACAGCAGAGCAATGTCCCAAGCCACCCCAGCACCCAGCCAGGCTGTGTCCCACAGGGCACAGTGGAACACAAGAGCAGGGTGGCACTGAGGGTCCTGAGGGCAGCAGAGCAATGTCCCAAGCCACCCCAGCACCCCGCCAGGCTGTGTCCCACAGGGCATTTCTGCCTTGGCTCATCCCTGCTCTGGACACCAAACGTGTCCCCCAGGGGATAGGAGGGGATGCTGTGGTTAGGGCACAGATGGGGGCACAGGGACTGCTCCTGCTCTCTCCCTGCATGGACTGGGTAAAGTTATTTTCCCTGCCAGTGCCTCATCTGTCCAGCAATGAGAGCAGGCCCTCAGGTGCACCCTGTGAGTTGTTTGTTTTTGCAGTGAGCTGCTCAGGAAGGTGTTATGAGTGCAGTCAGTTCTCATGCTCAGGGGATGCCCAGAGACCAGATCCTCCAGACTCAGCTGCCTTTGAAGAGGCAGTGGGAGAGGGGCCCTCATGGCCGTGCACCAGCCTGTGCCCCCTCTGGCCCCCTCCACCTCCAGAGACAGGAGAGGCTGCGTGAGCAGGCACGGTCCCAGCCCAGGCACTCACCAGGCTTTCCCTCCAAAGACATTTGCAGAGAGAGAGGTGTTCAGAGCTGGGCCTCACACAGGCAGGGAGCAGCCCAGAGTTAAGTACGTCTCCTCTTTGTTTCTTTCCTTTTTTCCTTTCTTCTTTTCTTTCTCTCTTTTTGGCAGCAGGAAGGTTGTTTAAAGTTGCTAATAAATTCCAGTTAATGAAGCCTGAAAAGCCAGAGTTGGGAGCCAAGAGAAACAAGAGCAATCAGTACAGAAGGAATAGAAAGAGATCTTGAAAGCCGGCCTGGGAATAATAACATGTTGAAATGTGTTCGCCGGCAAGGGCTTTGTTACCGCGCTTTGAATCCAAGCACGAGCGCTCGGTGCCAAGAGGAGAAACTGCAGCCAAAGGCAGGTGTTCATTGCCATTCACCTCTTGCTTCGGGGCACAGCGGCAAGATCAGACCCCTTCCCAGCCACTGGCTCTTTCACCTGCCTCTCCTCGGGCCCCAGGGGCAGAGGGACTCACCGTCACGGGGAGTGCCGTCCAGGCAGCCCAGCAGGCTCAGGACCACACGCTCGGGACCCGCCGGGGCCTTCTCTGCCAGGCTGGGGGACCAAGAAACAGCACAAAAGCAAAATGAAATGAAATGCAGGCATGTATGCTGGGAATGGGAGTGCAGCAGCCCTCTTCTCCTCCCTTGCACCCTTCTCACTCCTCTTCCCATGCAGGTCCAGAGACCAGCGGGGCCAGCACAGCCCACGGGGCACCAGCGCTGTCCCTGGGTGCCCTTGCCTGCTGTTAGGGCACCCCCACACCCCACATCAGCTCCCAGGAATCTGGAACATCCCCCTTTGGTGGGGCTCTCCAGCCCAGGGTCTCACTCCAAGGCAGTGCCACTCTTGCAGGAGGCAGCCCTGCAGTGCTGCTGCCTGTGGGGCACGACTCCTTGGGGAGTGGCAGCTCCTCCGTGGAAGGGGTGCTGGCACTTCTGGGCAATGCTCACATGTGCTGGCACCGTGGGGAGCAGCTGTTTCTGGAGCAGTGCAATAACGTGTCTGGAGTAGGGGACTCCTGGCACAGCAGCTTTGGGGGGTTTCTATGGCACAGCAGGCTGGAGGGGTCTCTTATAAAGACATAAACACTTGTAGGGCCGTGACCTTGCTCTGCCATGCTGGGATTTGGAGGAAGAATCACTGCTCCCTTGGTAGTCACCTTCCCTGGCACAGCCCTCTGTTTCCAAGGTGGCCACAGCTAAAGAGCTGCAGCTCTGAATTCTTGGCCTCTGTGGTTCCCCCACAGCTCCTGTGCAGAGAAGGCACCTGGGTACAACTTGTTGGCAACAAGGAGACCAGCTCTGGTTCATCCAGGACTTTCTGTCCCCCTGGCTGGCACCAGTCCTTGGCAGAGGATGGTGCTGCTCATCAATTCAGTGAGTGAGCAAAAGCACAGAGAGGGTTAAAGGACAATTCCTCTGATGAGGCCATCCAAAGGCCATCCCTGAGCATGGTGTGAGGACTGTCCTTAGCACTGGCTGAGGTGCAGGTAAGGACAGGAGAGAAGGGGTTGTCTATCATGAGCATTGACCAATGACGCCAAATTATTGCAGCTGCCCAAATCAAATTCAAAATGTTTTGAAAATTTAGAGATTTCCATTTTATTTCTACTCCATTTATACCAGGGAGAATGTTCAGCAACTGAAAATTCCTTGCTAGTTGGGATACCTGGTCCAAATTTTCCTGAAAACTGCTTTCCATATGACTTACTGTGTTCTGGGGTACCCCAAGGGGGGCACCAAAAGCAGAGTCAAAAGTCAAAACTGCTCTGAAGGTTTGGAGGGAATGAACTGAAAACCTTTGCAGTTTATAATATAAAGACAGGGAGTGAAGGTGTTCAGTGTCCTGTTCATTAAGGAGCTGTGTCTTACTAATATTACTTGGCAAATTAATCCAAACTGGCTTGCATATGAACATTGATGTGGGTTGAAAACTGGCTTGAGGACCATAAACAAAAGAACAAATGCGATCAATCTATCGAGTTGGAACAGGCATTCGAGGGGGTACAGCGAGCAGAGCTAGAAACAGGCACAGTCTTCTCCTCAGGGATGGAGTGAGACAGCAAAGACCACATTAGAGGCATCTTCAGGAGATACCAGACTAGGACCAGCTGCAGATTCCTGTGTGAGAAGGAAGAGTCCAGGCCTGGCCCTTTTCTCAAATATACCATGTTTTCACTTGTTGACTTAATTGGCTTCATTCCTGTTTTGCACCAGCACAAGAACAAACTCAGGCATGACACGGGGCCTGTGGTCCCCTGTGTGCCCAGGGGAAGGCCCAGGCTTGGTGTGATGACACTGTTTAGGTGAGAGCATGGAGTGTCTGGGCACTCTGCCTCCAGAGTGTGAGTGCTTGAGAAACCAGCAGGAGCAGCAGATCAAAGGGGCGGCCGCTCAGTGAAAGTCTGGCAAGGGGAAAATTTCGCTGGGATATGGACACACATGTTTGTCCTGTCCTGCCAATGGGCAACGTTCCTGCCTCCTAATGTGAGTGATAAGAGCATCACCGAGCTGCCTGAGCACCTGACATGAGCGATCTTGCCCAGCACAGCCTTCGGGCGTGCCATGGAAGTTGTAGCATGACCAAGAAGCCCAAGATACAGGAGGGTTGAGCCTGTGGTAACTGAACAGCAGCAACCATAAGGTGGTAAACCATGAGTTTGTTCCAACTTGGAGTGTATTGGGAATGCAGATCAAAGCCTGGAGGAGTGTTCCCAGAAATCACGGGAGTGGTGGAAGGGGAGGGGGGGTGGCAGAATCTAAAATCCACCATGAGCTTTCTGAAGCAAGCCAGCCATACCCAGCTGCCACCCTTCCCTTCTACCTGCCCCCTCTCTCCTTCCTCTGTCAGTCACTTTAAATCCAGAGCTTTCTCTCTCTCCCAACCCTGTGTCACAGTGTAAACTTCAGCACAGCAGGACATACTTCTGAATCAAGTGTATCCTAAAAAGAGCCCTGAGCAGGCCTAGAGCTGAGCTCATGTGCTGTGGACCAGAAATTCAGCCCTGCAAGAACAGCTCCTCTTGCCTGTGCTTAGGGCAAGGGCAGTGCCTCTCTGTCCTTCTTGGTGGGGTTATTTGCTCATCTCCTCCACAGAAGGACTAAATCAAGAGCTGTCTCAGGGGATGTCACACTGGCAGCATCACTTCAAATGTTATTGTTCCATTTTAAATAGAAAGGAAGGAACCATTTCACTGCATTTCCTGTGGGATCTGAACTCTGCAGAGGTATTCAATGGGTGCCTGTGTGCCAAGCAGGGAAATTGCTGGAGTTAGAGTGAGAGGGACAGAGGGAACCAAGCACTTGGAAGATTGCCAGGTGACCATGGGCAGAGGAAGGGTCACACATAGGAAGATTTTTATGTCTTGGGTCTCTTACGTGAACTGGCACAGGAATTAACGGCATGAAAGCAAAGGATGGGCAGGAAGAAGCTCCAAGAACTGCAGCCCCTCTGCTCTGGAGTCAGGCTGGAGAAGCTGGGCATGTTCAGCCTGGAGAAGCCTCCAGGGAGACTTTAGAGCCCCTCTCAGTGCCTAAAGGGGCTCCAAGGGAGATGGAGAGGGACTTTGGACAAGGGTCTGGAGGGACAGGACACAGGGAATGGCTTCCCACTGCCAGAGGGCAGGGATAGATGGGATATTGGGAAGGAATTCCTCCCTGTGAGGGTGGGCAGGCCCTGGCACAGGGTGCCCAGAGCAGCTGTGGCTGCCCCATCCCTGGAAGTGTCCAAGGAGAGGCTGGACAGGGCTTGGAGCACCCTTGGGATAGTGGAAAATGTCCCTGACCATGGCAGGGGGAGGGACTGCATGAGCTTTAAGATCCCTTCCAGCTTAAACTGTTCTGTGGTTCTGTACCTGTCCAGAGGCCACTCTTCCTGCTTGACAGGACACCCCAAAAGACTCATCCATTCCTGATCCACTATCAGACAGGACAGCCGTGCTCATTTGCCTGGAGCACTTGGCTACCACTCCCAGCATCATGCAGAACCTGTCCTGGGAGGTCCAGCAAACCTCCAAACCCCACCTCCAGACCCCATGTGCATGTTCCAGCCACACACCCCTCTAGGAAAGTGAAAACTCAACCTGTGTGCACAAACAGAGGTGTCCCATCTCCCAGTCCCTGCACAGAAGTGAGCAGAGCCCATTTTGGACCCCAGTGATGCTGTCAATTGCCCTGGGAGGTGACTTCAGAGAAGTGGCTGTGTTTGGTGGCTCCCTTTGTGCCTGCTCCTGGCTTGGCATGGACCTCTAACCTTGGGGAGAGGAGCTGGACTGCCTTGGCAGCAGGGAGAAGGTAAAGGTATGGAGAGAAGGGCCAGAGGTGAGCCAGGGACAGGGCACAGCCACAGTGCAGCGTGGCCAAGGATGGGCACAGCAGCAGCAGTGAGGCATGGTGGGGCCTGGGACCTCTAAATTCACCTGAGACAGGACCCAGTGAAACCAGGGCTTCTACCAGAGAGTGATTCCCCCCCTTATGCTCTGTGTTACCCACGGTGCTGAGATGCCTCAGGCTGGCTCTGCAGGTGTCCCACCAGCAGCTGGGGCTCCCCAGCACCCTGTTCTGAGGCCAGCAGCCCCAGCCTGGGCTCCATTTAAGCTTCACATTCCTCTCCTGCTGATCCTGGAGGTCCAAGATCCATTTAGGGACCTGGCAAACACTCGAGCACACCCAGGAAAGTGAGCAGAGAGGCGCGGAGCTGGCAGGAAAGAAGCCGAGGGGCACATTTAGCCGGGAGTCCGTGTAAGCTGCTGGCAGTGGAGGCTGGGGCAGCCCCCAGGACAGACAGCCGGGCAGGACGGATGCAGGGAGCGGGCTGAGGATGCCGTGCAGGAACACCTCCCCTCCAGGCAAGCACTCCAGCCTCCCGGACAACACTCCCTCCCATGTGGAAATCGGCAATCAAAAGGAGCAATTACCCCAAATCACAGCCCCCAAGTGACAAATAGCCCAGCCTGCCAGGCAGCTCATGTGCTGCGAGAGGCAGGTTACAACCTGCTCACACACATTAAAGAGACGACCCTGCGCTGTTTATGCTGTCAGAGGCCTAATTACGGGAGCAATTTTCTCCGGATTCCCGAGGGGAGAGCGCTCGGGCACCCACCCACCCACGGCTGCTGTGGCGGGGTGAGCCCGAAAGAGCCCGGTTCCCTCCGCAGAGCTCCCGTGCCGCCAGCCGGGGCTGCGCTGCTCTGCCTCCACACCCGCCTCCTCCCCAGACAGAACGCCCAAAAAGCAACGAGCCTTGTCAAAGTTTAATGAATGCCTTTGCCTGGGTCTGCGCCCAACCTCTCTGGGCTTTCTGTGGGAGTGAGGATGAGCCTGGTCACAAATGGTGTTCACTGTCTCTGTTTTGGGTATGCAATATTGCAGTCCAAGTCAAGTAGAAAAGTTTCTTGCCCAAATTCAGTAGCAGCTCGGGGTCTCAATCAGGCTGCTGAACCTGTCTTTATGATTTCTGGCTGATGGGTGCTGGGAGTTGGTCCATGTCTGTCCTCATGGGTGAAACGGGGAGAAGGAGAAAATTCACCTCCTCCTCTAGGTTAAGCTTAGACTCAGGAGTCCTGGACTTCACTCCTGGCTCCACCACATGCCCTCACCATAGTCCTGACGAGAGCAATGATGCAGTTTCTAATGTCAGTGGAAAATGCAAATACCTTTCAATTCCCCAGCCTGCTCTGGGCCTTGTTAAAATTTGACTTCTAAGACCAGATGATGCTGTACAACTGCAAATCCCCTGGGTTTCCTTTAATAAATTCTTTCAGTAAGTCCTGAATGTTTCCCTGTGTCCCAGATATGTCCCATTTTCCCTTGTGATGCTGCTTCTCACTTTGTCTTCCTTTCCCATCCCTTCATCCTCGTTCATCAGCCAGGATTTAGGGACAGTCCTCCCATAGCTGTGCATGAGCAGAGATAGCTCTCCCTGCTCCCCTCCCTCTGCCAGGGCCTGGCATAGGGCAGGGTCTGCAGGCTGGTCACTGCCTGTGCTGTCATTTCTGTGGGATGGGGACCTCAGTGTCCATCCAGGAAATGGCTGTGAGCTACAAAGGTCTCTGGATGCTGAAAATGCTGGACTCAGGTGTGGCAGGAGTTGAGATTTTCTTTGCCTGTTCCTCGGGCTGTGCAAGGGGATGATGCACAGGGGCTGCCCGAGCTCGGGACTGTGGCTCAGCTTGCAGGTGCTGCAGCCTCCTCTCCAGGGGACAGTGGCAGGATGCAGAGTTGTTAAGCCTCTGCAGACAAGGGACTGTCATCACAAGGGTGCTGACACATGACTGGCTCCTCTTTTCACTGCAGACGCCTCTCTGGAAACCAGATCTCCAGGATCCCAGGGGAAGCTTTCTCTGGCCTCTACAGCCTGAAGATTCTGTAAGTAACTCAGTCCTCCCCACAGAGCAATCCCTGTCCCTGCCTCTCCCCAGCCCCTGGACTGGCCATGAGCAGGGACTTGCAGCCACCCCGAGGGGATGCAAAGCTATGAGGAGGTGTGGGGTCACATGTTAAACCCACACTGGCAAACCTGCCCCGTGGTGACTGGGGAGCTGTGTCCCACTCCACAGACTGTGAGCAGATCCCCCCAGGGCATGGTGCCCCAGAAGAATCTGCAGAGGTTCACATTTTGCATAAAACTCAACAAACTCCCTAAAGTGGGATCCCCCAGATGTGGTGTCCACACCCCAAATTGCTTCTGCTGTGTTGGGGCTGGGTTGGAGCAACTCAAAGTCTGGGTACTGCATTCTGGCAGGTGCTGGGGAAAGGGTTGAGCTCTGCCCAGCTCGACTTGTCCTCACCACAAACCTCTCCACAGCCCAGGAGGCTTCTGCAGGGCTCTGGAGTAACCTGGGAAGGGCAGGATCCTTGGACAGTCTGACCTCAGGGGCGATGGAGGCAGCTGGATCCAGGAGCACTGCAGCCATCAGGCCATGCCCTGGGACCTGCTAACCCTGCTTAGCAGAGGTCACTGCAGGCAGGCCACCCACCCCTGCTGCCCAGTGGGGAAGGTCTGTGACAAAGTTCCTCTGGAAACTGTGGAGACCAAGCTCAGCTGAGCTGGCTCTGCTGTGGCACCTGCAGTCACACCTTCCTAAGGGCCACGCTGTCCCACTGCTCGTGTGGCCACACTGCTTTCCATGGGACAGTCCACAGGGTCTGTGCAGGGTGTTGAGGTGGGACTCCCTTTCTCCCTAAGGAACCATCTTAAAAATCTTCTGCAATAAACATTTCATCCCCAAGGGGATGTTTTGAACTCAGCCACAATGTGAAATTGTTGTAGCTGGTCCAGTTTATGCCGAGCGAGCAGGTACAAACCTGCTCCCAGGATTAGAGAGTATAAGGCTGTTTACTACGTCTTCTGAAGATGTAAAGTATGAATCCTGCCCTAAATCTCAGGGCTTAGAGATTTATCCATCCCCTGCATTAGGCAACAAATCAAAGGAACTGAGGAAAAACCGCAGCTCTCCCACCCAATTTCAACAAGAGGAGCCTTCTACTCTGGGGACGCGGGAGCTTTTAAAGGTGCTTTTGATCAATTCTATTTGTGTCAGGCCCGGGTAAGCACTAATGCAGCGTTACCGGGGCGATGCCTCCCTTCCGGAGCCCGCAGCTCCCGGCGGCTGCAGTGGGAAGGGG
>JACBWW010000084.1:346209-439848 GCA_020086605.1 Lanius collurio
CTATGCTCCTCTCTTTTAACCCCTGACATCTCAGCATCTCTGATGTTTCCTGTCTCATGGGGTCTTCAGATTCCCCTCTCCAGATACCATCTCCACTATCTGGTGTTTTGGTGGAGATTAAATACAAAGAAAAGCACATGACTGCAGGAATGGTTACTCTGGCCCTGAGGGAGCAGGGGTTTGGTCTCACAGAGGTCTCACAGCTGGTGTCCTGCTCCTCACACCCCCTGTAGTCACCCCTTTCAGAGTCCCTGCACTCTCCCAAGAGCACTTCTGTCCTGCACTGGCTCTCCTGTGATTCCCACTAGCCCAGCAGAGCTGTAAGCCAGTGCCCAGCTGTATTTGTGCAGCCTCTTGTCCCTGTTCATCCCCAGAGCCTTTCCCTCAGTTTCCCTGTAGAATTCTGTATTTCCCAACTGCTCTTCCACAGCAACCTCTCTCCACACCCTCCTCATATGTGCAAGTTGTTGGCAGAAATGCCAGGTGAGATGTTGTAGGCCCTTAATCATTTTCTTCATTTGGAAGGGAACCATTTATTAAAAATGGCCTCTCTGCTGCCCTTTTTTACCAAACACATCTTCTCTTCTGCACTGAATGTCAAAATTTAATGTTTTACTAAAGGAAAGCTTAAGTCATGGTAGCTGGTGTCTATTCTTTCCTCTCTCTTATTCTTATGGTTCTTTTACCCTGTATAGAAAAAAAAATTGGCACAACCCATTTTTCACTAACTACTGCTGAGAGTTCCTTGTTTCCCTGCTCTTTTTTCTGTGTTCATACAAGTAATTTATTGGCAAGTCCCCATTTTCTTCCAGAAGTCGAAGAGCTGTGTGGCCTTATAGCTTTCCTTTTTTAAAGGTTGTCTCTTTCCAACCTCCCCTTCGTGTCAGACCTCTGAATCATTGGCAGCAAGGCTGCAGTCACAGCAACGGGGAGGTTTCTTGCTCACATCCATGCTCTTTGGGCTGCCCCTCACAACTAAGGCCTTGCCCTGCTCCTGTCACACTGCCAGTAAATGATGGCATCCCCTTAAGCACCATTTCCTTTTTCATGCCATCTCCAATCACTCTTAGAAGGTTTTGTAAAGAGTAGCCTCAGATATGTAAAACTTTCCTTTTTCAGGCACTTCCCCTGGCCCAGCTACCACGCTGGGCTGTGTCTTGTCCAGGGGAGCATCAGTGATGTCTCAGCTCTGGAAGGAACCAGCAGGCTCAGGACAGAGTTAAAAACGGAGCCTTTGCAGAGATGCTGAGATGATGCCACCAGTAAACTCAGATATGTGGTGCTCCAGTAGCTCAGTGAGAGAGGCTTGTGTCTGACCAGGTGTGAAACACCCCTTGGAGTGTGGTTCTTACTCTGCCCCCATCCCTAGAGCCGGTCAGACACCCACCCCTGGGTGCACTGTCACCTTTGTCTCCTCCTTTCCCATCTCTTGTGCAGGTGTCTCCATGTCCACAGCCCTTCTCCATGCCCTACACTCACTTCCATCTCCAAAGGGTCCTCCTGGGTCCTGCCTGTTCAGCCCCAGCCCCAGGCACCTGCTCTCTCTGGGGTCTCTGAGCTGCTTTGGCTCTTTCCACAGCAGTTCCAGGTGGTGCCAAGGCTGCCAGGTCCCTGAGCAAACAGCTGTGGGGCAGCTGCTCACCCAGGGGGTCTGCAGCTGGCCACAGTGGGGTAGGAAACCTGCCACGGGCTGCTTTCCACCCCCTCTGGAGGCACACACAGGCAAAGGATGCCTGACTCCAGGATAAATGTGGCACAGCTTGGCTCAGAGCACTGGTGTCAGTCTGGGACAACAGATGCACATCAGCAGGGCAGGGGCCCCTTTGTGGTGACATCCTCCCTGCAGACCCCCCCCTGCAGCACCCAGCTCACCCCTCGGCCCTCCTGCTGCAAGTCCTGGGCCAGGCTGGGCTGCTGCTCACCTGCTGGCCACCTCAAGCTTGCTTAAGAGCCCTGGCTGGCCAACATGGTGCTTTCCAACCACTCCAGCTGTCCAGCAAGAGCCCAGAACATCTTCAGAAACAAGTCAGCAACATCTTCCATTTCGTGTCAGGCTGTTGCTGTTGTTTTTTTTAACAAAGTTTTCTTTTTTCTAATTATAGGATGTTGCAGAACAATCAGCTGAGCCGAATCCCTGCAGAGGCACTGAGAGATCTTCCAAATCTCCAATCTCTGTAAGTCATTAAAAATCAATGCTGTGAGCTGCACAGTCCCTTGGGGGCCCCAGGCTTCCCAGCATTTGAGTCATTAGTTCCTTTGTCAAGGATGTTCTGTTCCTTCTTCCTTTTCTTTTCCAATTTATGCAAAGATTACTGTCACTTAGAGTGGAAGGGAGGGGAGGGCAGTTTTCAAGGAAGAAACACTGTCTTGGTAGAGGATGTTGAAATTACAGCTCCCCATGTGTGCATTGTGATGAAAAGGCCACCAGAGCCAATGCATATTTCAAGGAACATTGGAAAATATCCAGCCAAAGAGTCTCTGAGCTCTGCACTGTGGCCCACAGTGGGGAAGGGCCCTGCCAGTGAGCACAGAGGACACTCTGGGCTGTCCAAGTGCAAGCTGGGCCATTACCCAAGTGCAGGAAAGTTGTGCCAGGGAAGAACTGCTGTAAAGACTTCTTGTGATTCAGCCCTGGGAAGAAGCTGAGGCTGGGATTGTGCTTTTGCTTTGAAGGAGCTGTACCCACAGCAGGCTTGTGCTCCTGTGCTCACTAAAATCCACACAACTTCAGAACACTTGCAGTTTTCCTGGGTATGGGCACAGTTGAGAGCAGACCCTGGTAGTGCCAGTGACTTTAGGGAAGGTGTGTTTGGTGCAGGGAGTGCAGCTGAAGCCTGGAAGGGCATTCTGAGTTGGGCTGAACCACTGAAAAACTGATGTTATCCCTCAATCCTTAACTTCAGTCCTAGTCTTACAGAGCTCTTTTATTACAGAAATGTTAGCTGGGAGCAGTTTCTGGGAGTCTCCTGCTTGGAGCAGGACTAACCCAAATACTCAGGGGGGCAGCTGCAGCTTTGTCTATCCAAGCACAGAGATTCCCCTCTCACTGTAGCCTGGGGCTGTTCTTCCTGGGGAAGAAGCTTTTTCTCAAGTCCAACCTAAAACTCCTGGAAGGCAACTTGTGGCCATTATTCTTTGTTTGATCACCTGGAACAACCCTGAAGGGCTTGGCTGCATCACCTTTGGTTGTGGGTCCCTGGCAGTTCTCCTCTCAGCCTCTTCCCTGCTAAGTGAAACCAATCCTGCTCCTTCCACCTCTACTCATGGGACAAATGCCCTGGGACCCTGACTCAGCCACTAGCCCTCTACTGGACCTGTCTCATTCCTCTTCAACACTGGGCACCCCAAAACTGGGCACAATTCTTCATGTGTGGCCCTCCCAGTACCCAGTAGGAGTTTCTGTAAATATTAATTTAAATATTAATTTGCAATGGGGGTGTTGGCTGTGCAGGATATGAATGTTCTTTCTGCCAGAAGAGATTTGAAGCATTTGTTGTTGAAACACCATTGGCACATGGTTGTGGTTATTATTAAATTGTGTTGACATCACCACCAGTGCCAGAGTCAAGATCCCCCCACTCCAGGGGTTTTGAGATGAGATTGTTCTCCAAGTGACTTCTCTTTCAAGGGAAGTGTGACATGGAAGGTCACTGCCAGGCAGCTGCCCCAGGAACACCCCTTCTCCCTCAGCCTGTCCCTCCTGTGCCTTGCCAGTGTGTGACAGGCAGTGCCACCAGAGCCCGTGGCTGCAGAGAGCCACCCTCTGTTTCTGCAGGTTCAGCTGCCACCACTGCAGCTCTGGCCACCAGTCCCAGGGCATTCACCACTGATGGATGGCCACCTGGGCCAGTGCTGGGAGGTCCACACCCTCCATCTCCTCAGCCAAAATACCACAGGGCACGGGAGAAATGCAAAACACTCCAAGAAGCTTCTTGCAGCCCTTTGGGGGTCGTTTAAGGGGCAGGGTGGGAGGATGGCTGGTGTGGGCTAGCACAGAGGTACCTGCTCCGGGTGCACTTTGAGGCCACCTCATCCAGGGTGGTTTTCCAGGTGTCTCCAAGGCTGGGTCAGTGGGAGCCAGGGCCAGCTGGGATCCACCGCTCTTCCTGCAGAAACTAAACAGTAAAAGCAAATCTTAGGAAGAAATAAACTGCTTTAGACAACCTGGGGGAGACAAAGCTTGAAATAAGATCAGAGGGTGGAGTATCTGGGCAGGTCTGGCTTGGACAGACTGCTTTCAAGAGCCACAGCCACAGTGACCAGAGGCTGCTGTAGCCCCTTGTGTCCCATTTGCCCCCAGAACACGCTGCCCAGGCAGGTCAGTTCCCACCCAGGGCCCAAGGTGACTGAGCAGGGACCTCCTGCCTTTCCTTGTTGCTGTGAACCAGCCTGTCCTGGCTGTTACTGCCCTCTCAGAGCTTCCCTCAGCCCCTCACCCCTGCAGTTCAGCAGTGCACAAGCACCCATGCATGGTCCCTCTGGGCTCCTTCACTCCTCCTCTCCTCATCATCCATTTTTTAAGATACCTGTCCTCATTCCCCTGTAACAGAGCCACATCTTCTGTGCCTTCCCCAGCTCCTCCTCTGAGGCTCAGGTTCCTTTCCCAGCCCCTCATCACTCCTGAATCCTGTCCCAGACACAAAATGGGCACAGGAGGGACTGGGACTGTGACCTCCCACTCCTGCCTCTATCTTTAAAAAAACCCAACCAAGCAGTCAGGCCTGACAAGACCTGAATTCATGATGGGAAAAGTTCTAGCACCTTCTGACCTGCAGGTCTGCTCCATCCAGTGCTCCCAGCCACACCAGCCAGGCCCACAGCGCATTCACCAGGCACAGTGGGAGCAAGTTCAAAGGAAAGCTCCTACTGGGAAAAAACTTTTCATGGGATGGAGTCTAAAGTGCCCCTGCAGCCAATGAGCCTCAGTACCCACTGTCATGGTCACAGAGTGCCCAGGGCTTCTTCAGAATCCGAGCACAGAACCAGAGAGTCATCAAGGTTGGAAAACACCTCCAAGACCATCGAGGCCAAGCTGTGCCCAATCCCCACCTTGTCCCCAGCTCAGAGCACTGAGTGCCACCTCCAGCCATTCCTTGGACACCTCCAGGGATGGGAACTCCAAACCTCCCTGGGCAGCCCCTGCCAGTTCCTAACAACCCTCTCAGTGAAGAAATTCTTCCTGATGTCCAACCTGAACCTCCTCTGGCACAGCTTGAGGCCATTTCCTCCTGTCCTGTTGGATTCACACAGACAACTCATTACCACCCTTTTTGGGAGGCCCATTTGAGAGCTGGCAGAGAGTATAAAAAAATTAAGAGATGTATTGGGAACAGCACAGATCTGTTGGCAACAGCTCTCCCCCTGAGCCAGGCAGGTACCCCACTCATCCCCTCAGGAAGGAGGGACCTGCTGCAGTTAGGCTGGGTCTTCTTCATCACATCCCCCCTGATCAGAAAAACAGGCAAGGGATAAGTTAAGCCACAGGGAGCAAATAAATGGGAATTGGTAGACACGAAGAGCTGTGGGGCAAACTGCTGTGGGATCCTGCCCCTTGTGCACCTGAGCACAGCTGTCTCTGCACACTCAAAAGTGCTTCCCCAGGAGTTCTTCACTGCCACTGCTCTGGCTGGAACAGCACAGCCATGGGAAGGCAAAGTGACCTTACAGAGGAAAGGAGCATAGTCAGGAGCAGGACCTAGGTGTCCTGCCTCCACTTGCCAGGTTAAGATGTTTCCATGCTTCATTTGAGAGTCTGCAATGGCACAATGGGAACATGTAACCACCAGACACTGGGAGAGGAAGTATTTGGGGCAGAATGCACAAAAACCATAAAATCATAGAGATGTTTGGATTGGAAGGGACCTTAAAGCCCATCTCATTGCAGCCCCCTGCCATGGGCACTTTTCTCTAGGCCACATTGCTCCAGGCCCTGACCAACCTGGCCTTGAACACTTCCAGGGACAGGGCAGCCACAGCTGCTCTGGGCACCCAGTGCCAATAAGATGAGGAGCTCCAGGAGAAGATTTTTGTAACAAAAAGCAAACAGAGAAACAGCAGTAACTTCTGTAGGTATCCCATCAGTGAACTCACCTGAGCCATCCTGTTCTGTGCTTACCAGAATTCAGGGTAAAGCCATAGGAGGTCAGGCAGGTCCCCAGCCTTCACTTCTCCATCTGTGCCCCCGAGGCTGGGCCCAACTCTACAGCCAGCCTGGGGGGCAGGCTCTGCTGGAAGCCAAAGCTTCAGAAGGGTTCCATGCAATGGAGAACTCCTCCCTGTCTGAGGTGGTTAAAGGAAGGGCAGAAAGTGCTCCTCAGAAGGACCTTGAGCACAGATCACCCCCAGGCTGCAGCGAAACCTGCCCTCAGCATGGAGAGGACAGCAGGGAGCTGTTCTCTAGGGTGGCTATTCCACAGCATGGTTATTCTCCACAGGGACAGGCACAGCCCAGCTCTGCCTCGCCTCAGGACCACACCAAACCCCCTCTCTGTCTCAAGCCTGACTTCTTTAAAGCATGGAGAGCTTGTGCAGACAATGAGGATTTGCACTTCCACAGAATCCCAGAATCATCAAGGTTGGAAGAGACCTTCAAGATCACTTAATCCAACCACCCACCAGCACCCCCACACTGACCCCTACACCACATCCCCAAGTGCCACATCCAGACACCTCTTGAACACCTCCAGAGACAACGACTCTACCACCTCCCTGGGCAATTTATCCCAATGTCTGACCATTCTTTCAGTGAAAAATCAATTTCTAATGTCTGACCTGAATCTCCCCTGGTGCAGCTTAAGGCCATTTCCTCTCATTCTATCACCTGAGACATGGCAAAAGAGCCTGACCCCACCTCACTGTAACCCCCTTTCAGGATGCTGTGGAGAGCAACTTTCTCCTCTCCACATGGAAGCTGCACAGCAGAGACCCTTGGGCTCAGTGGAGGCCCAAGAACCACGTCTGGTGGCACAGCCTGGCGTGGCTGCAAGGGTGGGAAGGTTTCTGGAGACACACAGCATTACAAGGTGGTACCACTGCTGTGCCTCAGGTGCAAGCATGGCCTGGAAAGCATCCTGGGTGTCATCCTGTGCTGCTCCCCTGTGGGGCAGCCAGTGCTTGCAGAGTCCCACAGCTCTCCTTCATCTTTAGAGATGCTCTCCACCCAACACACAGCATGGACAGCACTGTGTCTGGAGGGGAATACAGGGCTGAGATGCTCTGCTTGCTTTCCACTGGTGCTGCCATGGCTTCTCCAAATGTGACTACTCACCTCAGACCAAGAGACTCCAGGCAGGTTGGCATTAGAGTGATTTTTTCCCCTCTTTTTAAAATATCTGAGTCATTTCCCGCAACTTTATGAGACTCTTGTGTATCCATTGCCAAAACATTCACCAGCCTGGAACACCTATAGGTCACCCACAGCATCTGAGCCATCTGAGCCCCAGTGTATTTGTGCTGCCCAGACTCCTTTTTTCCATTCAGAAGGGGAAGTGGCTTCATGGCACTTCGTGACAGCCCATGAGTTACCAGACTTGTATGGCACTTGGTGAAATATTAACTCTCTGTTTTCATGTTGGCAACACATCCTAAGCAAGCAGGACAGCTGAGAAGGGGGTGGAAACAGGAGCCAAGAGGAGTGGGGTGGAACCAGTACCAGACAGAAGGGGATTGTGTGTTGGTTATTTTCTTGCTCTTTCAGATATTTACATTTGGTGTCCATGTTTGTCATTCTGGGATTCAACCAGGATTTGAAGGGGAAGTGTGTATCCTTTAGGGACAAACTGACCCAGGAGAGGACAGACAGACTTCTCAATGCACAAGTCTTTTCTCAGGATTACAACAGAAGCAGCAGAACTAAGTGGAGACTGAGAACAATTGTTTTAAGCTTAGTTCTATCAGAAAAACTTGCCAATCAGTTCAAGTGCTGAGGTGACCAGACAAGTGGGACAGAAAGGGATGCTCTAGCCTCCGTGGGACAGAGAGGAGCGAGAACTCACTGCCTGCACAGCACAGAGTTGAGCTGAAATGTAGCAAAAAACTGTGTCAATGAACTCCAGTTGTCTCCAAATGTGGCAGCTGTCTTGGCTCCTGGGCATTTAGAGAGGATGAGATAGGACACACGGCCTTTGGTGGCACTTGGAAATGAACTGCAGGGTCCCTTTGCTGCACTGCTGGGGTGCAAGCTCGACTCCCAGGCAGGAGGCACATTCAGACCTGCACTCAAGTCCCTCTGCTTGCTGTCTGAGAGTGCTGGGCAGCGCTCCTCAGGCTCTGCAGGATGTGTGCAGTGAGATGGGGACCCAGCTGGAGGGCTGCAGGGAGTTTGGGAGCCCCTGACAGCAGCAGATCAGCGTTACAGACGTGCTTGAGGAGAGGGAAGGCCAGGCAGGAAGAGACTTCAATAAATGCTGTCACCCGGAGGGCAGAAGGAAAGCCATTCCTCCTTTTCATCAGGTGCTGAAGGATGTTGGAGTGCCCTGCCCAGAACCATCAGAGTCGGGGGCACAGTCAGAGCATGAACTCTCCACTCCGAAGTGCCTTGACCCCAGGAAAGCCTGGGGCCCTCCTGCCTTGCACACACACCCCCCATGCCTTCCCCCACGTGGCTTTGGGGCAGCCTGAACACAGGGCTCCAGCTCTCTGTGCCATGGCCTGGGTCCTGCTCACATCTGTCTCTAAAAGACCAGATAAAGAGGAGACCCACGGGTGTCACAAGGACCACTCTTACACTGCCCTGCTTCTGTGGGCCTCCCCCTCTTCTTGCCTTCTGATGAGGGCCTGTCTTCAGGCAAGGAACTTTCCCAAAGCTCACGAGCTTCAGGTGTCCAGGATTTTGTGTGTTCCCCCACAAAAGACATGCTGAGGAGCCAGCACTGGGAGAACACTAAGTTTACTACTCCAGGTGAGGCACACTGGCTCCCTGGGAGCCCAAGTTACTGAAGATCCCTCACTGGACAGACAGCAAGCCAAAATAATGGGTTGGGCAAGTTTCAGGGGGACAGGAGAGTCAGAGTGCTCCCCTTTGGATTCTTTCTCTTGGATATTCCCATGGCCCTGTGTGATCCCCCCATATCCTTCCTAACCAAGGAAGTTGCAGTGCTGAGTTTTGGCAAATAACATTTCAAACCTGGTAAGAGGGATTCCTCCTGCAAACTCTCCCACAGGTGCTATGAATACTGGCCAGCCAGGAGGAGGTTTCCAGTCATTCAACACAACTCTGTGCCAAAAGGGCATTTGTAGGTCTAGGATGCCCATTGCCCCTCACCCCATGTGCTGGCCCAAGGTGTGGATGCTCCAGGTTGGATCACTGGATATCACCAACCATTGGTCATCAGGGACCTCCTGTGGTCTGCACCATCCCTGCCCAGAGGGTTTGGCTTTCCCCAGCCAGAGGTGTCCATGGTTCACTCTGCCCCATGGGTGTCAGCCACCCTGAGGGGGCAAGTGTGAAATCCACCCAGACAGCCCCATCCACATCAGACACCCCCCTGCTCACAAACACCCCTCACTGCAGGTCCTCCAAAGCTGCAGCCATGCCCAGACCAGAACCACAACTGCCCTGTTCCCTGCCAGCTGCAGGATGTGGAGCCCCAGCTGTCAGGAAGGAGACCTTGGCAGGTTTCACTAGATGAGTACAAAGAGGAATTTGGATTCCAAAAGAAGACAAGGCCAAGCTCTGGAGACCAAACCTCCTACCAAGTGTGAGGGAGCTGCTTCCCAGCAGGCTTGATTTATCTGGGAAGCGTGTTGGGAAGCCTGGTGGGGAGGATTAGAGAGAACACGCACACCTGATGGCAATGCTGCAAGCCCTGCGAGGGTGCCAAGGCCTTACGTAATGCTGGGATCCAGTTGGGATCCCTGGCAGAGTATCTGCCTGCTGGTGGTTTGTAGGTGCAGTAACAGCATACCTTGTGCATTCTGGAAGAGTCGTGTGTCAGTCTAATTAACGACTTTGTGGTTTGTGAGCACTTACCTAAAGCAGATGGGCACTGTGTCTGTTCCTCTGCCAGGCAGAAAGAGTCCAAGGTATTTCAAAGTGAGCAGGTGCTATAAATTATAATTACCAAGCTTGTCGAGGTAGAGAAAGCAGAGAGAAAAGAAACCTGGTGGATTAAGAGATCAAGATAAACTCCTGGTTTTTCTTTTTCAAATGCCTATGGAAAGATTTTTTGGGGAGTTTCTTGCAGATCAGCATTTTGGGAAGGTGCTTAGCATGTGTCTGGCTCTTCAGGATGAGTGTTGTCTATATCAGCCTGGAGGGGGCAGGGAGGATTTAATGCCAGCCAGAAGAGTTAAAGTCTCAAGCACCATAAGATTGAGCTCCCCTGCCCCCTTTCCACGCTGCACTTTGGGTTTTCTCTTGTGTCCCTGGCAAGATGCTCCATTCTGGGTGCAAGCCTTGTGGGTGATTCCCTAGCTCTGTATCCCACAAGGATTCACTCTCTTGCTGTTGGGCTCGATGACATCCAGGAAAACAACCTGTGACTGTGTCTCCATCTTCTGTCTCTTGGCAATTCCTCCCATGTGCAGGAAAGTATCTGCTCCTCTCCATGCCAGCACAGGTCAGTCCCCTGCAGCCAGCCACACTCTGCTACCCCTTGGCTAATGCACCCAGTGCACAGGTAGCCACAGTCAGCACCAGTATGCACAGATGGTGGGCAACAGCCTCAGAGGCCCCATTCCCTGCCATCCTGGCCTTGCTCTCATTTTAGTTCCCCTTTCTCCATCACAGTCTTGCATCCCTCTGGAATATTTGCAGAATTCTCTTGCCACTCTGCCACAAACCTGCTGTTCCCAGCTGAACTCAGCCATGGCCTCCATGAGGGGCACTCTGGTTCCCTCAGCATCGTCCCCACCAACAGCACCTTCTCATTTCTGACCCTTGTATGGCAGCAGTGCTGTCCTTTGCTCCTCTGGCCTGCAGAAGGACTCAGTGCCTTCAAAAGCTGATGGGATGCAAACTGGAGGAGAAACTGTGCCACAGATATTGTTCTTAAAAACACTGAAATCATTTTCCTGTTTGCTAAAGGTGTCATTTCCCATCATATTCTGATTCCACTCTGGCTGTACTTGACCCATAATCAATAAGTGCTAAATCAGCCTGACATGTAACTCTGCATGCAGGTTAATTGTACCTCTAACAATCCACTTCCTCCATCCCATTAGTTTGCCACCATTTGGACTCCTGTGGAAATCCAACAGAGTCTGCTCCATCCCCTGTCCCTTAGGGCAGGTAATTTTTTTCATACATATGGCCAGAGATTAAAATGCAAAAAATGA
Source organism: Lanius collurio (assembly GCA_020086605.1). Classification (NCBI taxonomy): domain Eukaryota; kingdom Metazoa; phylum Chordata; class Aves; order Passeriformes; family Laniidae; genus Lanius; species Lanius collurio. Next base: position 357,487 of record JACBWW010000084.1, read on the forward strand.
CTTATAGCAATTCGAGAACATGTGGACTTTGATGTAGACAAAGGAGGAAGGCTCTTCCCACCAGATCAGATTCTCACAAGCATATAAATTCTTATGACAGAAGGAAGAAAAAAAATTCCTTTGGAACCAACATGGCCTGAAGAGCTCAGTCAGTTCATTCCTCATTTCACTTCTTTGATCTGTTTGAGATTTGACAGTTTGCTGTTCACAGCAATATTCTTCTCTATAAATCACACGTGGTGCTGTGCAGTTTTGGGAAGGTGTTGTTTCCACTGGCTGTGGAGAGGATAAAAGCTATGGGAAAACAGGTCTCTATGAAGGCAATACAACACAGTAGTGACCTACAGGCTGTTGGCACAGGGGCTGTCTTGTGGCAAGACCACCTCAGCTCTGCAGCCTGATTTACAGCTACAGAGTCCCTCTGGAGCACAAGGAAGAGGTCACTGAGGGGCAGGGAGGTAGCTCTGGTGGAGTACATGGACTGAAGCAAAGTGACCTGGTGATCACTGCTGCTGAGCACACAGGACCTCAGATTTCACCTCTTATGGACACCCCTGCAGCAGCAAGCAGGAAAAGGAGCCCAGGATGGGTACAACAGTGTTGGCAGTGTGCTGTCCTTCCACTTGAGAGGACACTTGCTGCTGAAAACCTTCCTGTCCCATCCCTGAAATCCCCTTTTCCCTGAGGCCCCTTCCCAGCAGCCAGGTCTGGACAGCCACACAACCAAGTCAGTGGAGTTTTATCCCCACTCCTGTTCTCAGAAGTCTGATCTCCATTTTGGCACTTCAGGCTTTAATAGCATTTCTACAGAGAGGAGAGTCTGGGAGGGTCCAAGAGCAGACATTTGCCACATTCAAGAGAACACTGCAGGCAGATGTGCCACACATCTGGATGTACCACAGTTTATTTTTGTGCACTGATGTAGCCATGGTGTGGTGAATCTTTGCTGGAGTTTGGCTGCTGCCAGTGTCCCTCAGTAGCTGTATGGAAGCAGGAGCCTCTCTGGCTCCACTGCCATGATCCTTCCTCCCAGGTACAGCTTGCACAGCCTGGGAGTCACCTGAAAATGGCCCAGCAGCCCCTGTAGCTTGTGCAGTAGTGCACAGACTGGGAAGAGATGATGCAATTTTGATTCAGGTGGGCTGATGACCCTGGAAGGGACTGAGGTCTTCTCCTGAGGCCACTTCTCATAATTGGGTTCATCAATGATAAAGTGAATTCAGAGGAATTTCTGCTTTTTGGCACAGACTTTGAGCAGGTAAGGTCCTTCTGGTTCTGTGTAGCACAGACTGTCATCCAACCTGCCATGCACCAGCTCTTCCCTGCACCCAGACTGAGCTGCCACCAGAGATCTGTGTTTGTCACAACAGCTTAGCAAGGTCAGACCAGGTTTGAGGAGAATTAGAATTTGAGGTGTATTGGAATACAAATGCAGTTCAAGATTCAGATTTTGGACTCGTGCCTCTGTTTATACAGGCCTGAACCAAATCCCAGGTCTGGGTTCAAAAGTATCCCTGACTAGGAAAGAAAGAGCACGGCTGAACCTTAATTCATATTCCAGCAGCTTTCTGTGCCATTCAGCTCATCTCCCTGTGCTGTTTACAGTGTGCTCCCCAGTCCCTCTGAAAAGCAAGGCCATTTTTACTGCAATGAAGAGCAACAACGTATTTTCAAAAGCCATTGGTAAATCCACTTGGCAGGACATGCATCACTATCTTTTACTGGGGTAAAAACTGGGGCTGGGTCATTGTGTTCTTGGTAGGACCCAACAAGCAGCTTCCCTGCAGCCCACAGGTCACAGTGGGGGGATCAGCCATGCTGGCATTTGGCATTGATGCAAAGAACCCTGGGCCAGGTTTGTGGTTTGGATTTGAGTGGCTGGAACCATGGGACTGGTGTCTTTGTGCCTCTGCTGTGACTGGGGTGCTGGATCCTTCCCTCAGGGTGGAGGATCCTAAAATACCGCCAGGAAGGAGATCAGATTCCTCTGAGTCACCAGCATGGCCTCACTACACAGCCTTCCTTCACTTTGGATAAGTTTCTGCTGTGCCCACGGCTCCCTCAGGCAGGCCAGGTGGGTTTGTCTCCTCTGACCCTGGCTGTCTAGAAGTTACCTCACCCCAGCAGCAGTGGAAAATGATCAGCAGTGCAGAGGGTGAATCATCTCTGTTATCTCAGAGCCCTCTCCAGGGAATGAATCACTCTCTGGAGGAATCTGCTTTTCTCTTCTGGCTATAGGAAGACCCTATAACTGGTTTCAAGTTCTGTGAGAGTAAGGCTGGGGGAGATGTGGTTTTCCTACACTTGGAAAGCAAAAGAAAAATGTCCCTGTCCCCACCCTTCCCTTTTATCCAGCAAAATCAGCCCCCCCAAGCTGGCACAGCCCATCAGAGCGGGGGTACCAAAGCAGAGCTGAGCATCTCTGCTCCCCACAGCCCCCTGCACATGACCCAGCACACGCCTGTGCAGCCCTCAGGGAGATCTATCAGAGGAGATCATCTTGTCCAAAAATACAACTGCAAGGAGCAGCTTACCCTCTAACCAGGGAGGAATTTCTCTACACTCCAGAGCTGGAGGGATTTGAATTTGCAACCACTGTTTGGGGAGCAAGTCAGAAAGGAGGCAGGCATGGCTAGTGGGAACATCACAGACATGGATGTTTTCCTGCCAGTAGGAGGAACTCAGCTGGTCAGATTGGAGTCTTTTCTGCTTAGCAGTAAAAAACCATGAAATGCAGTGTGGTTCTCCCAGTACAATGGTCTCAACAGCATTTCTGAGAGGAAGATTTAATGACCACACACAAGCTGTTGGATGTATCCTCCTCAAGGAGCAGTTCACTTCAGCAGTGCCACAATAAATCCCTGCTGCATTTGTTTTTCATTCATTACTTGCTGGTTTTGAGCAATGAGTTGCTGTGAAGTTTATATAAAGGCAATGTCCATGTATCACATGCTTGTGAGTGTCAGTGCTGTGAAGGATGCCTGGATTCATGTCCCAGGAACACAAGAGTGTTGTGTGGTTTATCAGGCTACCAGCTACAAGTTTAGCAAACTTCAGCCACTTCAGAACTGGAAAATAATACAGAAAAACAGGTGTCTGCATGAATTGGTATCTCCTCCCAGGGATGCTGTGTGGAGATACAAGATAGACAAACTGCCCCAGCTGCATCAGATGCCCCATCTGTGCACACAGAGTGCAAAAAGCAGCAGCTTTCTCCCTTTTGAAATCCTTTCCTGGCATGTACAGAGAGTCATTCAGGTCCCAATGACCTTGAGTTGGGCCAGCATGTCCATGATGATCCCCTGAGTCAATTTGTCTCTTGAGACTTCACTTTCTAATTTTCCCATTCATTGAGCAGGTGGTTGGCAACACTTGGAAGGGGGTGATGGTGATGCCACACCCCAGCCCCTCCAGAATTTCTGCTTGTGCTGCCAATGAAGAGGTCACAGCACATGGGGTGTGTGGAGCTGTGCTTGTCCAGCAGCCTGGCAGTGGCTGTACCTGCCTGGCTCTGCCCACTGGGTACTGCAGTCACCTCCAAACTTCTCTGTACTGACTGCAGCAATCCAGCAGGGCCACTGGTGGTCACACACCTCCCCACACTGTTCCTGCCTTTCTCTGCCCTCACTGCAGTGACTGCAGAACCCACCTTTCAATAAGCAGAGGTCCCTCAGAAGAGACTCTGACAAATGCTGAAATTTAACTCCACCTTCCTCCTCCTCTCCAACACTCTGCCACCTCCCATCTCCAGCTGTAAGAGCTTTCAGGGAAAGGCAGTGCTGCCCTGGTGCCCAGTGTGTGAGGACTAAAGAAATAACAATCACAGCTCACATCCACAATCCACATCCACACTCCTGCCTCTCAGTAAGTCCCAGTGTGTTCCCATTAACCTTTGCCATGACACAACCCATGTTACATCATGAACCTTCACTCCCTCACTCACCCACGTGAGCACCCAGGGCATGCTGCATGTTCCTGGTGGTGACTCAATAGAAGTGATGGACAACACTTGTTCCCTACAACAGCCATGTCAGTGCAAAAGCAGGATGGGTGCCAGGGGTTCGAGCCCTGAGGTGTGAGCACTCCTGATGAACCACAGAGGAGCTCTGGGTAAACTGGAGATAGGGAGGTGAGCAAGGAGTGGACATATTTAAACTGGCAACATCTGTCTTAGAATCATGGAATCCTGGAATGGTTTGTGTGGAAAGAAACTGGAAACCTTATCCCATTCCACCCCCTGCCATGGGCAGGGACACCTTCCACTATCCCAGGGTGCTCCAAGCTCTGTCCAACTTGGCCTTGGACACTTCCAGGTATGGGGCAGCCACAGCTGCTCTGGGCACCCTGTGCCAGGGCCTCATCACCCTCACAGTGCAGAATTCCTTCCCAATATCTCATCTATCCCTGCCCTCTGGCAGTGGGAAGCCATTCCCTCTTGCCCTGTCCTTCCAGACTCTTGTCCCAAATCCCTCTCCAGCTCTTCTGGAGCCCCTTTAGGCACTGGAAGGGGCTCTGAGTTCTCCCTGGAGCTTTCTCCAGGGGAGCATGCCCAGCTCTCCCAGCCTGGCTCCAGAGCAGAGGGGCTCCAGCCCTTGGACCACCTCCATGGGCTCCTCTGGACCCACACAAACAGCCCCGTGTGTTTCTTTGCTGAGGGCCCCAGAGCTGGACCTGCACTCCAGTGTGCCATGAGCCCCTCTCCCTTCTGTCCCAAGGGCTGCTCTCTCTTCTCTTTTCCAGCTGCCTTATGCTTGACAAATACCAAGTTTCCCAGCCAAAATGCAGGCCCCACTGCTCTGAGCCGCTCTGCTCAGCCTCCACTTCCTCCTGTACCTCCTCCATTTCCCTGTGCCTGGCGCCGTGGCCAAGGGGGCAATGCCAGGGCCCAGGGAGAGGCTGGCACAGCTGCCCAGCTTTCAGCAGCTTCTGTAGCTGCACAGAGATTTTGGCAATCCTTCTTGTGCCGTTCTGACCTGAGGGGTTTTGGAGGTGTTTGCAACTGGGGATAACAAAGCCCTCTTGTCTACACCAAAGGCACTTTGTGTGGAGTCTAGGTATTGCTCTGATTTCATTTCCTGAGCATCCCTCATGGAGAGCTTCCCACAGAAACATGCCCCATTGAGTCAGGAGGGAAGACTCATTGCAGTCCAAACAGAGCCCTGCAAACTTTCTCACCGGGTCCTGTTCCAGAGCCAACTGCAAACATGTTTGTGTCTTGAACCTCCATTCACTGCCTGGGATGGTTTTCACAAGTTTTCAGCTGGAAATAGAACCAGGCAGCACTGCTGAGTCTTGCTTGAGGGCTCTGAGCTCCTCTGTTGCAGGGGCAGAGAGCTACAAGGCAGTAATGTCTCATTCACAGAATCACACAATGCTTTGGGTTGAAAGAGACCTTTAAAGGTCATCTTGTCCAATCCCCTGCAATGAGCAGGGACATCTTCAACTGCACCAGGCTGCTCAGAGCCCCATCCAACCCTGAATGTTTCCAGGGAAGTGACATCCATCACCTCTCTGGGCAGCCTGTGTTGGTGTTTCATCAGCTTAGCGTAAAAAAATTCTTCTTTATATCTAGTCTGAATCTCCCCTCTTTTAGTTTAAAACCATCACCCCTTGTCCTGTTGCTACAGACCCCACTAAAAAGTCTGTCCCCATCTTTCTTAAAGGTCCCCTTTAGGCACCAGAAGAGCTCTGAGGTTTCCCCAGAGCCTTCTCCAGGCGGAGCAGCCCCAGCTCTCTCAGCCTGTTTCCAGAGCAGAAGGGCTCCAGCCCTCAGCGTGGCCTCCTCTGGGACCACTCCAGCATCTCCATTCTCCCACTGCATCTACAGTACATTATGACAGCAGAGACATAACAGGCAGAGCAGAAATGTAACCCAGTTTCCCCTTTCCAGGTGAGCACTGGCTGCCTTTGTCCTATCCCAGCTGATAGAAGAGCCCTGGCTCCTCCCTGGGTTATCTGGGCAGGCTCAGGCACCCAGCCCCTCCTGCCTCTGAGTGCCAGGGGGTGCCGAGCTGGGCACAGAGAGCTGGAGCTGGCAGGGCAGTGTGGCAGTGGGGCACAGAGTGGCCTCGAGTGGGGTGACTCCGGAGCTGCCCTCCCTGCCGTGCCCTCAGCTCCTCGCACTTCCCCGGGAGCTCCCCAGCCAGGCACTGACTCAGTCTGGGAGCTCTGCCTGAGAAAGAAGCCGAGGTGTTGGCCCCAGTCATCAGTGAGTTATCGGAGAAGTTTCGCTGCAGTGACATCACCTCCTCCTTATGTTACTACAAGGAACTCAGATCCTATTATGGGAGAGGAGGTAACTCAATCGAGCCTTTCAAGATAAACTCAGACAGGAAGAGAGACGCGATTGCCTGAAGGCACCAATTAGACATTTCTGGTGAGCTCAGCTCTGTTCAGCTGACACACAAGCACTCTGGGGCCAGGGAGACAGCAGCACCTCTCTCGTGTCTCAGGGCTGGGGTGGGACACCAGCGCTTCCTTGCCGAGCTGCTGGCTCAGCCCTCACACCTTCAATGGCCACAGCTCTCCCTCCTGAATGTCCTTTCTGAATGTCCTGTGTTCTGCTGTGGGCAGAGAGCCACAGAGGAGCTCCCTGGTCTGGAGAGAGAACAGCCCAGCCCTGCCCCACTCAGTGCTGCATATGATCTTTGGCAGCAAATATCCTCCAACTTTATCAAGGGAAATAATAGCCCAGCATGTTGCAAAAAGTACTGTGAGGATGGGCTGCAGTTTGGGGTCCCAGTGCCCTGTGGTGACTGGGCTGTGGGGAACATCCCAGTCTATGCTGCAGGCCAGTTACTGCACATGACTGGCCTAAGACACACAGACAGACAGCACTTACTGGCTCTGATGTGTGAGAGGAAGGGAAAAACAGCAGCAAAATTTGGGATGTCTCCTAACAGTGTGGTATTGAGCATTTCTGTTGGTTTCCAGGCTGCAGCTCCCCCTGTAAATGCTTCACAGCCAGAAGGAAATGGTAAAATATGGGTAAATTTGCTTCTGCCAGTCATAGCCTGAGATTTGCATCACATCTGTTAGGGAACAGAGAGACTGGTTCTGGTTATCCCCTGGTTTCTGGTTATTCTGCCAGTCATGTCACCAGCAGCTCAGAAATGCACTTGTACATCTTCTGAAACACTCTGGAGCAGTTCTTGGGACAAGAGAGTTCTTAGAAACTGCTGGGGGTGTGACACAGAAAATGCAAGATCTCAGGTTATGGGTCAGGATTAACACAAACCTCACGATGTGCTCACTGCACGTACCCCACCCCTGGCCAGACCCCCTGAGTGGCTGCACTGGTGGCATTGGCTCATCCTCTGCTCATTGGAAAGGAGCAATCTCCCACTCTTGACCTTTTCTCCTTAGAAAAGGATTTCCCTATCTGCCTGGGTCCTTCTAGAGGTGTTCCTGATCCCACCATCCTCTCTGCATTGCTCCTGACAAGAAGGCAGTTGATTTCTCCTCAAACATTTATCAAACAGACAAGGTTCAAAGCAATGAAGGGGCTCTTCCAAGGCATGTTGGAACCCAGTATGAAGCTGACCTGAAAATGTCCTGCCCAAGGAAATACTTTCCTTTCCCATCCCACACAGGTTCTTCTGCCTCCCCAGAGCTGTCACTCCACAGCAGCAGCAAAGGAAGCAACTGGCAAGCTCAGGCAAACTCACATTTGGTGCTGACTTGCTCCTCTCACCAAGGCTCTGCAGAGATGTGAACACCTGCTCAGGGAAAAAGATGCCTCAGACCAGCAGACTCTGGGTGTTCTTCCAGGCAGCTCCCTCTCTCCCTAACCCTGTAGTCCCTAAAAGGGAAAATGGAGTAAAGTCTGAGGTGACTGCAGGACTTTTGAGCCAGGGTCATGTTGAAGTTTTCCATACACCCTGTGACTCTCAGCAGCAGATGCAGCTCTAAAGCTGGAAGCTGAGACTTTCAGCAGCTGCTGGCTTTCACAGGCTGCTGTTCTTGAATGTCCCACCTAAAGTCACCTCCTCCTGCATGCAACAGACAGGGCAGCTCTCTGCAGAGCCTTGCTTGAGCCCATGATGTCACTTGGAAATCTTGCCCATGCTGACATGTGGAGTCACTGTGGGCCATGCCCTCTCCAGACCCACAGCATCAGGAGTGGGACGAGTCCCTCTCCCAAAGCCACCCAGCAGCCCCATGAACGAGGCGTCTTCCTCTGCAAGCAAGCAAAGGGTTAAAGCTTGCAAGGAAAAGTAATTGAGTGATTTGGTGAAATAAAGATTAAAACATCTCCGTGGAAGGTGAGGAGCCAGCCCCAGCCTGTGCTGTCTCATTTACCCACTAATCAGCCCAATTACCTCAGGTATAAATCATAACACAAAACACTTACGGAGCCAGAGTCACACACTGAAGAAAGGGGAGAACTGTTGGGTTGGTTTTTGTTTAGTATAATTGATATAATTACTAACAATTCTGTGCCAAGAACTTCAGCTTTTCTGCTTCCAGAAGAGAGTAGAGAGCTGTCTGAAAGCCATAGCAATTAGCAATCCCCACATGCACAGCTTTTATTAGAAAGAATGCACATCTATTCCAGAAAGAGCCAGCAGCTCCCTGAGGAGCAATTAACTGTCCCTTGGTGCCAGGAACGCAGCTGTCACTGAGCCCATGTTCCCCAGCCCCTCACCAGTGCTGTGAAGGCACAGAAGGAGTCCTGCCAATCCTGCTGCATGTGAAATGCCCTCACCTGGACACATCCTTGTTCCTAATTTTAGCTCACCTGGCTCCAGATAGGTGCATCTTGCTGTGCTGTGGTCCAAGCAGGCTGCTGATTCTGAGACTTCTCAGGTCCAGCTCCCTGTAACCAGCAGAAAGTCTCCCTTTTGCTCCACTGAGGGGTTGTCTGAGCTCTGATCTCCACACTCTGGAGCAGATTGACAGAAATCATAAGGCTGGAGCTCCCCAACACCTCCCCAGAACATGACCCCAGACAGTGACACACGGACAGCTGCCACACACTCACACCTTGCCCTGCTGCCACCAGGCAGCCCCTGCAGAGCTGAGGAGCAGGAGGGTTCCTCTGGGTCCTGCAGAGGTGACCTCTCACTGGCAGTGAGGTGTGGGGATACAGAGGTGTGGGCACACAGCACATCCACAGCCAGAAGCCATCCAGGAGTGTTAACAAACTCCTTGGATGGATCCAAGCTCTTGCCCATGTAGGATCCACAGGGATCCACAAGGACAGGCAGGTGTCCAAGTACCCCAAAAACCCCACCAAGGGCCTATGCTGCACTTCTCATACCTATGGACACCCCTAGAGGGAAAAGGGCCTTTCCTGAGTGCTGCTAAACAGCCACAGAGCAAATCCAGCAGCATTAATGGTTTCCCCAACTCCTGGGACAAGGTCACACTGACACCAAACCTCCTTGTGGGTCACCTCTGGGGCTTCACCCAGGAGTTCACGAGCACAGTGGGATGTAAAGCTGGACAGCCACAGGCTCCTCCTCGCTCCCTTGGCCCTGGCCCAGCTCAGCCTGGTGCACCAGCCCTTGGCTCTGCTTTACTATCCCCATTTCTGAAAGCTTAGTTCGGGTTTGAGAAATTATAACTGCTCTCATGGATGTTTTCCTTGTCTGTTCTTTAATTAATTAAACTTGAAATTGAGCATTCACTTTAAAACGATTTTCAGTAAACTTATAGGGATTTGGATGAAAGAATATCTCTGGGAAAAATAAGCAATGCAGTTAATTTTTTTTTAACAGTTTATGATGCCAAAACCTAACAGAATTCTTATGCTGAGGAAGGGATGGAAAAAATAAGCAGAGATTAACATTTTCTGCAGAAGTTTTAATTTTGCTGAAGAAGTTCTTGTTTGTCCCGAAATATTTTGATGAAATTTTCAAGTAGAATCCTTAACCTTACTCTGAGCTGCTGCAGGGTTTGCTCTTCTGATCTTTATTCTTTGGAGTTGTTATCTCAAAATGAATGATATAATTCTGATTTGGTTTTAGTTTGGGGGACTGTAAGTGAATTGGGGCAGAACTTGCAATGCCCCCTCTCTCAACAGGAAAAATCAAAATTCGTTGCCTTATGTCAGCCCTCTGAGCAAAGCCACAAAACCTGTGGCAGTGGAACTGAGCTTTGGGGGTGATGTGCTCTTGAGATCCACAGAGGAATCAACAACACTGGCTGAGAAACTCTCAACTGAACAGCCTTGCACCAGCAAGCAGCACTTTGCAGCAATGCAAGAGTATTGGGATTTGGGAAGAGAGAATCACAGAATGGTTTGGGTTGGAAGAGACCCCAAAGCTCATCCTGTTCCACCCCCTGTCAGGGCAGGGACACCTTCCACTGTCCCAGGCTGCTCCAAGCCCCGTCCAACCTGGCCTTGGGCACTTCCAGGGGTGCAGGGGCAGCCACAGCTGCTCTGGGCACCCTGTGCCAGGGCCTGCCCACCCTCTGTGGTTAATACATCAGAGTGGCAAAATGGGAGAAATGGAATAGGGATTTAACCCACCCTGGGTTGTTGTTCCAGTCTAAGAACCAGAACTTGAACTCTGCATTTAAAGAACATTTTTCTGAAGGGTTCTCTGGAAGGTTTGACTGCACTTCTTAACCAGGCACAAATGTCCAGATTTGTCCATCCAGGTCAGGCCAGGCAGAGCAGGAAATGTTTCTTTCTGTGATGTAGGGGAAGCTCTGTTTCCCAGAATTATCTGAGGATTTCACCCAGGAAATGCCACCCACACCCCCCTGCAGAGAGCAGGGCTTGCACCCAGCCTCTCCCCTGCTCCCACCTGGGATGGGGCCTTTGGTCTCCTCCTCCTGCAGTTCCTTGCAGTGTTTTGTGAGTTAAGAAATGTTGGTACCCTTTGAAGAAGGGTCGTGCCTGGGGGGTAACGGTGAGGTTTTCCTCCAGCGTTCAACTTCCATCAAAAATATTACTTTATATAGTCAAGAACAGTAATTTCTTTACCATGTTCCTTTTTGGAGGATCATTGATTTGACAGCCAGGCCATTACAGCTCTGTTAACTTCTTTCTCTCATGCTTTGATAAGAGACAAAGTGCTTTCTCTTCGCAATTTGAATTCAGAGATCTCTCCTTTAGATAGCTTGAAAAAGTAAAATAAGCTCTGTTGGCTGTGGATGGAAATTAAAATTTGCTTTTTCCTTGGTATAATTGGTTCCTGGTATTCCATCCAAATCTGAAGTATTTTCCTCTTATAATTTGGTTTCAAAATCTACAGATAACACATTGTATCCTGTTCACCATCATTGCAGTAAAAGATCTTTAGAGAGATGATTCCCAAACCTAAGTTTTAAACTTTTTTTCATAATAAGCTTAATAATTTTTGGCTTCTTATTCTATTTCAAAACAAGTGTTCAAAAATAAAGTTTCTCACCAAATTAAACCTCAAATTCAACTGCCTTGAGCTTCCCACAATGATTAAAAAGACGAATTGGCAAATGGAGGGGGAGGAAAGGTCCCAGTGTGTGATCCAAGAGCACGGGCTCTGGGTCCTGCAAGGGAGGAAAGGTCCCAGTGTGTGATCGAAGAGCACGGGCTCTGGGTCCTGCAAGGGAGGAAAGGTCCCAGGGTGTGATCCAAGANGATGCTCCGAGTTTGGGGGGGCTGCAAGCCCCGGCTGGCCTGGGGGCCACACGAGAGGGCTCAGCCCAACCACGGCGCTTCAGAGGCTGCCACCGGCTGGCAGCGCCGAATGGACATCAAGGAGGGATGCCCGTCGGAGGCGGTCAGACATCTCCCAGCACAGGCAGGAGCTCCACCGATTCCTTCTCGGGCTAATCACTATTTACAGCCCCGTCCAATCTCCCTGGCCATCAATCCATCCCGCCTCGGCGCCGCTCCCCTTGCGTAACCCTGCGGGCAGGTCTTTCACTGATCCCCACCCTGTTTCTCTCCCACCCAGACGCCTGGATGCCAACCTCATCTCCGTGGTGCCCGACACGAGCTTTGAGGGGCTGCTCTCCTTGCGTCACCTGTGGCTGGACGATAACGCCCTGACGGAGATCCCCGTCCGAGCTCTGAACCACCTGCCAGCGCTCCAGGCCATGACCCTGGCCCTCAACCAGATCTGGCACATCCCCGATTTCGCCTTCCAGAACCTCAGCAGCCTCGTGGTGCTGTAAGCCTTCTCCCCTCCCCACTCCCTCCGGCCGGCACCGGGTGCTGCCCGCGGGCTCCTCCTCCCGTGGGAAGCCCTGCTGGTCACTCCCCACGAGCAGCGTTTTGCTGCTGGGGCCAGGGGCAGAGTTCAAAGAGTCAGGGAATCCCCCTCATTCTTTAGGAAATGCTAAAATTGCCTCTTTTGATTTTTGTCATATTTCTCCCACTTTTCACTGAAGAGCTCTCTGATATAATTCAAAAAATGTTTTGTATTAAAAAAAAAAAAAAATCAGTAACTGGAAACAAAAACCAGATTTTTTTTTTCCTTGAAGGCCCAAGCAACAAAACCCCATCTCATTTCTTTTCCTCCCTCTAATCCCTGTGTTAAAACTACAAGAATTTCTAGCAACATGAAAAAAAAGAATCAAATTGCAACAATTTGCAGTCAGGTCAAAAAAGTAATATTTTCATTTCTTGGAAAATATACCAACTCAGTCTCTCACACTTTTATTTGGTAATAAAAGCCCCCACAGCCCCTTTTATTACCAAATATGATTTTAGACCAAAGGTCCAACGCCAACACCTTGTCCAAGCCTGTGCCTGCCTATTTGCATGGCTGGGACATGTGCAGGTCAGATGTTTTTGCGGTGCTCGCTGTCCGGCGTTTCCCTGGCGGCGTCGGGAGCGCTGCGGAGAGCGGCGCTGCTCCAGCATGGAAACATCACTGCGTGGGCAGTGAGACACCAAACCACCCACAGCACTCAGACAGTGAACTGATCCCTCTGGAAGCTGCTCAGGAGGGACATCCTTTCTATCAACAGAGGCTTTCACATTATCTTCCCTTTAAAAGGAACTTTACATGTGCAAATGAGCTGCTTATTAGTTCTTTGGTGTTGATTAGCAAGTTCAGGTGTGATTGCCAACTGCTTTAGAGCTCCTCTATCCACATGAAATGCCACCTCTCGTTTGGTAATTTGTACTGATACCAGGGCGTTAAGTAATCTCAGCGGGTAGTGCCTTAGTGAAAGTTGAGCAATTATTTCCCTTTCAAAATTTTAAGTGTTTACTGAGACCATCCAGCATAGAAAGTGCTTGGACGAAGCACAGTTCAGAGTTTTATTAAGCATCAATAATGCTTAATGGGATGTGCTGTTTAGACAAAGCATAAAGGCTTATTTAGGAGAAAAGCAAAAAGTAACTTGAGAAAAATCAAAAAAGTAGTTTTCACCCACAACAGTGCTCATTTTGCAAGGCAACCCATGGCCACCATAATGCAACCACTTCAGTCAGCTTTAATAGCTCACTCAGCGGGTGAGCTGACATTTGGGGTTTCATTTCAGCCTCCAAAGCATGCTGCTTTCATTCCGGCTCATCCCTTACTGCAGGCAAGAAGCAACTCCTTAATTAAACGGGCAAGCTTGAGAAATAAAAGTCATTGACCATTAGGTCACAGGGGAGAGAATAATGTCCCACCACATACAATTGGAAGGGAACACATGTGTGATCCTGCCAGGCTCTGTGGGACACGATGCTACATTTTTGTGGGATCACAAGTGTTTGGCAGAACTGGCCCCATAAATCTCTCCCATGCTTCCATGCAAGCCCTTGTCAACACATCACCAGTGGAAAGTCACCCAGTGTCCCTCCTGTGTCCCAACCAGGGATGTGTCCCTGCTCCAGACTCACCCACCAAGCTGACAAGCAAATGCTCCCAAAAGCTGGAGAGAAGACTTTCCCTACCAGGGTGCAGATGATAAATGTCCCTTCATCTGAAAGTGTCAGGATTTGCAGGTAGATGGAGGATCTGGCAGCTGCCATGAACGTTGGAAACTCCCAGCTACAGGGTATTGAAATGAGCCCCTGGGGGAGAAACCAAGGGCAGCTGTGGCTGAGCACAGGGCAGTCTGTCCTGTCCAGCCTGGTCAGTGCTCAGGGACAGGGCTGACCACAGCTGACCACGGCTGACCACAGCTGACCACAGCTGACCACGGCTGACCACGGCTGAGGGCAGGAGTCTCCCAGCTGCAGTTCCTCCTCCACACACCCCGGGCTTTTGGCAGAACTGTTTCACCATCCTGCACTGCCACGAGCACTGACATCAGAGTATCCCAGCCTCAATCTGGAACACTTTAAAGGTTTGGTGTCTGCTAATAAATTACACCTTTGTTGAGGAATTCCCTGATCTTATTCCCATCTATTGCTGCTGCAGGCTTCGAGCTGGGGCTGCAGGCTGTTCAGTGAGCAGAGTTTCCTGTAAATCGCTCATCATGAAATCCATGAACCTCTGTAGTTGGCACTTCCCAGCTTTAATAACAAGGGCTCTGTGTGCTGGGGTGCTGGCACTGTGCTTTGATGGCAGAAGAGAGGCAGATATTTGATCAGGATAGCTCATGGCAATAGGATGTTACCTTCCAGTCTGATCTTTTCAGGACCAATATCTTAATATCTGCAAGCAGAAGTAATCCTGAATACTTTTCAGCTGATGGTTTGTGTGAAGTAAAGGTCGTTTTGCAAAAATCATCACCTTTCTTGAGCATAAAAGATTTTTCATTCAGCAGTCAGCATCTGAAACCCCCATGCTGCTGTGCTGACAGGCCAATAAAGTGCATGGCAGCAGTCTCAGTAGTGCCCCTCATTTCCTCTGTGAGCTGAATTCAGCAAGTCTCAAGCCAGGAATCGCAGCACCTCTTTCAGCCCCACTCCCCAGAGAGGTCCACAAGTAAAATCTTACAGTGCCAAGAAATGCCCCATGCTGCAGAGGTGTCCTTGCTGCCACATCTCTGCAGTGGCTGCAGCTCCCTCTGTCCTGGGGTCACCAAAGGACCTCTCAGCAGAGATGCTGGGATGTGTGTGGGACACGGGGTTGGAGTGACCCTTCCAAAACAGGCCAAGCAGTAGAGAGGTTTGCCCTGTAATGAGGGACCCGGATAGAGAAAATCTCCAAGTAGTTTTACTTTCATCACATAGCAGAGAACCTCCTAACTTAGGGCAAATGAGGTCAAATCCAGATCCCAGATCCTTCCTTGTTTGGGTCCACAGGAAGCCTTAGCTCCTGGAAATCTCCAGGACTCAGCTTGGCCCTGTAATGGGAGCAAAAGAGATGCTCCACTCCTCTAACCTGGCCCTCATCCTTGCCTACCTGGTCGAAAAAATGGACTCTGGGAAAAGTTGTTCTGCTGCCACTACCGGTTAGTTTTGTTTAATGCCCTCTAATTCTTGTGCTCTGTGTCCATCTCCTCTGGGCCACTGCTGTATTTGGCACTATTGTACCCTTCCCTCAGCTCAGCTGTTCCAGTCTCCATCCAGTTCCCTGGTTTGCAACATGGAACCCCAGACTGGTTTGGGTTGGGAGGGATCTCAAAGCTCATCCTGTTCCACCCTCTGCCATGGACAGGGACACCTCCCACTGCCCCAGGTTGCTCCAAGCCCTGTCCAGCTTGGCCTTGGACACTTCCAGGGATCCAGGGGCAGCCACAGCTTCTCTGGGCACCCTGTACCAGGGCCTCCCCTCCTCACAGGGAGGAATTTCCTCCCAACATCTGATCCAAATCTCAGTTTTTTAAAAAAAATCTATCCTCTTTTCCCCTTGTCCTGTTATTACCTGTCTATGTAAAATCAGAAGTTAGTTCACATATCACACTTATTTTTTCCTCCACACCTTCAGATGGAGAGACCAAATCTACACCCTGTATCAAAGACAAAAATTAATTCTGGTTTATACCAGGGTACAATGCTCTTCTGTGCCCATTCTCCCTCTTCCAGTTATCCCTGTCATTTCATTTCATTTTTTCATAGTTACAGAACACCAAGACCTCTTTCCTGGACATATACAAATCCCATTAGTGTGCATGCTCATATAAGCCTGGTTCTCCCCTCTGCTGCACTTGACATTCCCACAACCTGAGTATCAGCTGATAATTTATTGTCAAGGTCACTCAGCAGCACCTTTCAGCTGAAAGTGTGCTGGAAATGTGTAAATGAAGGCTCTTTAGTAGAATTCCTCTTTCTTAAAGTTTTTATCATTAAAGAAAACAATGCAGCTCTCTCTCTATCAGAATGATTTAGTGATTAGAAGAGAAGAGTGATTAGAAGAGAAAATGTGTTTGCAAGGCCCCTGGTTCCCATTCCCTTCTGGTCCTTGTTCTGGTGGAACTCTGGCTGGGCTCTCAGAAGGGACCACAGCTTTTCAGGGTCTTCCTTGCCTAGGAGCAAACATCAACATATCCCTGCTTTCCAGGGAAGCTGATCACCAGGGATTTCAGCTGACATCTGTGGCACTTGGAACTTCCCAGCACCACAGAGGCCAGTCTGGGGCACTGCAGTGTCAGGATGAGCCTGTGAATTCTGCTCCCACCTGTGCAAGGGAGTTACCAGTGCTTCTCTGGGAAGTTGTTGGGAACCTCGGTGTTGGCAGGCAGTGCCAGGCATGTGCAATTCATTATCACTAAGAACAATATTGCCTGGAACATCTGGGTCCCATTCATGAGCCTTTTAATTGGCTAAAGTGCCTTTTCTCTTGGAGGACCAAGCTCGCTGCTTTGGCAAAAGTGGAATTCCTTCTCCAGCACTTGAGGAAGAAGCAAATCATGGCCCAATCACCCTGAGAATGTCCCTTCTGATTGAGCTTAATTCTTCACCAGACAAGTCTCATGCTGGTCCTTCACTCATGGAAACAATCCATGGAATTTGCACCATTTATGGTTCAGGTTTCTCTACTTATCCATGGCCAAGTTGAGGAAAAGGACAATTTTGCCACAATAGAGATGCAAGCTCATCGTGGCACGGGCTGGTCAGGGGAGAATTCATATGATGTCAGATTTGAGCTTGGTTCAAATCATCTAATGCAAATAATTGATGGGAAATGTTTGCATTTGTCCTTTTTGAGAACAAAAAGTGAAGTCATTAAAAATGAAAGCGATGGCAAATCCACCACTTCTCTTTGTAGTCTGTTCCAGTGGTTAATCATCCTTAGTGTTAAAAAAACCATTCATATTTCCCATTTGAATTTTCTTTGGCTTTGACTTCAGACATTTGTTCTTATTATTCTTTCCTCCACTCAATCACAGAACCATTTTAGTACCCAGTTTCCAACCAGGAAGAATCCTACACATTACACTACACTCATCCCCTTGATCTTATGTAATAATCTAAACAGATTGAGATCTTTAAGTCTCCATCCTACCTTTTTCCAGCCCTTGGATCATTTTTATTGCTCTTCTCTGCACCCATTTCAGCTTGCAACATCCAGTTATGAGTGTGGGTATCAGCACTACATTTGTCCTGCCAGATCTGCTTTCACCAGTGTACAGTGCAGATGTTGATAGGATTTCCCTTTCCCTGCCCACACAGAAAAGCACCTTCATTAAAGCAGTATTCAGGCACTAGCTCAACCTGCTTCCCTTCTGTGTAAGACAAATGTGCAGTCCCCTTGAGGTGGCATTGCCAGAGTTGAAGGTAATGCCTGTGTTGGACTATCTTTCAGATTGTTCTCCAGGACCTTTTAATTCACTGGAAAAATAAATGGGAAAAGCAGTAAAATGAAAACTGAACAAATTTGACTAAGGGTGCTGCATGAGTGATGGGGAAAAAAATCACATTTATTCCCAATTTCTGATGAGAAATTGTTGGCAAGGACAGAAAATCTTCTATCTAGAATCTGTAAAGCATTTTGTATCATAGGTCAGAATGAATCTTGATATTTTCTGCTCTGTTTCTAAATTCTCACCACCTGAGGCACCAGCCAGGCTGCTCCCCAGCCTGTGGGGGGGTCTGCAGCCACTGCCATTTGTGTTGGTTCCAGCAAGACACAGCAAGGGTTCCCCTGGCAGCAGAGGAGCTCGCTTGTCCCAGGCCGTGTGGGAGCCCTTGTGCTGCTGCAGGAGCTCCTGGGCCAGCCCCACCCTGGCGTGGCAGCAGCTCCTGCTGCTTTCTAACAGAGGTGCATGGCTGAGAGCAGTCTGCAGGCCAGCCCAGGATACAGCACTGCTCCTCCTGGGCAAAGCTTCCTCCATGGATGGTTGCCCAAATTCATCCTCGCTCCGTGGGACTGACCTGCAGAGGAAGAGACACGGATCCCAAAGCTCATTGCCCTTACCGAGGAGAGGGGTGGGTTCTGGCTCCAACAGCAAAGGCTTAAAGACTTCCCATGTTTTCGCATTGTAGGGGCTGTTTATAGCCCAGAATCAAGTACCTTGGGCTGCTATCACACCAGCTGAGCTGTAATTTATATGGCAGAATATAACGTTGTGTGGGCTGAGCTCAAATTGACAAGCACTGGAGATGTTGCAATTCCACTTGTTAAAATTTGTTTACCAGGGGAGAAAAAAAAAAAAGGCAGGATGGAAGACAGGAACATCTTTTCAAGTGTTTACCTTTCCAGCTCTCTTATTTCTATTATTGCCATGTGGTTGGGTAACTCTAGAGTTCAGCTTGGACAGCAAATTTTTTTATAACTCCCTTTTTTGGCTGTTCATAATTTTCTCAGCAACAAAGAACTTCCTTCGGATGATTTTCATTACTCTGCCTCCAAACAAAGCACTCTAGAGCCAAATATAAACACAGCAGGTGATTGCTTTTCTCTGCTGTCTCCCTGCCTGGCTGCAGTGATAGCAGGCAGCTGCTCAGCATGTCCGAGCTTGGAAGGGTGTCCAGTCACACCATCCTGACACAGCTCCTTCAGCATTCCCTGTCCCCACACTGTCCCCTCACAGAGGACAGGGGTTTGGGGCATGGGGTCCTGTGGTACCTCTTCATGTGATCCCACAGCAGCTCCAGACCCAAACCCTTTCTCTGCCAATTGCAGTATCCAGTGCCAAAGGAACTCAAAATGGTTGACATCACCAACTGAGGAAAAGGCAACATGGCCAGAAGCTGTTAACATTTGATGGAGGAAACCATCTGGGCTCAAACTTCTTTTCTTGTGACAAAGAGAAATTTCTCCCATAAGATTCTCATTTTGATCTCAAGCTTCTTTTCTCCTCTAAAAGTCACAATCCAAATTTTCTTGCAGGCAACATCCTTTTTCTTTTTTCCCCTTTGCTCAAAGGAGCAAACATATTTTATCAGGTATCTTTCCCTTCCCTTCCCCTTCCTCTGAAATGTCTGCATGTTCTCATCCCAATGACAAACATCCATCTCGGGCTGTTTCTGTTTTGCAAGCCCCTACCACACTGCCCCAGAGCCTGCCTGTTCCTCCACTCCCAGCTCCCTCCTGTTTTACCCTGGAATATTTGGCTGTGGGAGCTGCCTGTGCTCAGCCAAACACCTCACACTTCAATCCAGGTGGAGTGTGAGATTTTTCAAGCTGAGACACATTTAGATCAAGCAGCAAATAATGAAAAAATCATTGATCCACCTGCCAGCAGGGAGCCTCCCCCGGGCTCTTGGAAGGAGGCAGCAGCATTGGACAAAGGCTGGTGCATCCCTTGCTAGAGTTCTCATGGGCATGGGACAAGAGGACCCCCATGGGGAGGGGTTTGGCAGCAATTCACCACCTGGACTGGGCATAAAAAGAGAATCTGAACTGATGGGGAGAGCTGCCCTGAGAGAGCTGCCCCTCCTCAGTGGGCATTTATCACACAGACCATGGCAGGGCAAGCACGGGCAGAACTAAGGGTGTTCAGTGCAGACTGGGCAGCAGTGGGTTGTCCTCTCCTGCTTTTCAGCAGACTTTTCTCAGACTGCTCACAAGAACTCTCTCCATGGACTTGGAGGTGCCTTTGAGTGGGATTTCAAAGGGAGATGCACAATTAGCCACAAGCTCACAGATGTAAAGGAGGTGACACAGAAAAAGCCCTGAGATGTGCACACATACACATGGGTTTCTGATAATCCAAGGTGAGGAATCCAGCAGTTAGAGCCTTGGGTTTGCCAAAAGACTGGGACTGGGGAGTGAGGGATCCACGGAAACACAGAACCCAGGACTCCAGAAACTCATCACCTGCAGAGCTTCCAAGGAAAATTACCCCAGGTGGCTTTGCAGGAGCCCCCAGCATAAGGCTCCCCAGTGCCAGCATTAAGGCTGGGAGCTCCCAAGCCTTTAAGCACTAGATGTTTGTGGCATGTAGCAGCAGGATGAAGGGGAACAGGAAAAAACTGTTTCTATGGTGCAGAGAATGTGCATCAGCCTGTGGCATGGCCCCAGCACTTCAGCCAGGCACTCTGAAGCATTGAACTGAAGACAACTCTCGTTGCAATCAAACTGGAGCTGCTCCAGGAACTGGCAGGGTTTTCTTTTTTTTTTTTTTTTTTTTGGTCTTTTTCTTTTTTTTTTTTTCCTTTTTTCAAGTAAAGATAATACAATGTGACTAACAGGATGATTTTGGACTCAGAGTCTTCTTGCTGCTACTAAGGCTCCAAGGAGTCCAAATATGATTGTGTCCTTAGACAGCACCCAGCGCCCATGAACAGCTGTTGAAGCCCCACGGTGGGCTGAGCCCAGGGTAGGCTGAGCTCTAGGGTGTTTCTTGAAGCTTCTTGCTTAAGCATGTTCATCCACAGCCACCTGGCAGCTGTGAAGGTGGAGATCTCAGGGAAACTCCTACATCAGCCTGGAATTCCTGAGAGGAATGGGAGCTCTGTAGCTGCTCTGCAAGCACTACTGCACCCAGCACGTGTCTCGTGGGGTGAGAGGGAACTCTATAAGTGCCCTTGGCTGTGGTCAGCTTGCAGGATGTTCTGGACCACGGCTCAGACCAGAGGAAAAGGTCAGTTTGCACCCCCACTGACCATCTCTGTTTTGTCCACAGGCACCTGCACAACAACCGGATCCAGAGCCTGGGAGCCAATGGCTTTGATGGACTGCACAGCCTGGAAACCCTGTGAGTCCCCTGGTTTATTCTCTCTCCTAAAGACATGGGCTGTGTTCACCCTCCAGCACAGCATGCAGGAAAGGGGGGCAGCCCCCACGTGTCACTGGTCACCATGCCCTGGGAGCAGCAGCAGGGCTGGCTCCTGGCACCAGGACGAGTGGATGCCCAGGGTGTGATGCTCACTGGGGACCAAGAGCCTGGGCTTTCCTCCTGTGGCTGTGCAAGCTGGTCAGGCTGTGCTGCTGCTGCAGGGGGATCTGTGCCCATGGGCACTGTGGCTGCCAAGGGGTTCTGAGGCCCAGGACACCTGTCTAGTCCAGGTGCAATCCCAAGAGTTTGGATGCATGCCCTTCTCAGGGAGTATCTCCTTCCTCAGCACATGGGCATGGTCCTAAAGCCTCCCCAACACCTGACCACCAAAACAAGGGGCTGTCTGGAGTTTGGGGCCTGTAAACTCCTCAGGGGTCTGTGGGGTATCTCTGTTTGAGAGGATCTCATGTCTCCTGGCATCACCCATAGCCAGCTGACTTCATTTTGCACCATGGGCTTGGCATGGCTGGGAAACAATCCATGAGAAGACTGCAGGGAGGATGGGAAGCAGGAGTGAACTCACCTCCAGGACACATCTTCAGAAAGGTAGATTGAGATTGGATAGTAGGAAGATATTCTTGGCTGTGAGGGTGGACAGGCCCTGGCACAGGGTGCCCAGAGAAGCTGTGGCTGCCCCTGGATCCCTGGCAGTGTCCGAGGCCAGGTTGGATGGGGTTTGAAGCAACCTGGGACAGTGGAAGGTGGGATGAGATGGGCTTTGGGGTCACTTCCAAGCCAAACTATTCCATGGCTCTGTGATTAGCAGCAGGGGGCTCACCCTGAGCTGAAGGACAGCTTCATCCCACAGCCTGGCCACACATCCCCTGTGCTGTGACAGCTGCATGAATGGCCTGTGCCTCGTGTGCTGTGCCCTGGCCCAGGAGGAAACATAAACAAGCAAACAAATAAATCGAGGCTCTGAAAGACTGGAAGAGGTGCCTGATGCCTTCAATTGTGCAGAAACATGTCCCTTCATGCAGGCTTGGGGTCAGAGTCAGGCCCTCGCTTCCTGCCAAGAGAACCAGGGGGTCTGGGTCATGGCAAAAGGAGATGCTGCTTCCCAGCATTCAAGTGCCACTCAAGGAGACAGGGCCCCTCTGTGCCCAGCATGGTGCCAACAGCAGCTATCGGGCAAGAGTGGCAGCAGCAGGCAAACCCTTGGTCCCCAGACACTCCTCAGGGCAGGACCATGACATGCATTGTCTCTTCCTTGCAGACTGGCAGATCCTGGGACCACCCAGAAGGGCTCAGCTGGGGAGAGGTTGAATGTGCCAGGGGTGGGAGGCTGATGGATGGTCTCCTCTGGTGACCCACGGGTCCCAGCTTGGCTTTCTCCCCAGTCATTTCTGGTGGTCACAGGCAAATATGTGAGGGCAGAGCTGTGGCACCCAGGCAGCACAAAGGCAGGCGAGCTGCAGGAGGAAGCAGAGAACTCACTGATGGAAGAAAACCTTTGGTCTACAGCTGTAGCAGACATGCAGCAACATCCCAGCCTACATCTGGGCAGCCCTGCTCTGCTGCCAGGGCAGTTAGAGATCCTGCTGCCCATGCCAAGCAGGATGGAGCTGCAGAGGAAAAGATGGCCCCTGGTTTGCTGGGGGAAAGACTAAAGGGTTTCATAGCCCTGGGAGATAATTCTGTTTCCACAGACATTTGTGCCGAAAGCTCATTTTCCCTCTCTTCCACTCTGCTCCCACCCTCACACTTTCTTTGCCTTTTGCTGCTCATCCAAGGTGCCACCCAGCACTTGGGGAGCTCCAGGTCCCCTGCTCTTGCTCCCCATCCCCGCAGGGACAGGACAGTGCAGCAATGCAGGCACTGTGGAGCACTGCAGCAGTGCAAGAGCTGCCTCTGCTGATGCTCATCAGGCAGCCCTGGCAGCATCCGACCTCCAAGGGTGCTCCTGTTGAAGCAGGGCACTGCCCATACCCAGGCTCTGCCCATACCAAGGCTCTGCCCATACCCAGGCTCTGCCCATGTCCAGGCTCTGCCCATGCCCAGGCACTGCCCATACTGAGGCTCTGCTCGTGCCCGGGCTCTGCCCATACCCAGGCTCTGCCCATACCAAGGCTCTGCCCATGTCCAGGGGATCTGCCCATGTCCAGATTCTGCCCATACTGAGGCTCTGCCCATGTCCAGGCTCTGCCCATGTCCAGATTCTGCCCATACCCAGGCTCTGCCCGTGCCCGGGCTCTGCCCATACCCAGGCTCTGCCCATGCCCAGGCTCTGCTCGTGCCCAGGCTCTGCCCCTACCCAGGCTCTGCCCATACCCGGGCTCTGCCCATACCCAGGCTCTGCCCATGTCCAGGCTCTGCCCATACCAAGGCTCTGCCCATGCCCAGGCTCTGCCCATACCCAGGTTCTGCCCATGCCCAGGCTCTGCCCATGTCCAGGCTCTGCCCATACCCAGGTTCTGCCCATGTCCAGGCTCTGCCCATACCAAGGCTCTGCCCATACCCAGGTTCTGCCCATGTCCAGGCTCTGCCCATACCAAGGCTCTGCCCATGTCCAGGCTCTGCCCATGTCCAGGCTCTGCCCATACCCAGGCTCTGCCCATGTCCAGGCTCTGCCCCTACCCAGGCTCTGCCCATACCCAGGCTCTGCCCGTGCCCAGGCTCTGCCCGTGCCCAGGCTCTGCAGGACGCACTGGTGCATGAGTGTCCCACAGCCCCACCCTGCACAGCTGCCTGCAGCAAGGACAGTGCTGTGGCAAGGAGCTCCAGACTCTCCACTCTCTCCTCCATACTTGATCACCCTGAAGAGGTTTCCTCCAGAGAGGCCTTCTACTCTTGGCCTGAGATTCTCACCATCAGGCCAGCAAGCATTCCAATTCAGTGATCCTTGAGGAACGTGTGTTCCTGGAGAGGAACCACCCCCATGCTGATCCTTAGCACCCACCTGTCTGCTGACCAAAGCTGGACAAGCTCTGCAGCAAAAACCTGCCAAGCTTTTGGCTGCACCATCCCCGCCTAGACCTGCATCTACCTACCACCTCTCAGCTCCTGTGCATGTGGAGACGATTACAGGCTCCACATTTACCCTTTAACTCAAATTATTATTACATTCTGTTGACAGCACTTAGCACATTTTCTTGGCTTGTGGAGGCCAAACTGTGCTCTCAGTTACCCCGTGGGCGTTACCTCCTGGAAGGAGGCAGGATGGTAAGGGTTGGTGAAGACAGAAATTTCTCCAGGGTTCCTAAAATGAGTATTTGTGGCCAGATGCTGATTACAAACCAGGCACAATAGTTGAAGAACTGTAAAATTTGAGAGGAAAACATTGTTTCAGGTTTTTCAGAAGAGCCTGGGAAGTTTTAGGTGCAAAAACCTCTGTTTCCCTAAGGGAACTATTTCTTCTCATATTCTGCAAGACAGTAAAACTTCTATTTTTATTTAATGCCAAAACCCTAAGAGAAGCAGCCACCACTGCCCCATGCAGGTCTCAGCAACATGCGAGCTGTGTAAGTACAACCACACTGCTCACCTGCCCCAAGTCCCAGCATTCCTGCAAAAACAGATCCCACTGGAGCATCTTTGTTCTTGGAGAGGGCTTGGCCCTGATATTTCAGGAGGGCAGCAAATGTAGAAAGAGGTGAAGCCAGATGAATGACATCACATTTCCCTTACATTGACCTGCAGCTTCTGTGCCCAAGTCAGCTCTCCCAAGTGCACAGTGGCTCTGTGTTCTCCACACTGATGGGGGGACAGGCAGATGTGCAGCCCCCACCAGGTCAAACACCAGCATGCAGCCAGAAAAGCAGCTCCAAGAAAATTTTCTCTGTCAGGGCAAGACCTGGCTGTTCACCAGCCACCCCCCCAGCCTTCTCTTCCTGGGAAGGAACGCTGGCAGGTAGGCTGGAAGCAAGTCAGAGCAGCCTGGGCCAGATTCCCAAAGGGGTTTCGAAACAGCCCTGTACACCAGTGAAATTCCCTCTCCAGTTCTCATCAGCCTGAGAGATGACACAGAACAACCCTGCAGGGCTGTGGGAAGAAGCCCCAAACTGAGCCATGAAACCAAGGATCATGGTCAGAGTGGAAGCTTGGCATTTTTTAGCCCTTTCCCAAAGACATGGAGTAAATAAGAGTGTAAATATTCTGGTGTGACACATTTTTGCTGCAGCCCCTTTGGGTAATGGCCTCGATTCTGTACACAAAGTGTAAGGTCAGGGGATGCCCACAGGAAATGCAGGGAGGAGCCAGCACTGCCCCATGAGCAGGGCAGGGCCTGCTGGGCACAGAGACCATAAATACCAAGGGGAGGACATCCATTACCCATTGGCATGGCCAGAGGGAAAGGCCTTTGGCCAAGGCGAATGTTTGGACCACAGCAAATGGCCTGGCACAGTGGGGTGAGGGAATCCTGAGAGGGTGAGGAGTGAGGAGTGGGGAGGTGAAATGAAAAGGAGTCAAGAGAAGCACCATCTTTTGCAAGAAGTAGGTGCAAGGCATGCCAAGAGCTGAGACTGCAGACACATTGCCCTTCACATCCCTTCCCTGCTCCAGATCTGCCTTGTCAGACCCAGCCGTGGTGCACTGTCCTTTGGGGTGTTTAACGTGCTGTGAAACACCTGGCAGGGTAACCTGTACCTGCTTCTGCCATTTGGATGGAAAGATCCTGACTTCTACATTTCCTGATTGGTTTAGACTTAATTTCTCAGTAGTGAACAATGCAGCAAGAAGGGCAGGGGGACTCAACACCTTCTAGTGGGAGATGTCCCTGCCCATGGCAAGGGCTTGAAATTAGATGAACTTTAAGGTCCCTTCCAACCCAAACCATCCCACAGTTCTCTGATGGGACTTGTGTATCACCAGCCTGGTGAGGAGGAGGGCTTATGGAAAAGCTGATGGAAGGAGCAGTTCAGCAGCAGCCAAGAACATCACTGCAGTGACAGAGACCTTGTGCACTCAGACCTTGTGCTCAGGGCTGGGGGCAGAGTGCCTGGGACAACGTGGCTGTGGTTCCAGAGGAACAGCAAGGGAAAGCAAAGGCCTGCATGGTGCTAACACAGGGGCCAGGGTCCCCACTGCTGTATGAGGAGAGTTTCTCATGAGGGGATCCCTGTGACAACAATTTCCACAGCGAGGCTGGTCTCATGCTGATTCGCCCCAAGCCAGGCCAGGAGACCCTTCAGAGACAGAGTCAGAGAAGTGGGTATTTGCTTTATTCAGGCTGGGTGTGTGGGGGATCGCTCCTCCAAACACACACCCCGGTACCTTCTACAGTACAGTACTTATGGGTTAAATCATGAATATTCATTACATTCATTGAGACAGGTGTGGTTATACAAATAATTTCCCGTAAGCCATTAGCATACGGGTCACGCATGCGCTGAGGAAGGCTTCTCCTCTTCCTCGGGGGTCTCTGTGATGAAGATCAGCAGTCTTCCTCATGGTGCCCTTTTCACCTTTCTCCCTGGGGCATGCAGAGTCCTTTGAGGAACGATTCAGCGGTTTCTGAGATGATCTTTGTCCCTTCTATCTTGACAAGATCAGAGCGAATCCTACTTCCAAGGTTTTGTAATTTAACATTTGCTGTCTGAATTAACATTTGCTGTCTCTTCCTGTCCCCCCCTATCTTGACAAGATCAGGGTAAATTCAGGTTCTTAGGTTTTATACTTAACATTTGCTGTCTCCTAATAGTTAACTGTGCTTGCATGAGTTACCCACTGACTACCCTTTACTCAATGCCCAGGTTTCCACCTTCACCTGGAAAGCTGAGCAGTGTCCTAAGGTCCCTGAGCTTTGCCATCAGTCTGAACACAGTCTAAAGGCTGGTGAATAATTGCCTCATACCTCAGAGTGCTCAACTTTGGCCTCATCAGGTGGATTGTGGTAACACTGGATTTATCCCTCTGCATCCCTGAAATATGAATATCTCATGGCTCAGAGCTGAAGGGGAAGGGCAATGAGTGAAGTCCCCCCCTACACGACCGAGCTCCAGGTCACTGCTCTGTGCAGAGGGATGGAGGGGGAGGGTGACCTGAACCTGTGCAGCTGTAGGTGTTTGAAAGTGTCTGTGCAGGGCCTCAGAGACAGCCATGGGGAGGGCATCGAATCGTGGTAGCTGAATTTCAGAGCTGGCCCCAAATTCTCGCTCCAAATCCCAGCACACACAGACCATCATCCAGCATTTCCACCTTGCCTGCAGGCCTCAGCCCTCAGTGTCCCCACAGCAGAGCAGAGCCCAGAGCAAGTGCAGAGAGCAGCTGAGAGGGGACAGAGGCTCCTCATGGACCTTCCCAAACCTTCCACCAAGGCAGTTGTGGAAGTGACTCACTGAAAATGCCCCTGGGATGGGATCTGTGCTTTGCTGCACTGAGCTGCTTCCTCAGTATCCTGATGCTCCAGCCCTGCAGGGTCAGCATGGGTCCCCAGCTTGGTGGCATGATCCCAACCTGCCCTGCCAGAGGATGGAAGGAACTTCAGCAGAGGCTTAGGCACCCAGATCTGTGCATTTTTCCTGCCATCAGGACAGTTTTGTCCAAGCAAGGAGAGGTGTGGTGGCCCTGGGGGCTGACTGGCACACACACACACAGCAGGAAGCCTGGGGAGGCAGCTCCCTGGGGTCTCTGCTGTGAGGTCAGCGGGCAGCAGCAGCGGCTCCGGCGAGTTTGTGCTCTCAGCTGTGGCTCAGGTGGGCTGGCAGTGCCAAGCAGCACCCTGGCAAGGCGTGTGCAGGGTCTCCAACCACAAAAACCAGCTCATATTCCCCAACAGCTGCTCAGAGCTCAGTCTGGAGCTGTTGAGGCAAAGGGGAAAATGCAAAATAAGAGCTGTGGCCGTGCCAGGGGGCCGGTCACGGACACAGCCGAGTCCCACGGAGCAGGGACCGAAGGCAGGGGCCAGGGCTCCTCCTGCCTTGGCACACTCACACAGACCAGAAAGCGTGTCCTGGCAGTGCCCTGCCCTCCCAGCCCGCAGCAGGCCCAAGGTGGCTCCCGGGGCACGGGCAGGGCTGGGAAATGAACGGCTGCTCCCCAGGACCAGCTCAAAGTGCTGGAGGCCTCCGGGCTACAGCCAAAATAGCAATAATCTGCCCCAGCAGCGCTGCTCCTCTGGGAAATCTGCAGCCCATCTCTGACACGGACGTGATGAGGAACCAGTTCAGAGAGGCCATGCAGGCCTCGCCCATCCCCTCCACCTGAGATGACCTCGCTCTTTCCTATCTCCCCGGGTTCTCCCTCCCCATCCACATCCCTGCCAGCTCCTCCGCCCATCAGACAGAGGAGATAAATCACTTGGAAAGAGCAAATCTCCATTCATTTAAAAACCTTTTAATTTATTTTTTAAAAATAGCACTAATAAATTAAAAACATCTCCCAGAACGGCTGAATCCAAAACCCTCTGGCTCCAGGCATTTTATCTGCCTAACCTTGTCTCACAGGAAATGCCCTTACCACAGCACCCGTCCCATTATCCGGGTAATTAGTGGAGTCTGTAAATGCAGAGCAGAGCTGGAACCTACCAGCTCCTCTGGAGAGCTGGATTTTCTATAGGAGAAAAAACAAAAAACAAAGAAAATTAATATAAAGTGCACCTTGGGCAATGAAGGCAGGAAGAAGGAAATGGGAAATATCTCCAGTACAGCTCATACCAGGGTTGTTTAAGGGCCAGGAAGGCTTTGCTGTTCTCCTGGAAAACTGTCTGCCAAAATGCTACCTTGCTCCCCAAGTGGATTTTTCTCCATCAGCATGTTTAATTTGAAGCCTTTTGTGCAGTTTATTGATACTAATCCCAAATCTGTGCAATTCCAAGAGCAGCTGATGGATTTGGCCCCTCAGAGATGCCATGTTTGCTGCACTGAGCTGCTTCCTCAGCATCCTGATGCTCCAGCCCTGCAGGGTCAGCATGGGTCCCCAGCTTGGTGGTGTGATCCCAACCTGCCCTGCCAGAGGATGGAAGGGACTTCAGGAGAGGCTTAGGCACCCAGATTGAGGGGATGGAGAAAGGAAGAGGACGTGGTTTTTTGGAAAGAGGGCCACAGCCCAGGGCCCTGGTTGCACGGGTCCCTGTGCCTGCTCCCAGAACAGAGCTACGAAGTTCATTGTCTGCTCTGATCATTGTGCAAGTGGAAAGTGACTTTTCCAAACAGAGAAAGTCCCCTGTAAAACTGAACTGGCAAACACACCTGGCACTGACCAGGAGCACAGAGACCAGACCCTGTGTCTCCTTGGGCCCTGCTCCCAGTTTGCTGCAGGAGCCTGGAATGTGCCCTCCCTGCTCAGCTCCAAACCAGTCAGTACCTTGTAACCAGGCTGAGCTTTGGCAGACCACAACCCCAGTCAGACACGACATTTTGCAGGTTTATAAAGAAAAAAAGAGAGAAAGTGAAGGTGATTCAGGTGGAAGGATAGCTCTGGAGCCACTGCACCTTTGCATGGCCCCACTGTAAGGCTCATCTCCATCGCAGGACTCTGCCTGTTCTCACTTTGCCCACCAAATCCTCACACCCCCCTCTTGCACCCGGCCAGCTCTTCAGCCTGGCTTCCCCCACTGCTGATCTTGCAATGACCAACACCACTGAGGCTCTCCAAGCTCCAGCCTCTGGGTCTGCAGAAATGCTGTGACCCATCAAAGGTCCTCAGCCCCTCCGGCTCTTCAGGTTCCCGTTTGCCCAAAGCCTTTCCCTGTTCCCAGAGCCTTTCCTGGAGCAGGTGCCCGTGCCTCTGCCTCCCAAGGTGTGGGAGTGTGAATTGATGCCCGTGCAAAGGAGGAGTGACCCTTGCAGGCAGCAGAGGTGGCTGGGGGCTCGTTTTCACCATGGATGTGCTGATGCCCAGAAGCTCTGCCTCCATCCCACACTCCCTCCTACCAGCAGCAGAGCTCCAGGGGCTGATCCCCAGCCATTTGTGCACCTTGGGGAGCAGGTAGAAATCCCCAGCTTCTTTCCTGCAGTTGAGGAATGCTCTGCTGGAGACCAGGCTTCCTCAGGCTTTGCCTTCCTCTTCAGCCTGGCAAAGAGCAGCGTCCTCCTGAGCCATCAGCTCTGTGGATGTTTCTGTGTGTCCCAGCACCGAGGTCCCTGGTCAGCACCTTTGTGTCTGAATGTGCAGGGCAAAGTGTTGAATACATCAAACACTGATGCACTGCCTTAGAGAACAGGCAGGAATCCCAGTCCACACACTGGACACTGCTGGGATTGTCAGTGGACATCAGAGCTGTACTGGGAGGCATTGGTGGCTGCAGGGGTACAAGGCCCAACCCAAGACAGTCCCTTCATCCCACCAGTGCCACAGAAAGCTGGTGAAGTGCTGCAGCACTGTCAGTGAGAGGCTGAGACGTTTCCAGGCCAGGCTGCCTCAATGAATCCTCATTCAGAGATTGCTGCTTGCTCCTGGCAGGAACCATGTACTCTCTGTATCTGACAACCTTCCTGCAGTGGGCAGCCCATCTTTGCTCCTTTGGGACACACATGCACTCCCTCACGTTCCATCATAGGCTGGCTTCTTATAACTTGCAAAAAAAAAGGGATTTTCTAGGACATGATTAATTTCCCAATGAAAACACTGCCCTAGCAGATGGACCCCATGGTGGGTCATTTCTCTCTCTGGTTCATGTAAACATCCCCCTCTTGCATGTCTTCCTTTAGGGGATGGACACATTGCCTGGAGCCAGAGAAGTGCTCTGGGTCTTTCCCCATGCCCCTTCCCTCCTCTCACGTATTAGAGGCACTGGCAGCCTCTCATCCCCCGGGCTGAGCTGGGCCAGGGCTCACACTCACTGCGTGCCACTGCCAGGACAGTGGGGTTTGGGCTGATGCTGCACAGCAGAAGGTGCTGGAAGCATTCCAAAAACACTTAGGATGCTTAGGGACGTGGTTTAGTGTGGGGTTAATGGTTGGACTCAATGATCTTGGCTTTTCCAACCTTAATGAATCTGTGATTCCATACAATATGGCACCTGATTGTGCAGTTGCATTTCAACCTTGAACTCATCTGGCAGCTCAGCCACAAGCCATGACTGGACACATGGAGTCTGGGTGAAGCTGTGTGGCCAGTGCTGGGCAAGAGGTCAAACTACATGGTCACCGTGGCCCCCTTGGGCTTCCAGACTACCAATTAAATCATTTCCAGTGCTTGATTTGCCCACAGTAACCAGCACAACTAGCAGAGGCAGTAATTACATTTACTGGCAGCTTGATGAGGTGCCAGCACAGGACAGGTGGAAATGCAGGTCCTCAGAGGAGGCTGCACCAAGTCCCCTCCAGGCACCATGTAACATCTCCAACTCCACTGGGACTGAAATAGTCAGCAAATGTCCCATCTACAGCTTCTAATCTCACTTCATCTTCAGGTTTATTAGCTGCAAATTTGTGGTGTTTTGTGGCTTATGGAAGAATTTATAGTACTATATAATTTTATTTTTTTTGGCTTCCTGTGTGGAACCACTAATAGCCCCTAACAGGCAGAAAATTGACCTGAGACTCTTTCCCCTCCTTCTCTCTTTTTGGCATGACTGAAGATATTAATAGTTCCAGGCTGCTTGCTGTCAGCTTCAAATCACCCTGGCAGTTAAAGCCCAAAATAACTGGGCCTTTGATGTCAACTTACTTTTATTTCTAAATAAACAACAGGGTTGGTTAAGATCTACCAAATAAGAAGCTATAGGCTCCCTCTAGCAACAGCAACAATGGAAAGCCAGCCAGTGCACTGTGTCTTGGGCAGACGGGGTGACCTCTCAGAGGCTTTCATTTCGAGCAGAAGAACAGACAAGGCTCCTCTTGCCATCCCACTGTCATCCTAGAGCTGGGAACTTTGAGCCCAGCTGAGGAAAGGGATTATTCATAGTCACTGCTCTTGCACATCAGTTCTGAAGCTCTTGACTTACTGATTTCACTTTCAATAGCCCTTGATAATGGAAAAAAACTTCCTTGTGCCATGCTCTTTATTTCTAGTTTCCTTTTTGTTAGGAGGTTTCCCTATTGTTTGGCATAGCCATGGCCATGGTGTGTTGCCATCCTTCCACCAAATAACATTGCCACTGATCTGTGTTGTGCCAAAAAGGACAGGACTCCACAGCCAGGAAACCCCACATGTAGCCCAGAAAGCCTTGGGGCAGACCCCAGAGCTGGGACAGCACTGCCAGGTCCAGCTCCCTTGGGCCAAGAGGCCTCCCAGGCCATCCCAGCCCGTGCCATGCAGTGCAGTGGGAAGAATGAAGTGGCTTTTTGCAGCTTTTCCTGCATCATCCCAAATCTGGAAGCAGTGGGAAAGTGTCAGAGTGTGGAGCTGGGGACACAGAGCATGGCCCAAGTACCTCAGATAAGGCAGGAGGAGGAAGGGGACCCTTCAAGATGTTTGCTACAGCACCTCCATTTCCACATCCACCAGCTCCTGGAGAGGGTTTCTGAATGATGGGCAGTTCACTGACATGCTCAGTGGAGGAAATTTTGTGGCCACTGGAATTGAAAAACAAAATCATCCCTGACCCACTGAGCTGTGAGTCCTTCCAACCTGCCTTGACCCTGTGCTGGGAAAGGAGCTCTGGAGACCCACCATGAGGCACACGGGCTGGGCCAAATTCCCCATGGGAGAGCAGGCAGAGAGGAGATGTGTGGGGCAGATGGAGCCCTGCTAGCACCTGTGCAAAGACCTGAGGACTGAATTCACTGAATGAACAGAAGTGTCCCCACTGACAGGAACACCACGGTGGAGGCTGAACGCTGTTTCTGGTCAGTGCTTGGACCAGAGCCCAGCTCCAGTTCTGGGAAAGAAGGACAAGGGACAGGGAATTTTTTCTCACATCATGGTTTGGGTCTGAGCTTTGGGAAAGGAGCAGGGAAGAGATGACACCTGAGGACCATCCTGAGTGCAGGTTTCTTCCAGCCCCCTGCAGCCAGCTGAACCCCACAAACTGGGCAGAGCTTGGCCGGGAGCAGCATTGGAGACAAGTCAGGGCAGTGAGAGCAGCACACGATCCAGAGCAGCCACCTGCAAGCAGCACCCAGGGACCTGTTCCCCAGAACAGCTGGGTTGTTTTCCAGGAGGGAGGCTCACCTCCCCAAAACCCAGGAAGCACAGGCAGGAGCGAGCACAGGCACATTGTCTCCTCTGAACAGAGCAGGGTCGCTGGCAGCTGGGCTGGAGCAGCAGGACTACACCTGGTTGCATTTCCACTTTCCAACAAGCCCAGTGTCTGCCAGCATTCCAAGATGGGCTTTTACCCAGCAGGAGCTGCTGAACACAATGAATGCTCTTTGTATCTGTCAAGTGCAGAGGGGAGGGAGGCCCAGGATGCTGCCAGGGCTGGGAATGGTGTGTGTTCGCTCAGGAAGAGCTGGTCCTGTACATACTTGCACACATGAAGAGGTACAAACAGAACTTTCATCTGCTGATGAAAGACCAGCCTGCCTGGAAGAGATGCAGGCTGGAGAGGAAACACATTTTTTAAGACAGGAGCAAATATTACAGCACAGTGAATTATTCCTAGTAAATAATAGTGGTTGCAGATCTAAGATTTCTTGTTCTGTTAGTGAATCACAGGTGAGCCAAGCTTCCTCTCTGTTTTCCATCTGTCAGCAGCTCACAGACATGGCAGGTGTCACTGGGGAGAAAGAGCCCTGTGCCATCACAGTGGTGATGGGCTGAATGTCACCCGGGGCTGGGGCTCACAGTGCCTCTTCTCCAGGGACCGTCCCTTGGCATCACACAGGCTCCTCCCAGCCCCAGTTTGTGGTGCAGGGGAGGGAGGTGGCACAGGCAGATACCTCTGCAGCTTCCTGCTCCCTGTGGAATCTCCCTCTCACTGCAGGGAGTCACTGCAGGGTGAAATTTTTAAAGGTATTATGGACCTTATGTGCATAATTTGGGGCTGTCAGTGGACATAGGCTGCTAATGCCTCTGATTGCAGCCAGTGCAGTGCTCTGGAGGTTAATCAGAATTGCCAAATGCTTTGAAAATTCCCAGTGGGGTCCTGCCTGCACTTCCCATTGCTTGTTCACTTGGGAAATCCGCTCCTGTATCTCCCTGGGCAGCAGAGAAGGGATGTGTCATTAACAGTCCTGCCCCTGGTAACCAAGCCATGCCAGATGGAACCTGGCAGGTGCCATCTACAGACACTGGCCAAGAGCAGCCAAGCAGCTGATAGGGAGCCACAAGCAAAGAGTGAGGCTATGAGCAGTCATGTGTTGAGCTATTTTTATTCTTGAACAGATCAATTTGGGCTCAAGCAGAGAAGACTGAGGAAATCCACTGATGTGCTCAGAGCTAGATGAGGACAGGGTGTGTCAGAGCGAGCCCAGGGAGAGGCAGAGCTCTCCTGTGCAACAGATGTGAGGTGGTGTGAAGAGGGGACACATCCCTCCAGTTCCCCTCCTGGGCCCTGGGACAGGCACAGCAGCTCCAGGTGTGCTGGGACCCTGCTACCCCCCTGCACGGGGGACACTGGGCAGGCAGAGCTCAGTCTCAACAGCAGCCCTGTGCTCCTTCCCTGCTGATTGCCAGCACTGCCAGCTATCAGACAGCATGAACCCTCTCTGGGTCCTACAGGAGCAGGGCTCATGTGCTCAAATCCCTACACAGAGCACCAGCACCCACATCCCTGTGTAACTGGAGGAAGGGAAACTGCCCTCGGTGTCAGGGGACAAACCCTGCCAAATCAGGACCTGCCAAGCACCTGGGCTTCTCAGGGAATCCAGCAACAAGGTGTGGACCTCGTCAGAGCTACACAAGACAAAATCCACCCACGACAACCTCATTCCAGAGTTTCCTTTTCAGTTTGTGCCCTATCTTGTAATTCCATGATAAGCATTCCCTAACACATAAATCATAAAGCCGGAAGTCCTGGAAGGACCAATTTGGAGAGACTGTCTGGGTTGATTTCCCATGTAAACACCTTCAGGGCAAAGCTGAGGTGGTGCCACAGAGTCGTTCCCAAGCAGGGGCACTGGTAGGGAGGGAAGGTGTAAGAGACAAAGGGGCCAAGAGAGATCATAACGTAATGACCATGCCTGAGCCCAGAGGATGAGAATTACAGGGTAATTGGGCAGCAGCTCATTGCTGTGTAAATGCTCAGTTATTTCTGTTCCATAAACCACAATCCAGGTTACGTGGTAATTACTTTGAGGTTCATTAAGTGTAATTATACAGTAATCTCCAGGAGCCAGTAATCATGTTCCAAAGTATCTACCACTTAAAACTTGGTGAGTGTCATGCAGGTAGGAAGCAGTCACTTGGTTTCAGACTTCAGTGAATTGGAAAGAGGGATGGCCAGGATAGGGTCAAATGTTATGTGAGAGCCAAAATGGCCTTCCAAGGAGAATGTTGGCCATGCTAGAGGAGAAGTGCTGCACACCCAAAGCCCAGCCAGTCTCCATGGGCACCCTCCAGACAGCAGCAGGATTGGTGCCTCTGGAGGGCTGCTCCTCCCAGGTTGCCAGCAGTGCCCCATAGGTCAAATAAATCTTTTTCCAGAGGTTAAGCCCATCCTTGGAGAACAAACACAACTCCTGAGGTTTCATTCAGACTCAGATGTCTCTTTCAGTTGCCAAGTCAGGGTCAGTAAATTCTACACCTGTCATTACAACCAACATAGCATATTTTATTTGTTTTACTACACAGCAAATTTGACTTAATGCTCAACACTGTCAATAGCCCTTGCACATCACTTCCAGCTTTGGCTTATAGATTCCAATGTGGGGTTGACCCCAACCATCAGAAGAAGACCTACACAGACTCCTCTTCCCACTGGTCCCAGTCACTGCATGGTCCCAGTGGCAAGGAGACCTGGAGTCCCCAGGACAAACACTGAGGGAATGGTCCCCTGATCCCCTCTGCATCACAGGGTGAGGGGGCCCAGAGAAGCCCTTCAGGGCACCCACAACCAACACTGTTCATGTTTCTTATCCTTCAAAGAATCCCATTTTGACCTGGAAAGGCAAGAAAAGTCACTCAGAGCCAAAGACCTGGGGGTGAGCTCCTGGGAGAAGGGCCAGGGCCCTCAGGAGATGGGGAGCAGCAGCAGTGCCCAGTGCTGGGCACGGGGCACTTGGCAGGGAGCAGTCTTGGCACCTGGACTGGCTCTCACCTGACAGTGTTGCAGGAACATGTGAGATTGTGTTTCCAGGCAGTGGCTGGATCAGCATGGTAGGAAAATCTGTCTCCCACATTAACGACCAAGTTTCTGTGGCTTCAGAACACAGATACACGTGGTTGAGTTCCTGCAGAAACATTCATGAATGTTTTTCCCTTCTCTGCCTTTCAGGGATCTGAACTACAACGAGCTGCTGGAATTCCCTGGGGCTATCAGGACACTGGGCCGACTGCAGGAGCTGTGAGATTTTCCATTTATTCTTTCCCAAAACCACTTTCTGTGGGAGAGTGACCAATAAAGCATCACATGTGCTCTGACTTGAGGAGAGCACTCAACCCAAGCCTTTCTTTTCCTCCCCATCCCTCTCCACTGCATCAAAGCACTTTATCTCCTCGATTTCCAGCAGCTCTGACCACCTCCCCATCAGCCTCCACACCATGGCTGGTGGAGGGGACTGGGAGTCCCTGTCAGCCTTGGAGCAGGTTCCTCCTACAGTTCTTCAGTCTCCTGTGGCATCAAAGGGTCTCAAACTCCATCTGTCTCTGGCTGCTTGTGATGTCCATTCCCCAGCTTGTGACCACAACGTGGACTTACCGGGGTTATTGTGAGGCCATGGTTTCTGCAGGCCCTGTGCCCCCTCCTCTCATGTGCAGAAACTGTTTTATCTCCCTGAGGATAAATTTATAATAGGGAATTACCAAATTTTGTGACCATTTTAGTGGATAGCTCTCCTTCCTCTAACTGGTCAGCCTGGGAGACAATAAAAATAAGAAACCATCCCACTTATCACCCATGAAGGTAGAAGTCCCAGGATGGGGTCAGCTGATGTGGACCCACAATTCTTGTGTCACACTGATGCCAGGCTGGGGTGGGAAAAAGCAGCTGCCTTGGAGTAAAAATCTGACACTAGTTTTTTCTTTACTGGAAGAATTCTCATGAGATTTCTCTGTCCAGCCCAGATATCACCATTACTGTCACCTTCAAAATGAGAATAAGAGCCTTAATCCCCTTTGAGATGGCTTTTGAAATGCCTGTCACTAAAGAAGAGGCAAATTCCAAACAGTCACCAACTAATCACGTGCTCACACTCCTCTGGGATAAACAACCTGGGCATCACCCAGAGCCTGGTCCTAGTCCTGGACACAGGAGGTCAGACTGTGGCCACAGAGCTCTCTTCTGCTGCAAAAATTTGCTGATAGAAATTTTCTCAAGCTTAACCAAAACTGTCCCAGCTACCCCTACAAATCCTCTACAGCCACGTGGGCCGATAATTCCTGGCACGCTCTGGTTGGCAGCTGTGGAGCTGTAATGGAGACCATCCATAAAAAGTGGAGTTCCTGGAGGGTAGAAAATTTTGTATTTGGCTTGTTTCTGTTTCCTGACCTGGAAAGTGTTAAACCTTAAGTCCTTGTATCCTTGGTGGGGTCGGTGGAGTCACATATGGAGCATCCACAGAGTAAATGCAGCAGATTTTGTCCAGCCAAACCACAGACCTTGTTCACCTGCTGGGATGATGCTGCACCTGGGAAGGAGCCTACATCTCCTATTTGATGTGTATTTTGAAGGCTCTCTGGCTTTAAAAGGGATGAGGAAAGAAGGTTAAGTTAATTAATATCAAGATATTTGTTTCTCCCAACAGCGGTTTTCATAACAACAACATCAAAGCTATTCCAGAGAACGCATTTGTTGGGAATCCCCTCCTCCAAACAATGTAAGAAAATTAAATAA
Organism: Lanius collurio; assembly: GCA_020086605.1. Lineage (NCBI taxonomy): Eukaryota > Metazoa > Chordata > Aves > Passeriformes > Laniidae > Lanius > Lanius collurio. The sequence continues at coordinate 395,234 of JACBWW010000084.1, forward strand.
TGTTTCCTACATCTTTATATTACCCAAAAAGGGACATTTCCTGATGTCTTGGGTTGGGATTTCTGACAGTACTCATGACAACAATCTGATATTTGCTATCCATGTGCCAGGGCAGGCTGAAATTGCTCCTTCTCAGCTCCTTTTTGGAATTGCTGTGGGTTCTCCTTTCCCTGCAGCTGAACTTTGCTGCAGCACAGGCTGATAGCAAGGGAGGAACAAAATGCAGGTGGTCTGCATGGAAGCTGTCTAAGCCCTGGTTGAGATCTTCTGGTATTTATTCCTTGTGTTCAGAAAAGCTGCTGCCTGATGAGCTGGGATGATACCAGGGCCTCGTGTGCCTGCCCCAGACCTGTGGACACAAAGCCCTGCACAGAAATACACTCAGCTGTCTGCTCATTTCTCCTCTGACCCAGGCACAGGCAGTGCTTTTTGGATATTTCTCTGAACCACACAGATACTGAAAACTGTGGCAAGTGACAAAAGCTCTGCTTGTCCAGACTGGACTTAAATGATAGAAATACCAGTATCTGGAAAGCCATGGTGACACTGGGTGAAACCATTCACTGCTCCAGCCAGAACAACCAGCCTCGTGCCCATCTCCCTTGGGCAGCCCCCACAGAGTGATGATGGGGGCCCAAACACCCAGAACGTTCATATCTCCATTGAATCTGCTCAAGTCTCTCAGAGTTTGTGGGGGAAGTGCTTCTTGTAGGAGGTGACTCAACTCCTCCTGTATCTCTCTGGGTCCTAGAAGAGCTCACTTCTCTCCACTGGCTGTGACAAGTGGGAAAGGTGCTGCTGCTGTAGGCGTGAGGTGTGTGGGACCCGAGGAGGTGCCCTCCAGTGCAAGGTGTTTCTCAGTAGGATTGAAGGAGGGCTTTACCCCTTTCTAGCCCCTCTGGCTCAGCAGGACCCCACAGGGCCCATTCAGAGCAGCAGGAGACCTCAGTTGTACCAATGTCCAGCTGAACCAGGCCAGTGGGAGAGCCTGTGGCTATCTGGGAACAAGAGCTGCCCACAGCACAGCAGCACCTTGGGCATGGCTTTCTGCTGGTAGCTCTGAGGCTCCCGACCTGTAACAGCATCTTCTCTTCGTGTGCTGCAGACTCTGACCAGTTCCTCTTTCCCATTGCAGCCATTTTTATGACAATCCCATCCAGTTTGTTGGACAGTCTGCTTTCCAGTACTTGCCAAAGCTCCACACTCTGTAAGTTCAACAAGCACATCCTCAGAGAGGTGACATCCACGCTCCAAGCCCTATGTACTGGGCACTGTTGTGGCCCCCTCCCTCCCTCCCTTTTTCCAAGAGCCTCTGACATGGTCCCCAACCACAAAGCCACTCTGTTGGCCAGCCCCAAAGGCTACTCCCAGGGGCAGACACTGCAGATGTTTTCTTTTGAGGAAGGATAATTTTGAGAAGGGCATTTTGGAGGCAGCCACTAATTCCTCCTCCCCACACAGCTGACAGGCACTGAGGCCTTCCAGGGTCTCCACAGCCGTGCCAGGAGCAGCAAAGACCTCACACACAAGTGCCACAGCTTTTGCTGCTGTTGTGCCCAAACAGACAGGCACTGAAGGCATCTGCCTTCCTCCACAAGATGGACAAGTGGAGGAACACGTCCCAACACCGTGGCACAAATCATATCAGTGGGCAGCCAGCAGTGGCAGTGCTTTCTTCACAGGTTTGGCCCTAGGCCTGCCCCAGGGCCAGCAGCACAGGCTGGGCACCACCTGGACCACAACAGCTGCCTCACACTGGCTTTTCAGCCAACCTGTTGTGGCACAGCACTAAAAATATAGAGGCAGAGGCAACCTCATAAATCTCTATTTATAAGCCTCACCCAAGCACATAAAATAAATCACTCAAATAGCCCTGCATTCTTTAGATCCAAATGCATAGACCCGGGGAGGCTTGGGTGGGATGCCCTGCTTACATTCCCCATGGTAATTGCTTGGGGTTTTTTTATTTAATTTGGGTAGGGATCATGCCAAGAATGTCAGTGGCTGGGAGAGGCTTTGGGCTTGCCAAGTCTCCTTGCACAGAAGTTCCCAGCTCCATCTCGCTGTATCCGCACAGCCACGGGGCCACGCTGGGGCCTCTGATCACCAAACCTGGCTGTGAGGAGACAGATTTGCCACTGTGGCTGATGGGACTGGAACCTCGGGCAGTTGCACTTGCCTCCAGGTCTCTGCCCACCTCACTTCACCCTCATTTCTCTGCAGGTCACTCAATGGAGCTACAGACATCAGGGAATTCCCGGACCTTAAAGGCACCACCAGCCTAGAAGTTTTGTGAGTGGCACCTCTCTCCCTTTTACCCTGCTAGCTGTGCTCTTCCTGCTTCAAGGTGGTCCAGGCTGTTTCAGTGAGGAAAACTTTCCCAGTGCTGTGCAGTATTCAGCTCTGCCTCTCCCTTCTGCTTCGTTTCACCCCTGTGGCTCCTGCACGCAGCTTTCCTCCCCGTGAGTGGCTCTCTTGGTACTTTTGAGTGTGCTCCAATCTTTTTTTTTTTTTCCTTCCTTCCCTCCTGCATCTGTGAAGGAGTGAACCTCTGAGTGCAGGGTTTCTGCTGAGCCCCAGTATCTCTGCCCATACTGGAACCAGCACCGTGGTGCAGTTCAGGGAACTTCTGCCACCCATGCTGGGGCTCCTGCAACAGCTCCGGTCCCCTCCTCGCCCCACCAGGCCCTGGAGAGCAGGGAGAGAGGACATGCTGCCTCCAGCCACCCACAGTTCTCCTCTGTCAGGTGCTGTGCCCAAACTGGGAGCACCCCAGGCCAAGGTGTGACCTGGCCACTCCAGGTCCCCAGGACACTGGGACACACCATCCATCCCTCATGCACAGGCTTCTGAGGCAGTCCTGGCTCCAGGCCTGTGCAGCCTGGACAATGGGAGCTGGGATGGCAGAACACACTACAGAGGGCACTGCCACCTGTCCCCACCAGCCCGAGGACAGCTGTGAATTCAGCACTCAGCAGTGGCACAGAACTCTTCCGAGGCACATTCACCTTGGCCAGGCCCAGCAGCTGTGCCTGTTTCCAAAACTGCCAGGCAGTTTTTTATCCTCTCCAGGTATTTCATTGTCCCATTGATATTGTCTCCCCTGCTAAAGTTGTTAATCTGGTCAGGGGGTTTTCCCGGCCCGGGCTGGATGGGGTCAGAGGCTCAGACCCAAGAAGCCGTAGCAGACCTGGAGAGGTGATCCCGTGAGGAACCGTCTGCCAGGGGGTCGTGGCTTCTCTCAGCCCTCGGCCGGGGGTGCCTGCAGAGATGCCTGGCTCAGCAGCCATCAGCTCTTGGGGATTCAGCAGTGATTTCAGCTCTGCTCTGCAAGGCAAACCCCCAGGGCCAGGCCCGGACAGACAGAGGAGAGGTCCTGCTGGTGGTTCTGCAGAAGGAGCTTTGTTCTTCCATCTCCCACAAAGGGTGACCAGAGACGGATCCTCCCCGACTCGGGGCAGAGGGGTCTCTTTTATGGGGTACAGAGGTGGGTGTGCAAGGGTGAGAAACCAATGGGTACTAGGGTATTTTACATACAGTTTCCTAGAGGATCTTGGATCTATCTTTTCTAACTAAAAAGGCTCTTTGTTTCCCCAAGAGGGGCCTGGAGGGAGATAGTGCTACTTCCTTATCTCCAGGCCTCCCTGCCAGGGCAGGGGCCTGTCAGACCCTACACCCTGCCACTATCTGGGATGGCAGCTGGGCTTCTGCTCACACAGTCGGGGCAGTGGCTGTCAGCAACACCATTTCTTCTCTCTCCTCCATCCCTCTAGGACCCTGACCCGGGCAGGCATCCATTTCCTCCCCAGAAGGATGTGCCAGCAGCTGCCCAGCCTCCGAGTCCTGTGAGTAACGTGTGTCTCTGTCCTGCCTGGTCCTTGAAACATGGCATCAGCATCTGGGCTTTCCTTTTGTCTAGCTCAGGGAGAGGAGCAGCTGTGGAAGACCATCCTGTGGTTCTTGTTCCCACTATTTTTTCTATGAAGAAATCACCACCCTCCTAATCACTTCCTTGAGCTCTTGCTTGTTCTTGAGCTTGCTGCTTCATCCCAGCAGGTCTCAGGGCTGCAGTCAGGCACATCCTCCTTGCTCTGCACCAGTAGGAACTGCCCCCTCCATGCAAGGAGAGTAGAGTGGGTACCAAAGGAGGTGGGTAAGAATGGCCACAGCATTTCAGAGCTCCCAGCTGTGCTGAAGCTCTCAGCCCAAAAGCAAGGAGGAAATCACATTCACCCTCTGCCCCAGCCTTGGCTTATTGCAGTTGGAGCTCCAGCAAGTGCCATCATCTGGAGGAAGGAACCCAGGAGGGAGCAGGTCTGGCCTGATGGGGACCTGCGAGGTCACAAGGCCACATTTCCTCATGAGGGGCAGCAGAGCCAGATCAGGATTTTGCTCAGAATCTGCTTCTTTGGCTCTGCCTGCTTAGCCAGGCTCTGGATGATGCTGGGGGGGTCGTGCTTTCTCCTTTGGCTTGGTACATGATGAAATCAACATCTCAGAAAGATTCTGCATCATCTCAGGAATCACACCCCTGGTTCCTGAGATCCCCAACTATGTCTGCAGCCAAAGACATCCTCAGGAAATGAGTCATGAGCCAGATTTATACAAGTTTGCAGCCTTAGGGCAACAGGAGGCTTGCCTCCCATCAGTCTTTATACAAGCAAACTGAAAAAGACAAGTTTGTTCCAGGAAAGCAACAGGAGTGAATTCTTGATCACAGAATTTGGAAGCAAGAGTAAAACACAAAAATAAAAGAAGACAATTTGTAATTTAGGAGATTACAGGCTTTTGGTTCCAGCTGTCCCTGTAGGGAAGATCTCTCATCTTCAGACATCTGGACCAATTCAGTGGATGACTTGCTATGAAAATGCAGCCCTTGGACTGGCCCAGGCTCTTGGGTCCCAAACCTCTGTTTATGTTTGCAAGTTATCAGTTTGCAAACCTTCACAGCAGAGCCTGTTCTTGGTGCCCAACCCCTCCACGTGGGAGAGTTTTATTGGGATACACCACCTTTTCCTTGTTCCTCTTCCCTAGTGAACTTCCCTGACATAAACTGCATTGCTCTCAGAGTTTGGAGAGCGAGTATGTGGGCCAGTGTTTGAGCACGTTCACATCTCTCTTGCCTCTGAAATGCCTTGGCCCTCTGTCCCCACAGACCCTGGGGTTGCTCTCTGCCTGTCTCTTGGCAGCCACAGGAGCTCTGACTGTGACACCTCTGACCACAGATGACACAGCTAATGCCACATTTCTGGCCTCCCCCCACAGTGTGGATTCTCTGCAGGGATCCTGCACAGGGGCTGTTGAGCCACTGCAGGGGCAGAGGGTCACAGCCATCCTGGGATGCCACCCATGCTGAACCCAGCACTCACAGGCAGGGCAGCCTTTGGCATCAGCCTGGCATCAGCCTGCTGCTTTCATCCAGAGCTTCTGCTCAGGGTGGAGATTTCTTATAGTCATGGTACATCCTGGGCTGGAAGGGACCCACAAGGGTCATTGAGTCCAACTCCTGGCTCTGCACAGGACCCCCCAACAACCCCACCCTGTGCCTGAGAGAGTGGTCCAAATGCTCCTGGAGTTCTGGAAGATTTGTCTTCCTTCTCCAGCAGAAGTAGGTGAGGCTCCCCTGAGCAGAGCTGAAGTCCCCTGATGCCACCAGCACCCTCATCCTGGTGTGTTCCCACCAGAGCATGAGTGACTGGTGCTGCTCTGTTTGTGGATTCTGGGCTGTACCTGGTTACCCTCACTCTGGAGGAACCAGAAATAACTCCTGGGGCTGGTTCTGCCCCATCACTGTTAGCTAAGCCACAGCCCTGTCAAGCCCAGATTGACACAGGGACCAGGGATAAGTGACTGATGCCAAGGCTCTTTCTCCATACTGGGTGACAGCCTCCAGAGCCAAGCACAAGCCTTTTGCTTGCTTTTCCCTCCCTCCTCCTCTCCACCATGGAAAACTGAGGGGGGGTTGGCAAAAAAAATAATTGAAATATTTTAGGAGCAATCTATTGGCAGAAAGATGGAAACCGAGTTTGGAAAGTCAGCAGAGAAACCACATACAAAACTTTACCCTGGGGTAAATTTCCCTTGAACAACCACAAATCCAGTCTCTGCTGGTGGGGGAAAGGGCTGGATTTAAACATTACTCCTTACCCAGCCTGTTTCAGCTTCAATAAATTCTCATTAAGCGGTGCCAGGGTGGGTTTTCCTTCGACTATCAAGCCAGTCTACTCTAGATGCTGACATGACACTGGGCCATGAACCAGTGGGAAGAGGAGTTTGCTGCAAACTGATTTCAAGTGACAGCACTTGAAAGAACAGGGACCAGATGTTTTCACAGTCTGTAATGTCCTGAACCAAATCCCTGCCAATGCCACAACCCTTTCCCTAACCTTGGGAGAAAGCCAGGAAAGGCTGAATGGGGAGCAGGCAATGGGCAGTGGGTTTGCTGTGCAAGGAGGGAGGAGAGCAGCTGGCTGGTCAAAACCTCCCTGGGCTCTGCAGACACATCTGCAGCTCCTGGGAGCTCTGGCAGAAGTGTCTCTGCTGTGCCCACCGAAAGCAGGGCTGTGCATGGCAGAAGGGGCACACAGCTGGGTGGTTTCACAGGGGGGGTTCACAGCTGACTGGAGGCTGGGGAGGAGAAGCCCAGCTGTACAAGCAGCTCCCTCAGCCCTCAGGCTGTGCTGCAGCGAGCTGGGCTGGGGGTGGACCAGTGGGTAAATCGTGGGGCAGCCCTTGCCTGGCATAGAGACACCCAGAGGTGCAGAGGGGAGAGCCCACTCACCGGGGCTGCCAAAAGTGGAGCTGTGCAGAATGAGGTGAGGTCACCTCGCTCTCCAGGAGTACCTGCCTTCCAAGGGAGGGCTCAGGGGAACTGGCTTTTGATGTCCCAACATTCCTGTATTGTCCTTCCCCTGCAGAGAGCTGTCACACAACCAAATCGAGGAGCTGCCCAGTTTCCATCGGTGCCAGCAGCTGGAGGAGCTGTGAGTATGGAGATGTCCTTGTTTGTACTGTGCTCTGGGGGGAAAGGGCTGTTCTGAGGAGAGGGGCAGTTCCCACACACCAAACTCCCCAAGCACTGGGAAAGTTGGGCATTTTAACTCACTGTTGGGAGTGCAAATGGAGCAGAGCTTCACTCTTTGCCCCTGTGCACATACAGAATAAAAATACACTCCCTGTGCATGGGAGCTGAATTCACTCAGGTCCTTTCAGAGGTCCCAGCCACTTCAAACAGAATTAGGATGTGACAGCACTGAATTCACTTCACTAACTCCAGTCCCATTATGAGCTAATCAAGAATGGAGTTTATGTCCATAAATGTTTTCTGCTTCAAGGAGGGCCCCATGCCATGGGCACAAAGCAGCTCTTACCCACCCTGCCCAGGGCCAGCCCCTCCTGAGAGAAGGGGGATTCTTTCCTCAGGTGTAGCTCCTGAATTGGGTCCTCTCCAGGCCCCAAGAGGCACCACTGTTGCTCTGAGACAAAGCTGTCCACATCCAGCCTGGAGTCTGCAGATCTGGCCCTACACTTCAAACAAAAAAACAAACAAACAAACAAAACAAACAAACAAACAAAAAAAAAAAAAAAAAAAAACAAAAAAAACCCTTTAAAATATTAAAATAGACTCTGTGATTTTTTAATAGAATTCTGCTCCCTGGAAGAACAGATGTATGGGAGCAGCATCCCCATTAAAAAAACCCACAGAAGAGGTTGTCCCTGCTCTCTGCAGCACCCCAGCCTGGATAGCCATCCAGCCTTTACAAACTGGATGTTAGGACACTGTGAAACCACACAAAAATGAGAGTTACACAGCTCCTGATGTCTTTTATGTCAGCTGTGAGAGTAAGACAGGAAAACATTTGAAAAACATAGAAAGTACATCAAAAAAAGACAAATGTTCAGAATTCCAAACCTGTAGTTTCACATTCTGCCTGAGTTCTTTCTTAATATGCCAAATTCAGACTTAAGATTAATATGAAACCACAATAAATCCCAGTTCTTGGCTGCTGAAGTCAAACAGATTATACCTTAAATTAATATTTTTTAACAAAATGAGCATTTGGTCCCTTAACCCCAAAGTTATTGTCCTGTAAGCCCCAGCCCCACCATGCATCAGCATTCCTGATGGTTTAAAACAGGTCTGGTGGTGCAACCTGGCACACAAACAGGTCAGGTGTGCCATGGCCCTGCTGTAGCTGCTGCTGTGCAGACTTTACCTGCACCACACAGGTCATCCCTCACAGCTAAACACCCCTACATAATTTTTCTCCACCTTGCTCCAATACCCCTTCTGCCCAAACTCCACCTCTTCCAGTGAGTGAGACCCCCAAATTTGTGCCCAGAGCTTCCAGTGGGCCCCCCATGAAATCTTGGCTAGAGGTAAAAGCAATGCCAGCCTGGTGATGTGGGGCACCAAGGGACCAGCCCCAAGTGCCCACCTTTGGAACAGGAGCTCGTGGCCAAATACCAGCAGAGACATTGCAGCCAGCACATGAGGGTCCTTGTGTGAGATGAGTCCACATCATTTCTGAGTCTAAAGGCAGGTTAACTACCTGAGAAATGCCCAGGGAGCTGCTATGGGTGGAGCACAAGGCAGTGGCTCTCCCCTTGCAGAAGGTCACAGGTGGGGACATTGCTCCTGCAGGCCTGGGAATTCATGATGGGCGTTCTCAGGAATTTTACTGAGTATTCCCCGTTGTTTCACAGTGGGAAAACAAAACTGAGGAACCGAGCCTTTCCCACAAGGTGCATGGTTGGAGCATCCAGGATGTCTCTTGAGGGTTTGGGGAGTGTGTAGGTCACTCAGCAGAGTCTGTGTGAACTCTTACCCTGCTCCTTCCCCCTCCCCAGGGGATGAAGGAGACAGCTGGAAGGGAGATGTGGAGGGCTGAGGCACTTTGTGTGCACATGTGGATGGTGGGCTCTCCAAGACATCAAGATTTTTCTTCAAGAAACACTGAGATGCCTTCAGCCCTCAAACCTCCTTCCTCCTCACCAAGGCAAAGGGCAGCACCACGTGGTCCTTCCTGAAGGGTCACACAGAGCTGGTTGCTGATCACTGGCTCCAAGCTCTCAGCTTTTCCTCTGGAAAAAGCCATTTGGAGGCTTAGGGCAGAGCAGAGTGGGAAACCAGTGTGGATTTGGAGTTAACAGGGCACCTTTGGCCACTGCACTTCAACAGTTCTTTACTGAGTCATGATGGCATCAAAAGCAGAGGCTGTCTGAGCCCTGGAGCTGCCTGGAGGAGAGAATGGCTTTGACATGTTTTGCTGCTCATCCTGTTTAACTCCTGAAATAAGAGCAGGTCTCCCAAGCACTGCAACTTCCACTGTGACAGTCTGCATCTGCTGCATCAGGACAAAGCTCTCCATAAAGCAGGAATGCTGCCTCCAGCTCTCTTCTCAAAGCAGTTTCTGTTTTTCCAGAGGTCTCCAGCACAACAAGATCCACGAGATTAGAGCAGACACCTTTGTGCAGCTGATGGCCCTGCGCTCCATGCAAGTATTGTCTGCCAGGGGACCAGCTGGGGTCATGCTGGGGAGGGGGAACTGAACCCAGAGGGGCTGTGGGAAGCTCCCAACCTCGCTGCCTCTGTCTCTGCTGGGAGGCTTTTCTGTTGAGTCCCTCTTCCATTCTGCCTTAGAGAAGAAGAGGGAACAAACCATTCTTTTGGCTGCCCCTGTGCCTGCAGACCCCCCTCCTTGCCTGCCCCCCTCGTGCCCACACCCCACGTGCTGCAGCTCTGCCAAAGCAGAGCCCACATCACAGACAGGCCTCCTGAATGCCAGGAGGAACTCAGGGCAGGGATTCACCTCGGTGTACCTGAGCTCCAGCACCCCTTGTCCTACACAGGCTGGTCCTGGGCTGTGCACTCCTGGAACATCCATGCAGAGCACCCCTTTTGGTTTGAAAGTTCCTCCCCACAACTCAAAGCTTGTGTTCCATGTCCCAAGTGCACCCAAACATGCACTTCCCAAGCACACAGAGTGACCTCCCAAGTGCTTGGCACCTTGGAGAGCTGGCAAGGCCCTGAAGGGCACAACTGTCTCTGTGACATCTGGGAAGAGCCCTGATGGTCTTTATTTGCTGAAGTGAACTAAATCACATAGAATCATTTCCAGTGCAGCAATGTGGGTGCCATTTAATAGCCCAGCACTCCTAGGATCCCATGAGTGCCATGTACTCGATGTTTACAACTGCCCAGGACACTGAGGTGTCACAGGTGACACTGAGGTGACACTGAGGTGTCACAGGTGACCCTGCAGACATTCATGGAAGCACGAGCATGCTGCTCCAGCCCACAGTCACACATAGCTGAGCAAGCTCTGGCATGGCCTTTGGGCATGTTCTGGTCCCTGGGGGAAGGATTCATCCCACCCAATGTCACACACATCTGAGCAGGTATCTTGGCTCCCTTAGAGCTGCAGAGACGTGGGTTGTCCTGTAGTCAGCCTTAGGGCAAGAAATGTGTCCCAGTTTGCTGGTTTCCTCAACACTGGTGACAGAGGGAGTGGAGCTCTCTCACTTGGATAGAGACAGAGCTTATCAAGAGGACTCAGTGAACCCAAAGCACCTGTACATGACAGGAGACATCCTAAAATCACCTTGCCCAGACCCCTGGCCCGATCTGCCCTTGCTGCATCCAGCACTGTGACTGCATTGGGGATACTCTGGCACTAAGGCATGACCTGTTTGGCATGCTGGCATAAAATTCCCAAATTTACAGAAATTAATCCATAAAAGAACCTTTCCCACTGGTCCTTTCCCATTGGTCTCAGCAGAGGAGCTCCTGCAAGGCAAACTCTTGTGCCCTCTGTTAGAAACCACCCATCTACACACCCACAGTTGTCTGTGGGGAGCTGCAACAGGACAGAACTTGCTGCTGACCAAGGGGCTACAGATCCCACATGAGCTCCCACCAGGGCCCTTGGCCAGGCCAGCCTCAGCAGATTCACTGCCCTGCTCTGCTCTCTTCTTACTGGCATGTCCTTGCCTTGCAGAGACCTGAGTTGGAATTACATCCAGTTCATTCACCCAGAAGCCTTTGTGACCCTGCACTCCCTCACCAAGCTGTAAGTTGCAGGGATATTTCATTCACAGTGGGCCATGGATAGGAGGTGTCTGAGGAGCTCAGACTGACTCCCTGGGCTACCAGGACACCTGGGACTCAGAGGGTGGAAGACTGATGTGCTGAGGTGCATGCATCAGCACTGATGTGGACAGAAAAAAATCCCAAAGTTTCCTATTAATACCATTAATAAAGGGATGATGAAGTGTAAGAGGGGTCATCTTCAAGATGGTCTCACCCTGAACACTTAAACCTCCATTTCCTGATGCTTTCATAGCTAAAGGCAGCTGCCTTTGATGCCTTTAAGGAAGATCAGCATGATGGGCTGTTTCTGCAAGAGTCACTGCAGACCATCTGTGCTGGCTCTGAGGGATGCCCAGTTCTCCCCTCTCTGTGACTCTTGGCTATTTTATGGGCTGGGATCTGCAGTCATTCCTGCCCTGTTATGGAGGAAGAAATGTGTGGGGCACCTATGTGTGCAGTGAGGGAGGTACCACACAGAGCTTCCAGCATGGCCACTAACCCCAGTCCCTCATTTTCCCAGGGGCTGCAGTCTCAGTGCATTTATCTCCAGGGGCTCCTGGCCCCAGTGCAGCTCCCAGCCCAAATTTCACCATCACATCAAGGGAGCACTGAGGCTTGGCTGAGATACCACTGGCAGCAGAGCCCTGACCATGGTGTCCCTCTCTGCTTTCCCCTCACCAGGGACTTGACTGACAACCAGCTGGTCACGCTGCCCCTGGATGGTTTGGCTGGACTGACCCATCTGAAGCTCCAAGGCAACCCAGCTCTCTCTGAGCCCTTCACCAAGGAGAGCTTCCCCAAAATGAGGTACTTGGAGCATTGACTCTTTCACTTCTGGTGTTCAGCACAGCCTGGACTTGCTTACAGCACTCACCTCCTGCTCTGCTTTTCCATCTCGTGCTTTCTCCACACTTCCAGGCCCATGGGTAGAGAAAGATCCATCTGCTGCTAACGCGTCTCATCTTTAATATGTTCCACAGGGGAGCAATGATGTGCTCCCAGGCCACCACTCCCACCCCAAACACACACACAAGTGGAAAGCGTGGAGCAGGCCCAGCTCAGGGCTCCTCTCAATGGAAAACATTCCCAGAAGCAGTCCTACCTAATGACATCCAGGTTTCCTTCCATAAACTCTGCTTGTGTGGCCGTGTCTTGTCTGTTATGGATTAATGAGGAGCCTGAAGGGGTCAAACTGATCAAGAAGAGGCTGCAGAAGGCTCAGAGCCCAGTGCTGTGCTGCAGGCTCAGACTTTCCTGACCCTCCTTGGCTGCTGGGTCTCAGCATGGCTCCTGCCCTCAGGCTTAGGCACCCATGCTCCAGAAAGCACAAATTCTCCTCAGATGAAGTCATCTCTTGCTTGGGTGTCCCAGGGAGATCCCTGGAAGCCAAGAATGCATGAGCTGATGCTCCCACTCATCCAGGATGGGTTCTCAAAGTTCTCCAGTTTACACACAGGGCTGGGGTCACAGGTGGCTGCACCAACATGGGGCTGAAGAGCTCAGGCCTGAGGAAAAGTGTGGAGCTTCTCTTCAGGCTGCCTCAGCAGCAGTGCCTGCAGGGCTCTCTCTTCTGACTTGTTAAACTCATAGCTGGGATCTGCTGCATGACTGGTTTCCAAATGGCAGGGGATTCCAGAAGCTTTTGGAGGGTTTTCTACACCCAACATCATAGAACAATAGAATGGTGTGGGTTGGAAACAAACATTAAAGCTCATCCCATTCCATCCCCTGCCATGGCAGGGACACCTTCCACTAGCTCAGGTTGCTCCAAGCTCTGTCCAATCTGGCCTGGAATATTTCCAGGGATGGGGCAGCCACAGCTTCTCTGGGCAACCTGTGCCAGGGCCTGCCCACCCTCACAGGGAAGAATTTCTTCCCAATATCCCATCAAACCCTGCCCTTTCCAGCAGGAAATGAGGATTCCTTGTCCTTGCCCCTCCAGGCCCTTGTCCAAAGTCCCTCTTCAGCTCTCTTCACAGAACCACAGAATCAGAGAATCATTAATGTTGGAAAAGACCTCTGAGATCATCGAGTCCAACGTGTGCCCAATCCCCACTTTGTCACCAGCCCAGAGCACTGAGTGCCACCTCCTTGAACACTGCCCAGGATGGGGACTCCACTACCTCCCTGGGCAGCCCCTTCCACTGTCCAACAAGCTCTTCCTTGAAGGAATTCCTCCTGATTCCAACCTGATTCTCCCCTGTCATAGTCTGAGGCCATTCCTCTCGCCCTGCTGCTTAGTTGCTGGGAGAAGAGACCAACCCCCACCTTGTAACAACCATCAGTTGTAGGGAGTGAGAAGGTCCCTGCTGATGGGGGATCCCTTGAGCTTCCTTTTCTCCAGGCTGAGCCCCCTCAGCCACTCTCCATATGATTTACTCTCCAGACCTTTCCCCAGCTCCATTTCCCTTTTCTGGACAGACTCCAGCCCTTCAGTGTCTTTCTTGAAGTGAAGGGTCCAGAACTGGAAACAGGACTCAAGCTGCAGCCTCACAAGTGCCAAGCCCCTTTAGACACTGGCAGAGGCCCTGAGGTCTCCCTGGAGCCTTCTCCAGGTGAGCAGCTCCAGCTCTCCCAGCCTGGCTCCAGAGCAGAGAGGATCCAGCCCTTGGAGCATCTCCATGGTCTCCTCCAGACCCACTCCAACAGGCAGTTCCTTGCACAGGGTGGGTCAAATTCAGCACTCCCAGGGTGTATCTCCTCTAAATTAGTTCCATTGGCATCTCCTGAGCTGGTTTGGATTTGTACCAGAGAAACTGAGCCTGCAGCAGTGCTTCATTGAGCCATGCCAGGCAATGGACCCATTAACATTCCCTAAATTTTGGGGTACTGCCACTAAGTAGCCCTGCTCCTGTGGCATTTGTCTGGAGGAGTCATCTGAGAGCAGTTCTTAGCCTTGCTGGGAGCATCTGCACCTCCCTACCACCTTTCAGTAATAGGATCTAATTTGGAGCTTATAACAGGAAACAAGCTTGTATACAGAGTTTCCAGACCCTCCCAGGGCTCAGCCAGAAATGTTTGGGAACATAAAACAAAAGCATATTTTTAGAATATAGAGTTTTACCACATTTACTGATCTTGTCAGAAGACTTTAATTGTCTGGAAAACCTGAGGTTCCTTTGCCCTCATCAGCAGTCTCCCTGACTTCCAGCAAAGCCAAAACACAGCTGCTGACAGACAGCCTGGTATTGTGTCCAGATGATGCTGCTGCTGAATTAACCTTGTAATACAAGCTGTAATTAGCAACTAACAATTCAACTTTCAAGTAGAAATCAGACATATTTAAAGAACTTGCTTCACTTGGGAGACCTGAGAATTCCTGCCTGAGCTGGGACTCCTGCAACTGGAGTTTGAAGGTGTCTTTCTGACCCTCAACAAGAAGCAAGGGGAGCCTTGCTCTAGGGAAGCTTCTCCCCTTGAAGCAAACAAAGGATGCCTGGCAAAACGTGGCCTTGTGGTAAAAACTGAAGGCTGTACGTGGCATATTGGAGAGAGGGGCTAGTTTAGTCAGAAGGGAACAGCAGAAGGGTTTTTAGGAGTGTGGTGGTTTTGGAATGGTATTCTCCAATTTAGTATTCCCTCTAAAACCATGCACCACTCACTCCTCCCCAACAGGAGGCACAAAAGGCCAAGATCACAGGTTGAGATAAGAACAATTTACTGGAAACAGCAATGAGATAAGACACAAACAGTAACAGCAAAAATATTAATAACAAAAAGTATAAGAAAAGAAATTTATTTACATGGAAAGGCCCCCAACAACAATCAAATCCCAGATGGCTCCCCCATCACATTTGCTCCCTTCTCCCTGGAAGAGACTCCCTTTCCCCCGTCCCCCAGCAATGAGTAAGGTGGTACAGAATAACCTCCAGCTCCTGACCATGCTCCCTCCCTACTGCAAAAATTGACCCTGTTCTGGCTGGAACCAGGACAAGGAACTATCTGGGAACTTTAGAGCAGTTTCCAAACCTGGTGTTTAGCAACTTTTTATTGACTGATGATGTCTTAAGCACCAAAAGTGAGTCAGTGCAGAGACACCATGGGGTGCTCTGGGTCCACACTCTGTCCTACACGGAGCCCTTCACTAAAGCAAAGTCCCTCTCCACTGTAACCATACAGACCAGCTTTTGTCATGCCAGCAGCACATGAACCAAAACTGGAAGGATACAGAGAAGATCAGCATGGCTCCTGTGCAAGGACATCACAGAAAGTCATGGAGTGTTCCACATTTTTTGACTCTGAGGTTAGCTCAGCTGGTTGGAGTACGACACTGATAGCACCAACATTGTGGGTGTGATCCCTGTATGGGCCATTCACTCAAGAGCTGGACATGAGGATCCTTGTGGGTCCCTTCCAGAATATTTTGTGACTCTGTAGAGATGAGTTTCATCTTTGAACAACTGAAGGAGCTAAGCAAAAATTGTAAAGCAATGGAAAGTCAGGTCATGGAGGGGACACACTTTAAGGTTCTGCTTTCTTCTGTGCAGAGTCCTGGAGGTGCCATATGCCTACCAGTGCTGTGCCTACGGGAGCTGCAGCAGCTTCTTCAGGGTGTCCAGCCAGTGGGAGGCAGAAGACATGAGCCCTGAGGAGGAGGATCCCCACAAGAGGACCTCGGAATTGTTTCCGAGCCACGCTGATAACCACTGTGAGTAAACAGGGCTGGATCAGTCCCTGGGCAGGGCTGTGAGTTCGGGAGCAATCCTGCATTGCAGGAGTGGTGCCACTGCCAGAGGTGGCATCTGCCTCAGGGAGGGCAGGCTGAGCCTTCTTCAGCACAGGTGGCCCATTGCTTTGAACTGGCTTCATTTGGTGACCCCGTGTGGAAGGAAGAGTAGATGTGGGATATCCAAACCTTCACAACGTACCCAAAGGACCTGGCAGTCGCTCATAACGTGCACATGTTTGTCAGTTTGGCCTTGCTGGCTATGCAGGGAGGCTGCCCAAAGCACTGGAAGGTGGCTGAGGCTACCTGGGACAAATGGCCTTGGTCATTACACTTCTGGGCAATGTGGAGCCTTTGGCATCAATCTTCATTGTTACATCATCTAGAGGAAGGACCCTGGGATTTATCTGGGTAAGAGAATGAACACAAAGACCTGGAATATTCAGCTGGCTGGAGGTAGAGAGAGCTGTGCATGCACTGCTTTTGTCCACACCCCTGGTGTTAGGGAGAAGGTCAAGGTTAGCTGTGACAGCAGGACACATTTGGGGAGCACAGCACAGGGACTGGCCAAGTCAGGCAAGGAGGAGCTCCAGGGTCAAACAGCACTTTCTGTCCAAGAGTCCATTTATTCTGTGTTCCAAAATGCAGCTCTGCACAGGCTCCATGAGGCCATTTCCAGGAGGCCAGCAGAGAGTGCAAGGCACCCCTGCACTCCCAGCCCCACAGCACAGCAGCAGCTCCAGAACAAGGCTGGTGCAATCCCTTTGCAAGAGAATCTCAGAATAATGTAAAGAAAAGCCATGAACCCCTTTGCTTCCTCTGTAACTTCTGGAGAGTGGGAACAGCATTTCAGGACACAGCCTGGATGCTGCAACTCTTTATATATTTGTGTAAATACAGTGCATTTCCAAGGTCTGAGACACCCTGCAGGCAAATCCACACAGTGGATGGAGAGAGGGCTGTGTCCCTGGAGAGCCCCTGACCCACCTGCTCCCTGAGCATCCAGCCACAGCTGGGGGCTCTGCTGGGTCCTCCCACACCCTGAGCAGGCAGGACAGGATCTGGAGGCAGATACTGACCCAGAGCTGCTGGACACTGTGTTATGGGCAGGATGACTGAGACACTTCATGACACAGCCAGCAAGTGACCCACAAGCCCTGTGGTCCTTCACAGCCTGAGAATAAGCTTTACACATGCAAAGAGTCCAGAGGTAGCAAATGTGATTCCTACTGGCATGATGTGGCTCCAGGAAGCACGGTAGACTTGGTGGTAACACCGGCCAGACAGTACAGAGGAGTCATGTTACAGTCATTGCTGCAGGATTTTATTCTGAGCCTGGTCACTTTTTCCATCATTAATGGAGCAGTCTTGGTGCAGATAGCTGTGGGGTTTGCCCAGCAAATTATAGCATTTGTGGAAAGATCTAGTTTGTGACAAGGGGCCACAGATCTGCTTCTGCTCGTACCGAAGTCTTTGATGTCCCAAAGGATGCTCTCACCTGGCCCTGTCAGCAGACCAAAACCTGCCACAGGGTCCCAGGCCTCCAGGGTGGTGTGTTCATGAGCTGCTGGGACCCGAGGGGAGTGCTGACTGACCCCAAGATGTGCCAAATGAGACTATTTGCAGCTCATAAAGGCTCCCATTTTCAGATGTTAAAGCACTAGATGTGTTTTTAAATATCAAAGCACCGAGGTGCAAACAGGAACATCATTCCTTATGATGTGCATTTTTGCAGATGACTCTGACTCTCCAGATCTCCAGCAACAGGGTCTGCTCGTGATGATAAGGGGTTTGTGATATTGCTGTTTTACTTAATCTTTGCTTTATTTCTGTTCCCTGTGCTTCCTTTCCAATGGCCACTGGTGGTATTTAGCTGGGTTATATGAACCTTGTAACACTTCCTCATTAAAGAGGAGAAAAGCTCCCAAACATTCCTTCCATACAAGAGGGAAAGTGGTCTGCTTAAGAGAAAATACCTCAGGGCTGTGTCCCAGAAAGGTCCAGCCAGGCTTGTCAGGGCACTCAGATGCTGTGAGAGAATTTGTGAGAGGCACAGGGAACACCTGCAGACAGCTCTGTCCTTTTGATGCCTGAGGCGCACACCTAAAACACACAGACTAGACAAGAAGAGAATAAAGGTAAGTATTTATCTGAAAGACCTTCAAAGGTACACCCTGGGCAGTCAAAAGGCTACACCTAAGATGGACCCTGGGTCACAGGTTCTTCACCCTTTTATAAGTTTGGTTCATTTGCATATCAGGGTTAATTCTCCAATTATTACCTCAGTTCATTATGTAATTACCCCAATTTGCCCCCCCTTCAGAGGCTTTTAGTTTACACATTTTGTGGCCTGGTGTCCTTGATGTGGAAACCTAGAGAGGTTTGTTATGTCTGAGCAGCAAGAGAGAACAGCAGCTAACAGGCCACAAGGAACTTGAGAGTTACACACTTGGCAGTGCAGGATTTGAAAAATATAAAAGCTAAAACCTAAGGCATCACTCTCAGCCTTGTGCATTGCTGCCAGTCCTTCCTAAACAAATCCACAGAACTTCCAGCTGGGTAGTGAAAGGCAGCTGGTCCCAGGCAGCCATGTAGGGATAAGAAAAGGCTCCCCAGTTCCCAGCCCTGCCCAGCAGTGGTTCCTGCAGCCTCTCCTGCTCCCACATCCAGCACCCATGCCCCAGCCAAGCCCTGCACCTGAGGGACTGCCAGAGCACACAGACACAGAGCACACGTGGTGCCACAGACCCCAGGGCCAGATCAGCTCTTCCCCATCCTTTTAGGGCCCTAGATGCCTGGGAACCCACCCCACACCACCCAGGTAGGTCCATTTGCATCTGAGTAACAGCCACCTGAGGCCCACAGTAGTGTCCATGCATGTCTCATCATTCTGTCGCCTTTTCAAAACAGATGTTTAAGGTCTCCTTTCCAGCACTTTCAGTGTTTGGGATATCACAGAATTATAGAATGGTTTGGGTTTGGGAAGAGCCTTAAAGCTCTTCTTGTTCCACCCCTGCCCTGGGCAGGGACCCCTTCCACTATCCCAGTGGCTCCAAGCCCCATCCAGGCTGGCCTTGGACACCTCCAGGGATGGGGCAGCCACAGCTTCTCTCCAGCTCTCTTGGAGCCCCTTTAGGCACTGGAAGGTTCTCTGGGGCCTTCTCCAGGCTGGGCAACCCCAGTTGTCTCAGCCTCTTTGGATTACAACTGGCAGTGTTTAGCAGACACTCCCTGTCCCAAATCCCTCCCCTGTGGCTGAGCAGGAACCCAAAGTTGGCTCAGGGGTCTGTCACCAGGACAGCCCCCAGCAGTGGCTGCAGAAGAGGGCAGGAAAAGTGCCCTGGGGCACTTCCATCCCCCCAGCACCTCCCTTTGGGACCTCTGGTTTGAGGACAGAAAGGGATGCATTCACTGACAGGCAGGTGTGTGCAGTAACGGGACAAAGGTGTGGGGAGAGAGAAGGGAGCACACGTGTGTGGTTATCCTTGGCAGCAGGACACTGCTCCCCCCAGCCCAGCACCTCCAACAGCTCGTTAAGTCACTAATGAACTTCTGCAACCACCTGGGAACCCTGGAGAGACCCTAGAGATTCACTTTTCCTACTTCTGTCATTCAAGAAGGCTACTCAAGACCCAAAGTAGGATCTGCCCAGGTCCCTTGCAGCCTCTCGTGCCCTTACACCGAGGAGAGGGCAGGTCCCTGCATGCCCTGGGGACTGCCCTGGCTGAGACAGACAGGACCAAGGGGAAAAAGCATTCAGCCCAGTGTTTTCTGTTCTATCCCCTCTCCAGCAATTCTGCTCCTCTTCCTCTCACTTGACTTCTGGTACAGGCAGCTCCTTTCTCGTGGAAAGGGCACTTCTGGCAAAGTGATTTTTTTCCATAAGACCTCAGAAAGTGGAGGCGCCTCAGCAAAACTCAAATAAATAACAGCTTCTTCAGGATCAATACAGCTTGCCTTGCTAGGACACAACAGCCATTTTCCTTTCTCCACAGCTCCCAGGCTGGACAAGGACTGGTTTCTAGCAGAGAGAGGTACATTTTGCACTTTGAATCCCGCTGTGCTGACTAAGGATTGCTTTGTAACTCCCAGCAGGTTTACTAGTCCAGGCAAAACAAAAGATCATCCTTCACCTCATGAAAATGTTTAACCTGGGCTTAAAACCAGGCTTTGAGGAGGAAATGGATGGCACAGATTGCACTTTCCCAAGGGTTGGGTCTCAGCAGAGCACAGAGAGAGCAAGCCTGTGTCTGTTTTATTCGGGTATCGTGACTGCACATCACAGCCTCCGCACTGTGGCTGGAAAAGACACTGGAGATTTATAAGACTATAAAATACAAGGATGAAATATTTTTCCATCCCACTGTGAGTGCTTCCTTGCCAGGCTCCAAAGCAGCAGTAATATTTCAATTCTTACACAGACAGATTTTAAAAATGACTTTTTTTCCAAAGCTCCCTGAAGCTGAGAAAGCCATGAAGCTTGTCAGGAGGCACTAAAGATAGCATGTTGTTTGTCATCATCCTTTAATCAAATAATCCCAGTCACATTTACAAACACAGGCAGAAAGCAGAGCTCATGAGAGGCACCACTTCTAAACAGATTAGACAAGTAAATCCCACTCAGGTCAACCTTATCTTCAGTGCTGTGGAAATTTGCCTTCCTGGCCAGTGTCTGAGCTGCCAGGTGCACACCTGGGCTCCAGCACCAGTCCATTCATCCAAGAGAGAGTTCATCCCACAGATCCAGCTCTCTGTCTATCAGGCTGTAGCAAGAACAAAACCACATCCTTTCCCTTTCCTCCCGCTGGCAGAAAACCCTCCAAAGATCTCCACTGGGAGCTGAAGGCTGTGCTGGTGCCATGGGTGGGAACAGGGCAGCAGGACAGCAGCTGTCCTCACTGTGTCCCCGTGCTGCCAGCCAGCAGGACTTTGGGGAGAGGAACAAGGAACAAAGCAGAAATCACGTTGTGGATCAGACTGAGAGGATGCCGTACGCCTTGGTGATGACCTACACTGAAAACACAGCTGAGGGCTCGGCCCCATTGCCTTCCAGCAGCTTCTTCCTCAGCCAGGGGCTCTCTGCCTGACCCTCAGCTAGCCCCAGCCTGGCTCGAGGTGCCACTGCCAGCATGGCAGAGACGCTGGTGCAGGGCTGGGCTCTGCAGCCTGGCTGCACAAACCCCACGGATGCAGAGTCTGCAGCCACAGGCAACCAGTCTGCCTTCAGCAAATCCTAGGAACATCCACAATTAAAACCAGTCCCAAGATTTTACAGGGCATAAAATAAAGCAATAAATGCTGTGTTCCCTTGTCTCTTTGCTGCTGAACTCTTTGGTGGTGGTGACTGCTGACGAAAAATTTGTGCTGCAAGAAGGGGCTGATGGCTCCCACTGAACAAAGCCCCAAAATCCCTGTTGATGAACAAACATTGGACAAGGCCTGCCCAGAAAGCTCCCATGGAGAAGATGCATTTGAAGGCTTTGTGTTCTGTAACCACACAGGCTGGAGTATTTATTTACTTTTAATAAAGCTTGGTGGGAGGAGGGAACCGCAGTCACACAGCTCTGAGATCTGGGGCTCTTACACTTCAAATGTTGGGAGTAACCTAAAAACAGAGGGCTTGGCTACACTGCAACCCACCAGCGTTTACAAGATCTTCTCCCTCTACAGCAGTGACTGTAGGGGACAAATTTTACACCAGCAGCTACTTTGAACTTGCAGTTTGGGAACTGGCTGGGAAGGCCTGTGTGGAGGACAGGCAGCAGGAAAAGCTCCTGGCCCAGTTAGCTCTGATGGTTCTGCTTGTTCTGCTCTGAGCACCATTTCTTGTTCTTTTCTCCCCAGATGACCTCGATGCAGATGATCTTCAGTTGGACCTTGAGGAATCAAAGCTGCACCCCACTGTTCAGTGCACACCAAGCCCTGGTGAGCAGCCAGGGAAACCCTTTGAATAGAATTGAGATCCTCTGAGCTTCTCTAAATCCCCAGCATCCCCCATGACCTTTCAGATCAGAAGCCTGATAGTTGGGCTCAGGCTCAGGTGAGGAGTTTCCTTCTCCCTGTTGGATGTAGCTGCCCAGCTATGAGGAGAGGCCCAGGTCAGGATAAGCCTGATTAAGAATCTCAGGTATCACCAGCTCCTCCATCCACCAACCTGCTGCACTCAGATCTGGCTCTCCAAAGGTCCCCTTCCCTTGCACAACTTACACTTGGCTTTGTCTCAGCCAGCCTGGAGTACTGCATGGCAAGGCCTTGTTCTTGATGTCCTGGTCATACCTATGGCACTGCAAACTGCAGGGACACTCAGCTCTGTTTCCTGAGGGAGGGAGAGCAGGGAGGCACTGGACTGCACATGCTGGCTGGGGCTTTGGGAAGTTGCCTTCTGATTTTGGCCCTGTTCATGGCTAAGTGGGGTCCTATACAAGCACACCTAGAGGCTGGAGAGGTCTGGTCCCAGCCAGCCCGCTGTGGGACAGGGTTTCCACCAGTGGTTCCACTGAGTTTGTTGCAAAAGGAACAAGATTTCATCTGAGGGCATGTCCTGCTGCCTGGCACTCTGAGCTTCACCTTCTTTGAGATGAAAACAATTTCTCCATTTCCTCTAATTTTATTTGCTCTCTACCACCTAAAACTTGTACCATCCTGAGCCCCTCACTGAAGCATCCCAGTCCCTCCCAGAAGTAATTGTATGCCATTGTCCACTTTCTCTTCCCCACTCTCTTCTTTTTTCTTTGACAAACAGCTTCCACACCAGTCCTCTTTTTACCCCTCCATGACCTTCCCTTACTCACTCCCCCATCCATCCACTTCTGTTCTTTCTTTCTCCTGATATCCTTCCATGTTTTGCCTGCCCAAACCCCTCTGTCCCTCCCCTGCCACACCAGCTCCCTCCCTCTCTCCCTCATTCCCGGACACCTCACCTCATGGTGCTATCCCCTCTGTGCACAGGCCATTCATGCAGACACAGTCAGACACCTCTTAGCCAAGCTCTTGAATGTACAGAGAGAGGTTGGCAGTGCCAGAGCAGGATACAGCATCCTGACAGATCTCCACACCACTGACTCCCAGGGGGAACATGACAAGGAGCAGGTAATGGGAGAGGGGCCCAAATGCCAGGCCAACACCAGGAGTGAGGGTCAGTCTGGAGTCACAACATTTTTACATTTTGGGAGCTCTGATCAGTTTGTTGTTCCTCACATTTCATTTCAACCTCTCCCTGAACCTTTTTTCTGCCCTAGACAAGATCTGAGAGGATGCCAGAGGCACTGCAGCGTGGGGTTGGGAGCACAGGGGAGAGCCAAGAGGCAGCTGCAGAAGAGGGTGGACAATGTCTTATTTTCCTCTCCAGCCCTCAGCACTCACGTGGCTGGTGGGGCCAGGAGAGGGCTGGGACTTGGCCCTCACTATGAGCAGCACCACTGGAGAGAAGCAGTGTCTGTTGGGTGTAACTTGGGGTTTGTCTTCCAGGTCCCTTCAAGCCCTGTGATCACCTGTTTGAGAGCTGGATCATCCGCCTGGGAGTCTGGGCCATCGTTCTGGTCTCGGTGCTCTGCAATGGGCTGGTCATCCTGGCTGTCTTTGCTTCCCCCAGCTACCTCTCCCCAGTGAAGTTCCTCGTGGGCTCCATCGCTGGGGCCAACATGCTGACGGGCATCTCCTGCAGCATGCTGGCCCTCGTGGACACCCTCACCTACGGCCACTTTGCCAGATACGGTGCCAGATGGGAGACAGGTGCCGGCTGCAGGGTGACAGGGTTCCTGTCCGTGCTGGCCTCCCAGGCTGCCATCTTCCTGCTGACCCTGGCTGCTGTGCAGTGCAGCCTCTCGGCCTCCTGCGTGCGGGGCTACGGAAAGTCCCCGTCCCTAGGCAAGGTGAAGGCTGCTGCCTGCTGCTGCCTGCTGCTGTCCTCTGTGGCTGCCCTTCTGCCTCTCTTCTCCATTGGGGAATACGGAGCATCCCCCCTCTGCCTCCCATACCCCATCCCAGAGGGGAAACCCGCCACCCTGGGCTTCACTGTGGCCTTGGTGATGACAAACATGCTCTGCTTCCTGACTATCACCGGCACCTACATCCGACTCTACTGCAACCTGCTGAAGGGGGAGTTCAGCGCTGTCTGGGACTGCGCCATGGTCAAGCATGTGGCCTGGCTGATCTTCACCAACTGCCTCCTCTACTGTCCAGTGGCCTTCCTCACCTTCTCCTCTACCCTCAATCTCTTCCTTATCACCCCAGAGGTCATCAAATCCGTCTTCCTTGTGGTCCTGCCCCTGCCAGCCTGCCTCAACCCCTTGCTCTACCTGCTCTTCAACCCCCACTTCAGAGATGACTTCCGCCTGCTGAGGCAGAAAGGGCAGGACAAGGGCAGCTTCCCCCAGTCCTGCAGGGCTGATGACATGGAGAAAAGCTCCTATGACTCCACCCAGGCTCTGGTGAACTTCTCTGACATCGACCACATGTTTGAGACACCTGATTCCCTGGGAGTGCGCCCCATCCTTGACAGCTACAGCTTCCCCTCCATGACGCTCATCCCCTGCCAGCAAAGGGTGGGCACTAGGGGGAAGGAGAGGGGCTTCTCTGAGCATTGTCCCTGCCTCAATGACAGTGAGATGCTGATAACTCCAGAGAGCCAAGATCTGTCTGGCAGCAGCCTCCGGACAACCTTCTTCCCCTCCCCACCCACACCGCCCTACACATCTCATTTATAAACCTCCTCGGAGCAGCCGTGGGAACAGCCCCACAGCACACACCGAGGGCCAACACCAGTGCCGAGGGGCCAGCAAGGTGACACAAACTGCTCCCTGAAAAGCACCAGTACAACCTGTCTACCCTCATCCCTATCATACCTGCCCAGGCAACAGGCACCGACCGCTCTGCCAGCTGCCCCTGGCCTAGAAGGGCTCTGACTGAGCTCCAGACACTCAGGGCTGGCCATGGGGGGAGACAATCCCTGTGTGAGTCTCACTTCTGCTAGGAACTGTCTGGAAGAGAGCCCCACTGCCTCAGGAAGTGGCTCAGGGAAGCCCTCCTCCTCCTCCTCACCCTGCAGCATCACCAGCCAGGAGGAGCCTGCAGCGAAGCCAAGCGTGTCTTCTCAAGGCAGAGACGTCTTAACCAAAGCCATTGCTCTGTGGCAACTGCTGGAAATGGCCAACTGCAATGATGTGGTCGCCCACAGGAACCCCAGGCCTTGTCCTCTAGGGCTCTCTGCAGGTCCCACACACCCCTGGAAATGAGCTGATGTCTGTCTCACGCCATCAAAAGCAGCATATCCATGTGTACACATGAGTTTTGGACCACCTCTATTTTGGGAATCCCCACTCATTCACTGGGAGCCTCATGGCTTGGACACAACCCTCACTTCCAGCCAAGACCAGGAGCTGGGGATGCTCAGTGTTTCAGTCTCACCCACAGTGTCTCACAAGGGGTCTCTGAAACCCACAGCAGCCAAACCCAAACAGTTCCCAGAAAAACCCATGTGCTCTGCCTCAGGTCCCCCAGCAGCACCCAGCCAAGGCACCCAAGGGCAAACCGGGCCCCCTCCACCTTTTCCATCCCCTCCTTCACACACCTGGGGCACTCCTGTCTGTGGTCACCTGGCTCCTGGTCACACATGGTGAAAATGGGGTCTGATTGCTTCATTGCCCCCAAACCTCGCTCCTGGAAGAGGGTCTTGGTTCTGGGTACATGTCCCACACACAGAGTAGCCATTCTGGGGACTGCATGTGCCTTCTCCTATTTTAAGGGCAGGCAGCTGGTAATAGAAGGAGGAAACAAATCAGCATTGTGGGATGGTGGCATCAGGAGGATGTAGGCCTCTGGGAACAGCCTCAAATCCACTCCCTGCAGCTCAGGGATCTCCCAAATCCATTGACTTCATCACAAACCCTCCCAGTGCCACCCAGTGCCACCCAGTGCAGCAGGGAGCCCTGAGCTCAGAGCTCAGGCCCTGGGCAAAGCTTTGGTTCTGCTGACGTTACTGCAGCTGTTTGTCACTCATTTTCATGAGATAATAAATGAGCCCCATTGCTGACCAGTGGCTGGTTCCTGTCCTCTTTCATGTGAGGAGCACCTTGCTGGTTCTCTTGGCAGCTGCTGTGCCTTGGGGTTGTCTGCATTGTCCGAGTGAGAGCTGGGAAACCGTTGTGTCCACGTGAGCTGACATGACCCTCCCAATGCCTCCTCTCCAGAGCCAAATCACCCACCTTTATGCAGCAGAACTGTAGGGTCCCTCTGCAGGTGCCATGGACCAGACAGACTCCTGTGAGCTGTACCTTGTGATCTGCTGCTCAGGGGTTTGAGTTCATGAGCAGGACAGAGTCTGTGGCATAAAAGTGTAAGGACATCATATAACAGAGTCTCCCATGCAAAGCCAGGCTCATCAGCCAGAATCTGGCTCTGCTTCCCTCCTCTGCACTTGAGCCCTGTGGTCTTACCTCAAGAAGAAAAACTTGAGAGATAGCAAGAAATCAGAGGAACAAAATCCAAGGATTGGAGAACAGGATGGGACCCTCAAATTTAGTGACAAAATGAAAAGCTCTTCTACAGTCTTCAGGTGAGAGCTGTGAAAAACATGGCCTGTTGTGAGATTTGAATCCTGATCCAGACTTCTGATACCCTACACATGCTCAAAATCTGTTTTCATGTTTGGCTCATTAAAAATACAGAGCCATTTTCTTCCATGTCCGTAGGGTTGCTCACGTGCACAGGACTGGGAAAGACAGACACATCCTA
Organism: Lanius collurio; assembly: GCA_020086605.1. NCBI lineage: Eukaryota > Metazoa > Chordata > Aves > Passeriformes > Laniidae > Lanius > Lanius collurio. The sequence continues at coordinate 421,723 of JACBWW010000084.1, forward strand.
GGTTGATTTCCAGAAACAAAATGTTCCTTTGGAAGTGGGATCAACCTCCTGGAGCTAGTCCAGAGGAGGGCTACAGAGTTGATTATAGAGCTGAAGCATGGGGAAAGGTTGAGAGAATTGAAATTGTTCAGCCTGGAGAAAAGAAGCTCCAGGGTGATCTAACGAGGGCCTTCAGGTACCTGAAGGAAGTTTGTAATAAAGAGAGACTGTTGGCAAGGGCCTGGAGTTACAGGACAAAGAGGAATGGTTTCAAACTGACAGGGTGTGGGTTTGATTAGACATTGGGAAGAAATTCCTGCCTGTGAGGGTGGGCAGGCCCTGGCACAGGGTGCCCAGAGCAGCTGTGGCTGCCCCATCCCTGGCAGTGTCCAAGGCCAGGCAGGACAGGGCTTGGAGCAACCTGGGCTAGTGGAAGGTGTCCTTGCCCATGGTAGGGGTGGAACTGGATGAGCTTTGAGGTCCCTTCCCACCCAGGACAATTCTAAGATCCCCAGCATAAACTCAAATTCCCCAGCACATACCCTTACTCCGTAAGGAAATCTCTAACTGGAAGACACCCTAAAATAAACCCCACTGTCATTGACACAATGAGCATCATTACAAGTCACAGACCAACTGCAACACTCGCCTGAAATCCCCTGCCCTGCACTACTGCTGGGTGTTGTGGTGGACCCCCCTGTCCCCCCCAGCCGGGTCCCTGCCCTGTGACTCTGGGTCTGTCCCATGTTCCAGCAGCCCGGGCTCTGAGCTGCTGGGTTGTTTATCCCAGCTCTGCCCTGGGCTCCCCTTTCCCTGCTCTGGGACAAAACCAACTGGACACAAAGCCTCGCCCTCTGACCCCGGCCGACCCTCGCCCAGGTCGGTGCTCTGTGTCCCGGGACAGAGGGAATAAAGGACTTAACACCATAAAGGGGGGTTGGGCTGTATTTCTCTGCTCAACTTCTGCTTCTGGTGAGGAGCTGTCACTAACACTGGCTTAAAGTGGGGCTGCACAGTCGAGGAATATTTAGGCTGTTTGTAAATGGTTTAAGATATTCCAAGACACAAAGAGGCAAGCTCACCACAGAAATTAAGCAGTGGACAAAGCTATTCAATGACCAGAGCAGGGAGTATCTCCAAGCAGTCACTGAGGTGACACAGATGCACACAGGGCAGAAGCTGTCCCCAAGAGAGGGACACATGAGCTCTCCAAGGCCATCAGAGATCAGCCCTACATCATGATGGCAGCAGGAGCTGAGCAGTACTGGGGGCAGGAGAAGCAGGATGCTGCATGGCCAGCAGAAATGGAGACCCCAGACAGGTACACAGGGTTCCCAAAATGTCAAATGCTGTGCACAGCTCCTGTACATGTCAGGCTGCCATGACTGGAGAGACTGTGGGGTAGAGGCAATAGCTTCTTTTTGGGATTACACAAATTACAGCCAAAGGGTCTCTATACAGTTTGAGCCTAGCTGGGAGTTGTTTAAGTGTTGGCCACTGTGGGGTAGAGCAATGGCTAACAGAGTTACAGACACCCCTGATGGCACTGAACGCAGAGGAACAGGGAGTCTGAGCCCAAGGCTGCTGGGGGTCTGGCACAGTCAGCTTTCCAGGGCTCCTGCTCATCACCTCTAGAGCTGGCTGAAGAGGGGGGACAGCATCTGGGAGAGCCCAACCCTGCCAGAGCCCAAGATAATGAGGGTTGATACAGGTGAAAGCACTGCCCTGCCCATGGATAACTTCCTCAGGAAGCCGTGGAAAAGTCTACTGTGGGTCTGCATAAAAGCCCTCAGGGTTGGGCAGGCTCCTTGGTCAATGTGGGACTTCCTACACACTCTTCTCCCAGACAAAGCAATGGCCAGTGGCCCTGCAGGTCCTGTCTGTGCCTGGGACCAGACCAGGCCTGCCAAGCTGAGACCTGCAGCACCTCACTCCATCCTTCAGGGCCTCCACAGCAGATGCTGTCCATGGATGTGCTGAGCATTACCTTCCAGCTCACCCAGAATGCCCACTGCAGCCTCTCTTCTGCCTCATTGGTGTCTCCAGGCACACGCCTGGAGGGTGTCCCCAGTGAGCCAAGGACAGGCTGCAGGGTACCTCTGGGGAAGGAGGGACTGAGAGAGCACCAGATCATCCCAAAGGGCCCTGAGCCCCAAAAGTAGACGTGCTGTAAAGCACAGGAGCATTTCCTCACTGTTCATTGGGGAAACTTTTCCCATCAAGGGTCCCTTGGCTCTGTCCAGGGAAGTTCAGTTGCCTCTGAAAGCCAGTGCCCATCTCCTGGCAACTCAAGAACTGTCAGCCTCAAAGAGAACAAAGCTACTTGGAGCACTGCACAATGCACCAGCCAGGATCCTCTCATCCAGCTCCTGTGGGGCACAGAGCCCTTCCACACATCCTTGCTGCACAGGCCAGTCAGGGGAGCTTAACTGAGCACAAACTGGCCATGGAGCAGGGGTGAGATCTGCTCCCTCTGCTCCCCTGTCAGGCCACAGCAGCCCCTCGGAGCCCATTTGCAGCAGATACAGCCTGGAGCCCCCTCTGAGCTGTGCTCCTTGCAGGGTTGCTAAGGGGAAAGGAGGGAGCATGAACATGGAGCATGTTCTGTACTGACCAAAGAGGTGCCTGAGGAACAGTGAAAGGTTATGGATCTGCAGAAGTGCAGGAAACAGAAACCAGCACCTTTCTATTGCTGCAGGCCATAAATCCAGAGTATGAGCTGTCTGGCAAATGCTTATTAAAGTGCCTTTCACCACATCTCTAACAGTGCACACATATCTTTCCACCCTACCAAACACTAAGTTTAATAATTACCTAAAAAAAAAAAATAAAAGCAATCCTACACCACTTCATCTTCCTTCTTAGCAGCTGGTCTGGCCCTTACTGGTGCCACTCTGCCCAACTTTGGGCAGCTCAGCCCTCAGCCAGTTGGTGGTAACCTGAGGGTGACCCTGCTGCTTCCTCAGGCAGCACATCCTGCTGGGATTAATCAGTCCCATGGGCAAGCAAGAGTCAGCTTAGAGTGACCCACCTCAGGTCACCAGCACAGGTGTGAAATGATCTCAACAGGCCAGAACAGGAGGAAGTTCTTGCTCCCCATCCTCCACCAGCAAGAGTTCTTGAGGCTGCTCTTCTGCCTTCTCTCTGCTCCAGTTCTTGGCCCATCAGCACAAGGCAAACGTGGAGCTGTGGGAACAAGTCCAGAGGAGGCCACTGGGTTGATCACGGGGCTGAAGCCCCTCTGCTCTGGAGCCAGGCTGGAGGAGCTGGGTGTTTTCAGCCTGGAGAAGAGAAGGCTCCAGGGAGAGCTCAGAGCCCCTTCCAGTGCTCAAAGGGGCTCCAGGAGAGCTGGAGAGGGACTGGGGACAAGGAACTGGAGTAGTAGGACAAGGGGGAATGGCTCCCCACTGCCAGAGGGCAGGGATGGATGGGGTATTGGGAAGGAATTCTGCACTGTGAGGGTGGGCAGGCCCTGGCACAGGGTGCCCAGAGAAGCTGTGGCTGCCCCTGAAACACTGGAAGTGCCCAAGGCAGCACTGGACGGGGCTCGGAACAACCTGGGCTAGTGGAAGGTGTTCCTGCCCATGCCAGGGGCTGAAACAAGTTGAGCTTTAAGGTCCCTTCTGACCCAAATCATTCAGATCCCATAATTTTAAGTGGAGCTGGGCCAGTGTGATAAGGCCCCTGTTCTGAGCTGATGGGGACACACTGCAACAGCCTGAGTGGGCAGGAGGGCACAGAGATGGTGGGACAAGTTGAAAGGGAGGAGGATGAGGCCGTTTTGGGCTGCATTTTGGCTGAGGAGCAGTATTGCCTCAGCTTGCCCAGAGCCTGAGGGTGGCAGGGTGACAGGCACAGCTGCTCTGGAAGCCATTGTCAGGGCTGGGCACCTTTGAGGTTTGCCCTGCACGTCAGCAAGGCACTGCCAGGACACCCTGAAGGGCAGACATGGCATGTTTGAGGAGGATTTTGGCCCTGAGGGACCCGGAAGCATTGTCTAACAGGACAATGTGGAGGCAGTTTGTAGGCACGCTCAGATGTCAGTTTTCCACCCGTCCAGCCCTCCTGGCTGGAGATGTGCAGCTCCTCTGAAATAAAGCCAGCAGAGCAAGCACCCTACGGTATTATTTTTTCAATCTCATTGTTTTTTCCACCAACATTGTGATTTCTGAAAGACTGGGCCATGATTGGGAACTCTTGGGATGGCAGCACTGCCTTGGTCACAGGAATGCAAGTGATGAGGAACAAACTGTGCATGGGACAGCAATGTCTGGTATTGGCCTCCTTGGAGGCCAAAGGAAAACGGACATTTTGGAGAATGCAAGCCCATTTCAAGACTGGGATGGACCACACATCAGGTCTGGCAGGTGACCTCAGCAGTTCCAGGTTCTACCTGAGCTACCAAGGGGTTAACACCTTGTGCCTGCTCTCCAATGACCCCAAACCACATTCACATTTTTCAGGCAATCTCTTCCACTGTCCCAGACCTGCCTGGCAACTTCCAGACTCTCATTCACACAAAGTTTGCTGATTTTAACTCCTAGAAGCAAAATCGAGGTACTTCATCTCAGCATTTTGTCTGTGAATATTTTGTTAGCTGTAATTCCTGCTGGGATCTTTTCCCTTCCATCCAGACCCAACTTTTCTCCATATGGACACTGTGCTCCCAGCCCTGAATCCCCACACACCCTTCCTTCCATCACAGACCCAGGAAAGGGCTGCTGGTCGGTGCAGTCCAGAGCAGGAGCATCACAAGCACCAAATATATCAGCTTTTATTCTCCAAGTGAAAAACACAGTGGTCTTCAATCTGCACTGCACATGGTGGAGGCCTCCCTTGTACCTGCTCCATTCCATGGTCTCTGTCAGAGTTTCAAAGTGGAACAGTCAAAGGTGAGCAGACTGGCACAGAAACAGGTGAGATCTGATGGATGTTCTCACAGAGGGCTCAGCTACAAAAGACACTGGGTTGGACCCCAAAGAGAGCAGCGAGCCAGGGAAGAACATGGAGCGAGCACCTCGTGGCATCCTGTGCTGGGCAAAGGCCACATTGCCTTCCTGCAGCCCAGAGCTGGCTCTCCTCAGAGCCTTCAGGTACCAGCACAGTCAGTGGGGACCCCAGGGCTAAAGGCACACATCATCTGAACTCTGCCTTGCTGCCAGCTGGCTGCTTCCCACAGGCAGAGGAGGGAGAGGCACCAATTTGAAAGGTGATAGCCAGGAACGTGGTGTGCAGGAGGCAGGATTGGAAGGGTCTGAAGAGTTAACAGTCTGCTCTGATTCCTCTGGCCAGTACACTCTCCTGTTCTGGGAAGTATTCTGTTGGGAAGCAGAAGTATTCTTGGAAATATTCTGCTCAGAGACTTCTTAAACCTTGGATGAAAGCACAGAGTGTGCAAACTCTCAGGTGTGCTGCAAACTCCAGGTCTTGCATCTTCTCTTCGGATGTATTGAGGATGTCATTGTACATACAACTGTCAAGTGGACACTTGGGAAAAGTCACAGGAAAAGCTGAGTTCCCAGTGGGAAAAGCCAACCTGGAAAATAGAAAAAAGCTCCAGCTTCCTGCATGCCTCAAAAGTGGAGTAACTTCCCTGCAATTGTGAGGAAGAAGAACCCCACTCAAATACTGGTCAGTCACAAACTAAATCAAACACTAGGACAGACAGGGCTGGAAAAATTACAGCTTGTGGGGGGCAGGGGGTCACTGGGTGATGGTCACAATTCCTGTCCTAGAGGGCTCCCAAGGTACAAGTGTCAGTGATGCACAGGTGCTTACGGATGCAGAGAGATGTTTTCTGAAGCATTTTAGTATCTACTTACGAATGGAAACAAATGCCCAGAATCATCTGACTGTTCATAAAGCCTCAGAGCACAGTGGGGGATGGAGGGAGCTGGGGAATGCTGCAGCTGGCTCTTCTCTTTCCCAGATACTCACTGTGATAAGCTCTTTCTGCAGCTCCACAAGGAATCTATCAGCAGTGCCCAGGGAGGGAGGTTCCTTTGGCCCCCCAGGACCATAGGTGGGTGTAAAAGCACAGACAGCACCCCAGAAATGGTGAGGACACTCTGCCCTTTGGACACTGGCTGCAGGTGGGATAGGAGCTGCACTATCTGGACATGGGTCACATCCATCTTCCCTGTGCCACAGTCAGAGTTGTTGAGATGCTCTTGCACTGCCAGCCATTTGATGGGAGTCAGGTGGAAGGGCATCTCCAAGAGTTCCCACCTCACCCAGTTGGAGGATGCAGAGGGCCCTGCATTACCCACCTGTGGCAAGTACTGCTCAGAAGCAGGAGGTGAAATCCCATTCCCTCCAGAAGTGAGGAGCAGCAGTTCAGGTGCTTCCTTGAGCAGCCTGAATGGAAGAGCAGAGCACCAAACTCTTGATTGGCAAGAGCCAAGGCTCTCTGCTGTCCTGAACTGAAGCTTGGGGAACATTTATATTCTCTTTTCTCTCAGCTTTCAGTGCCATAAACTACCCATGATATCTGAGGGAGATTACTCAGCATGCCTCAGAACATTTCCTCCACTGCATCCCCTCACAATCCCCTTCACTGCATCCCTGCATTCAAATCCACCCAGATGATTGTGTATAAAGTTGTCTTTCTTGACAAGTACTTCAAAGTCATCATCTCCTCCTCTCCCTCTTTATACTCCAGACAATCTTCTTCTGCCTGCTCAAAGGCTACCTGTCATTTGTCTTCTAAATTTTAATAATATCACTATTAACTATCATGCCTTTTAATGTCAGTGATTCTAGTGGTAAGAAACTATTGGGCATAATCTGCTTTTAAAAATAAAGTATATGTGTAATTCTTATCCCTTATTCTTAAGAATAATTCCACACTATTCCAAATCTGCATCAAGAATAATCACAAAATCATAGAATTGGAGTCACTGAAGCTGGAAGGGACTTCCCAAGATGACCTAGTCCAGCCTGCCCACTCAAGCAGGGTCAGCTATCACAGCTTGCCCAGAACTGTTTACAGTCAGATTTTCAGTAACTCCATTGATAGGGACACTCAACAATCCTCTGAACAATCTCTCCTTGTGTTTGACCACCCTCTCAGTAAAAAGGGGGCAGTTTATGTTCAGATGGAATTTCCTGTGCTTCACATTGTGCCCATCACCTCTTGTCCTATCACCACTGGCCAACACTGAGAAGAGTCTGACTCACCATCTTCAATCTCCCCATCAGGTGTTCAGACACATTGGCAAGAGCCTCCTCAGCTTTCTGCCCACCAGGCAAAACATCCCAGCTCCCTGAGCTCCTTTACACAGCAGAGATGCCTTGTGGCCTTCACTGGACTCTCCCCAGGAAGTTCATGCCTTTCTTGTACTGGGGAGTAAATGGTCTTGTGGGCATATTGGATTTTAGGCATGTGCATGCACACACACACAGTGACTTCAACACCTGCATATTATTAACTTATTTCTATATAAAAACACCTCATCCCAAAGTTCTGCAGCTCTCATCCTAAACTGCCTTGTGCATCATTTTGAGAAAGGGAGAAGATTGCTCTCTGCTGCAGGGTGTGGAGCTGGGCTTATTCCCAGCTCAGTGCAGAGCAGTGACCAAGGCTTCCCAGCATGGAATTAAGGGGAGTGGGGATTTCTCAGCAGCATCCAACACTGTCTGTTAAGCAGAGAACACAGAACTGGATCAGCATGGCAAACTCATCTCTCTTGTCTTTTCAGAGTCGTGGTTCTCACCTCCCAGACTAATCCAAAAAGTTGGACTTTTTTGGCACCCACAGCATCTCTAGAAGCCCAGCTCCACTTACCATGACTGATATCTCAGCACTGTGAAGTTTCACAATCCAATTATGGCAATCTCATTACTAATTATACATTAATATGTAAAGGAGCAATAGTGGTGGAACATCTGTGTTAGGGAACGGAAAGAAGAAGAACTAAACCAGCTTACTGTCAATGCCAGTCTCCTGTACTGACTCACCTGTCTGCATTTTGCCCATAACCTTCATCCCCTTTTTCCCCTTTGATCCCTAAAAGAGCCACAGATGCTCTTCCCTTTAGCATCTAAAGCCAGACCAACTATCTGTGGAGGAGCAGGTGACATGGGAGGAACATGGAAAGCTTCAATTTACAGCTGAAAGATGCCAGTTCTGCCACGAGAACACTAAAAGGAATCAAGTGTATGGCAAGAAGTCTCCTTCAAGGCTCTTCTGGGACGTAACAGTAACCAGTGAGGTCATTTGCTCAACATGCTGAAATAATCTGCTTTGAATTCAAAGCTTTGTTGTTGATGGCACAGTGTGACATGCCTGGGTGAAAGCTGGCACCCAGCAGTGCTCCCCACGGCTGTCGTGCAGTGAGTGCCACCTACACTGAACTACTGATAGAACTGTACCATTAATCATAATGTTTGCTGCAGAGGAGGAAAGCAGGCATGCTCTAGCCAGGCCTGCTGGTGCCCAAAACATGGAGAGTAACCTTTCCACCATCAAAAAATCAAACCTGCTCTTTCATTACTCAGAGCAGAATGCTGGGCTGCCAAAGTACTCCAAGAGAGCTGAGGAACTGTTCATTCATTTATGACATCATCCACACAGGGACTATGACCATCAGGACAATCAGAATCCTTTTTTTATTTATTCCTTTTCAAAGTGTTCTGAAATAAAATGCAAAATAAAAAGCAGGACTCACCAGGGGACATGGGAGATGCTGTCATCATTAAGGAACACAGCACTGGGTCTGAAGGGAGTGACTGACACACATCAACAACAACAACCTAAACCAGAGGAGACTGGCCAACCCCTCACATACAGAAATATTATAACATCTACTTCTTTACAGCAATTAGGTGATTTTTCTGAAATTTAAATCAAGTTGACAGCAAAGCCATCTCCAGATTAATCTCACATTTCCCCCTGCTTTTGATGACAGCATTTTCTTTGCTTGGGGAGATTCTTTGGGATATTGTCTCCCTTCCTTATCCAGCAATCTGGGATAGCCTTAGAGACAAAGAAATTTTCCAACCTGTAGAACATGGCCCATGGTCCTGATCCTTCTGGTGTCCAGCATGCTCCCAGCCTCATGTCCAGGGCTCCTCACCATATTGAAGAGGCACAGGAGGAAAGCAGAGGGAGATGCACAGCTGATCTCATCCAAGCATAGTACTCGACCTCAAACACTGGGGGGTGTTGTTGTTGTGAATAAGAAAGAATAAGAATAAGAATAAAGAATAAGAATAAGAATAAGAATAAGAATAAGAATAAGAATAAGAATAAGAATAAAGAATAAGAATAAAAATAAGAATAAAAATAAGAATAAAAATAAGAATAAGAAAAGAATAAGAATAAGAATAAGAATAAGAATAAGAATAAGAATAAGAATAAGAATAAGAATAAGAATAAGAATTAGTAGTGATGATGATGATGATGAATTTTTTTAACACTTATAACTTGAGTGTACGTTTTATAAGTTGTAGAAGACAGCAAAGGGCCAGGAACTTGGTGACTAAAGGCAAAAACTGGCTCCTCCTCTCCAAAAACATCATTCTACATCCATGTTTACACCACAGTGTGTGGGAAGAGCTGATCCTGAATTGCTGCCAGTCCAGGTATAAAATCCATCATCTGTTCCACACCACCTAGGAAAAGTTTGAGGTTAATTCTCAACAACAACAAAAAAGGCCACTTTCATTATGGATGCTTTCCTGAACCAGGCAAAGAGAGGAGGATGGAACCAGATGAGTTATTTTGGTGGCAATGACAGCTTTTCCTAACATCAGCTGTTCAGGAAACTACAGTCTGCAGCAATACAGCTAAAACAACCCTAATGCTGAAGGAAAAAGCAGGTGGGAAATTTGGTCCAAGTTTGCCATTGAGGTTCAAGGGGTACCCAGTAGAAGTCCTGGCTCCTACACAGCTGGGCTCTTCCTCCCCTTTGCTGTACTGCCCCATGGAGCTAGTCAACAATTGCACCAATATCTCTGCAGTAGTTTTACTCCAAGCCCTCAGGGAAAAAAAAGTCTTTTATGCTTTTAATTTTCTGTTTTTCTCTTGCAATTCTGCCAGCTGAGTTAATCAATTAAAACTGATTTCCTTGCCTAACCCCTCTAACCCACCTCTCCTTTCTCCCACTCTCACATTTAGACCTTCATTTGCCCCCTTCCTCCCACACCCTTGCCCCCTTTTTTTTAAAAATTCCTGGTTTGGAAAATTCCGCATCTGGAGTTTCACAGTTCTTTTTTTCACCACATGGGAGATATTTGAGGAAGACAGCGAGAGGAATGTCACAATGGGCACAGTTACATCAGGGGCAAAGGGAAGGACTCACTAAGGCAAAGCAGGTTCCAGTCCAGTTTCCTCAGCCTGGCTGACCTTCCCCTGCCTTGCTGTGGCTGCCTGGCTGTTGAAATCCTCCATCCATCCATCCCCATCTCTGTCTTCACTACATCACTTCTTCCTCTGGCATCTCAGTCTTGTTTCTGGGACTCCATTCCTGCTACGTACACCCCTCTTCACCCCGCACAGAATAAAATTACTTATGACAGAAATAAAACTGCCCTGCACATCTGAAGGTGTCAGGTGTGAGTTGAGTGAGAAAAGCTTTGAAGAGTCCAATTCTCTCTTTTTACAAGTGCTGGGCCCTTCACTTCAAGAAAGACATGGAGGTGCTGGATTGCCAGGGGAGGTTCAGGTTGGTCATCAGGAGGAATTACTTTCCTGAAAGGTTTGTTAAGCACTGGAAGGGGCTGCCCAGGGAGGCTTGGAGACTCCATCCTTAGAGGTGTCCAAAGAACCCCTGGATGTGGCACTCCATGCTCTGGGCTGGGTGACAAGGTGGGGATTGGGCACATGTTGGACTTGATGACCTTGAGGTCTTTTCCAACGTTAATGACTCTGTGATTGTGTGAATGAGGAACACCCCAGAGCCCCAGAGGTTTGCAGGGAACAAGGGGTTTGACCTGACTGTGAGGCCTGTCCTGCCAGAGCCTTTCCAAGACATGGAGCTTTACTGGAGTGGGCTGAGATTTGTGCCATGAGAACAGCCAGGTCCTGCATGCTCTGCAGAGAGCACGAGCAGGGGTGGGGATGCACTGACAAGGTTCTACCTTGGCCAGTGTGAAGGGAATAGCAATTCCCAGGGAGCACATGCCCATCACAAAGAGGCTGGGTCTGGCCAAGGAACTCCCCTGTGGGAGCATCCAGGAGCCACTCTGGCTGTCCCTGTCCCACCACCTGAGCTGGGACTGAGGCCCCCCTACAGCTGCACCTCCACTCTCATCGAGTCACTCCAGGTTTTCTCACCAGGGTTTCCCATCAGAGGACTCCATCAGCATCTCAGATGTCCAGATCCTTAAGAGAATTTAATCATGGTGCAATAGCTAAATAACAAAATAACAGCTTGAGCTGGGGCCTCTGAGGAAGCACCCCTAACAAAGGAGACCATGGGGTTTTATCCTGTCAGTCTAACGACAGGAAAGTCTGGGGGTCCTGGGCTCTTGCCATGTCTCTGAGTGCCCAAGTCCTTGGCCTGGCCACAGGTCCCTGGGCCCTTTGTTGTGCAAAGGGGCAGCAGTTCAGGGCCTCTTGCCTTGGGCTCTGGCCCCCAGAGCTCAGCCTGCAGCTCCACTGCAGCTGTCCCTGGGCCACAGGCACTGAATGGATTCTCTACCAGGCTGATCCTGCCATGGCAGCCATGGCTGCTCCTGTGGCTGAGCTGGAGCACTGGTCCTGTGGATTCTACTGCCATCCTGCAGTGGACAGCAGGAGCCCTCACCTGTTCTCCAGATCTTCATGGAATGAGTGCACCGAGGTCAGGGCTTTTGGAAAGCCCCTTCTTTTGCAGGTTTATCTGAAAATTCCAGTCTTCAAACAACAGCAGAACACAAAGTTGGGAAGCCACAGCCAGACACCACACATGCTGCACCACCACCTTCCTCATCCTCCCATGTGAGCAAGAAACAGCAAAGAGATCTTGCATCAGAGAAGTTGGGCTGCACAGGCTGTTCCATATCTCCTCATCTCCCTTATCCACAGGCAGCTACAGATATCTTTAGCAGTCAGTATAAGGGGAGAGGGCAAAGAGAAAATCACAGAATCATAGAATGGTTTGGGTTGGAAGAGACTTAAAGATCATCTACACAGAGCTCTGTAAAAGTACATCATAAGAAGTGGTGTTGGAGAAGGAAAGCCCTTGAGGTCTGTGTTGCAGGTCTCAAGGAACAGATGTCAAATCCCCTGGCCCAGGTCACTCAAAGAACCTTACCCCCCTCTACACAGCAGCTCTGGCAGGAGCTACTTCCTTTTCTAACTTAACTGAAGCTTCTGTCTTACCTCCCTCAAGTGCCTGCTCCTGGCTTCTGACATTTCACATCCTCAGGGATCTCTTTGCCAGCTCTTAGTAGGAGCTTCCTCCATCTGCTCTGTCACTGCTTCAGCAGTGATCAGGAGAACAGACACATCCCCAAAGCCCTTCTTCCTCCTTCCTAGCAGTCTTCAAAGACTGCTGTTAACAAAGCCTTGGGGAGCTTATAGCAAAGTGAATTTTATCAACCAAGTGAAAAAGAGGGAAAAATCAGCATAAAAAGTCCTTCATCCTTAACTGAGAGTCTATGTTCCAAACACCGGGCCCATGGATCCAACCCCCACCTCTTAATACCTTCCACATGCTCAAAATGATGGCAGAAATCACAGCTGCCTCACCATGTGCACACCATGGGGTGAGATGCAGTTCACCTTCCAGAAACACATCCTTACAAGCTGAACACATCCTTCCAAGCTGAAAGTGCTTTTTTCACATGACATTTTTGCTCCGGAGAAAGTTTTGGAAAAAAAAAAAAAAAAAAAAAAAAAACCAAACAACAGAACTTACCAGAAGTCAGAGCTCAGTCAGACACAAGGAACAAAGAGGGTTAACTAAAGGCTGCTGAGCTGGATGAGATTCATCTTACCAGCCAGGGCCGTTCCAGTGCAGGATGAAGAGTTTCCAGATTTGAAAGGGAACAAAACAATAAATTGGACCTTGGCTGACTCAAGGCACCCAGGTAGCTCAGGCTGGGCACACACACTGTTCCCAGCAAGCTTGGGGCACTGACCCTCTGTCCTCTCCAATGTGGTTCTGCCTCTCCCCAACCAGAAAAGCCTCAAACTGCCCCCAGGCCACTGCTGTTCAGTCCTGTGCCCCAGACTGTCAGCCCAGCAGAAATGCCTCCTGTATCCAGCACTGGGGGTGTGGCTGCAGAACATCCTGCATGGCCCTTTCCAGATTATGCTGCCATCTCATAAGGATCACTGGGAATTTTAGGGCCATTTTGATACCCATGAGTGCGGGGGATTTGCCAGGTGATAACAGATTCCTGCAGCTTTTCTCACTCCCTTGGATCAGGCAGGAGAGGCTCAGACCTGCAGACCAACCTCACAAGCAAGACAGTGGTCAGGGCCAGGCATGTTCAACCTTCTGGCAAAGCCCTGTGGGGTCTCTGGGTGCTCACCTCCATGGGATGGACCTTGAGAAGTTTAAAAAAAAAAAGAGAGAAAAAAAAAAGAAAAGAAATTCCATTACATTTCTGACAGTCCAGAATACTGGGGAACTTAATTTTCTGGTGAGTTCATTTTTCCTATTCAGTGTCATCTCTTATTTACCAGAACTTCAGAGACAGGAGGTATCACTTGTAGAATAATTATGACTTTTATTGCCTATAGCCCCATAAAACTTTAAAGCACATGATGGCAGTAATCTTTCCTGCATAAAAAGCCTTTTACCCATTTCTCACCCCAACAACCCCATCACTCAAAGCACAGTAACCAGCCCATTGCAATGGTACAGGCAAAAGAAAAACCCTTATGGCTGTCTTGATGAAACCTGTACAAGGTGGACATTACCATTTTAGTCTAGAGAAAGCAGGTGTCCAGAATCCAATAGCAACAGAGAAGTCTTTACAGAAAAAATTTGGAGATATCAAGATTTTCAAAGCATCAGCTTTTTGAACAGTGTATAGGCAGAGAAACATTTGCCTTTACAGTTCTATTTCGCTTCCATCCAGACCTTTTTGTTAATGAACAAATAAAATGTGAACTGACCTAGTTCCATGAGTTAGGGTTCTGGTTAGCGCTTTTTGGGGACATCCTTCTTGAAGATTGAGCCTCTTCTGAGAGGCTTTGCCCTCTGAGGGTAAATTAACCCCTAAATACATCAAAGTCTGATTTCCTGGTGTCAGAACTGTTATTCTGCTATTTGCCTTCCTAACATCTCTCAGATCCACTGAGCTGTGAACTCAGAAGCCAAAGCTGCCATCAACCATCACATCCCCAGCCAGTTCTTCCTTACTCCTACCTTGCAGATCCATCATCTCCCCTAGCTGGCCTGCCCAGCACTTACATCAGAAATTAAATCACCATTACACCTGAGGGTGAGGCTCTTTCTGCTTTTTTCTCTATGAAATCCCTGTCTGAAACCTCACAAAATCATGAGTCTTCTGCATCAATTGCATGGGGGCCCCTTATCGTGCTGGCTAACCCCACCAACAGAAGAATGAAACTCAGTTGCAGAGGAAGGGGGGAAAAGCTTCTGTGAACTGTAGGATCTAATTTTCCTTCATTTTAAAATAATCATATAATTATTTTCTGTGTGTCCTCCCATCTTGGCAGGATGCACCAGACCCCTCCTAGGAGTGTGGGGCAAGCTGGGGATATTCCTGTGCATTACCTCCACTCTGGTGCTCTTGTTTTAGCCTTTTAGGTACATGGTCATCCTTCTCTTTTCATTACTTGTCCCATATGATCACTTTGACTCCTGAGTCTGGCCCTCCAGCCCTCCCTGCCAGCAAGGGGCATGGAAGGGAAAGAGTACAGGTCACATAGAGTATTGTAGGGAAGAGACACAGACTGAAGGTTGTGTGTGAAATGGAAGGTCTCCTTTTGGATGAAAACCCATTCCATAAAGGTGAAGGCATGAGGCAGGGACACGCTGGGTCCCAGAGTCACCTCCTCACACACCACCAGGGACATGCTCCCCCCTCTGTGCCCAATCACAAAGGGTGAGTCGATGTTCCTAAGGTACAACACACAGCCATTGGGAGCAAAGTCAGGTAAAATAGGTTATGAAACAGAAACAGGGGTTCAGTGTGTGACAGAAGGTGAAAAGACACTGGTCCCAGTGGCAGCAGCTCCAGTGCCTGCTGTGGCAGCCAGCAGGTGAGCTCTGCAGGGAGTGGCACAGCCCCACACCAAACCCTAGGGACAGGAACCACTCCTAGATCCCACACCCCCCAGTACTGCTTGGTGCTGCTGGGAGATCACCCCTCCCTTGAGATGTGCAGCCCTTGCAGTGCTGATGTCTGGGAATCCAGCCTTGGGAACTGGTCACAGACACAGGACCCTTACAGCACACCTGTCCTGCAGCAGGAAGGACGTGCTTCCACAGCCATCCCACCAAGAGGGCAGGGTCACGAGGGGACTCTGCCTGCTCCCACATCAAAACAGTGACACTGCCTTGGACCCTGCAGGCCCAGATGGATAAAGTGCTGAGTAACCTGGACACAACATGGCAACACTCATGTTTCAGCCCTAAAACCCCTTCATGTCCTGGGCTTCATCAATAGAGACGTGGGAACCAAATGAGAGGATTCTGACCCTCTGCTCCACTCAGGTGAGACACCACCTACAGTGCTGCTTCCAGTTCTGAGGGCCTCAGCACAGGAAGGACATGGAGCTCCTGGAAAAAGTCCAGAGGAGGCCATGGAGATGCTCTGAAGACTGGAGCTCCTCTGCTCTGAAGACAGGCTGGGGAGCTGGGAGTTTTCAGCCTGGAGAAGAGAGGGCTCCTCGTAGAACCCCTTCCAGTGCCTAAAGGAAATGTAGGAGAGCTGGAGAGGGACTTGGGACAAGGATCTGGAGTTCCAGGACAAGGGGGAATGTCTTCCACTGCCAGAGGGTAAATGGGATATTGGGAAGAAATTCTCCCTATGAGGGTAGGGATGCTCTGGCACAGGGTGCCCAGAGCAGCTGTGGCTGCCCCTGGATCCTGGCAGTGCCCAAGGCCAGGTTGGACGAGGTTTGGAACAAACTGACCTAGTGGAAGGTGTCCCTGCCTGGGCAGGGGCTGGATCAAGAGGAGCTCCAAGGTCCATCCCAACTCAAAGCATTCTGTGGTTCTGTAACACTCCAATACTGCCCTGGTAAACTCAGAGGGACCCCTGCTTGGGGCTGTCAGAAGACCCAGGGGTCTTTCCAGCCACTGACACACACATGCACACACGTGCACAGAGTTGATGCACTGCCACATGCACACACACACACACGTGCACACACATGCAGAGTTTATGCACTGTCACACACACATACACATGCACACAGATTATGCTCTGTCACACACACGTGCACACCGGTTTTGCTCTGTCACACACACACACACGTGTACACAGTTTTTGCTCTGTCACACACACACACACATGCAGTCTATACTCTGTCACATACACACACACAGTTTATGCTCTCACACACACACACACACACACACACACGTGCACATAGTTTTTGCTCTGTCACACACAGAGTTCATGTTCTCACACACACACACACACGCACACAATTTATGCTCTGTCACACACACGCGCACAGTTTATGTTCTGTCTCTCACACACACACACAGTTTTTGCTCCATCACACACACAGAGTCTATGCTCTGTCTCACACACACACACACACAGAGTCTATGCNCACACACACACAGTCTATGCTCTCTCTCACACGCACACACACACAGTCTATGCTCTCTCTCACACACACACACACAGTCTTTGCTCTCTCTCTCTCACACACACACACACACACAGTCTATGCTCTCTCTCACACGCACACACACACAGTTTATGTTCCCTCTCACCCACCCACAGCCCACGCCCCCCTCCCGGGCAGCGCTGCCGCCCCCCAGCCGCTCCGGGCGCGGTTCGGGGCCGCGCTGCCCCCTGGCGGTGCGCGGGCACTGCTGCAGCTCCGCCCGCCCCGGCCCAGCCCCGCCGTGCCCCGGGGCAGCGCAGGGGGCTGCGCGGTGCGCACACCGCTCACGGACCGTTCCCAGCGTGCCTGACACGTCCCATCCATAATGACAGATCCACCCGAACCGCCCAAGTGCCTTTTGAAGGTGAGTTTATCATAGGAGGTTTTCAAAGCGCTTCTCAGACCACCCTCATGAGACATCTCTTACAGTATTCCTAAAGACATCCCCCAATTCCAGAACCTTGATACCCCGCAGTCATTTTAAATTGACTCGAAGCCCTCACCTAAAGGACAGAACAATTTAAAAAGCTATCCAAAGTCTCAGCCCAGGAACCAACCATTCTGTGACTCCTCTTAAAGCTGGAAAAATTTCTGAACTACAGACACAGCACACCAGAAACCATAGCCAAAGGCAGTTATGAAAATACATAGATCTAAGGTCCCAGCAAAGCAATTTATCAAAAGTCTCAGAGATCCCATAGAAGGGACATTTAGAAAATGCCTTTAGGGCATCACTGATGAAACAATTGTGAAAATCATCAAGGCGATTGTAAAGCTGCCCTAGAGTCAAAACCATATGGATTTACTGGGAACATCTTGGTGATTCTAAAATTGCCCCAATAACACCACATAGAAGCCATTTTGGAAGTGATCTGTAATGTCAAAGCATAGCAATAAACACCTCATTAAAAGGACCATAAAAAAAAAAACAACCAAAAAATCCCACAAAGCCTCCAGTATTAAAAATCTTTTGTGTGATATTTGGAAGTATTCTCATGGGGGCCTTTTGAAGGGATTTGTACAATGATCCCTCCATTTTTTATGGTTATATTTACAATGGCTCCTCTGTGGGAATTTGGGCTTGCTCTCGATAGCTCCTTGCCAGTATTTTTGGTCTCCTCAGTGTGTTTTCACAATAGCTCCATGATAGAGGTGGGGTATTTGTACAAGAGGCACTTCTTAGATATTTTGGAGACAGTTTACATAATGGTTATGTAATGGTGTCTTGGGGAAGGATCAGAGACATGATTTAAACTGTCTAAGTGATGTTGGATTTGTGTTTTCCCTGTTAAGTCACGTTCACTGGACCCACTTTATGCCATGAAGAGCCAAGTGGAGACAATCACATTCACTCTGACTTCAGGGAAAGGTAGGACAGCTGTGCTGTGGACAGCTGA
>JACBWW010000084.1:449798-474179 GCA_020086605.1 Lanius collurio
TTCCCATGGGCAGGCAGGTGTTCAGCCATCCCCTGGAGAGCAGGGCTCCGTGACAGTGACTTGGGAAGACAAACACCATCATTCCAAACATCCCTCCCCCTTCTTCCTTCTGCCCTCCCCTTTATGTATTGAGCATGGTGTCATGTGGTCTGAAATACACCTTTGAGCACTTTGGGTCTCCTGTCCCACCTCTGTCCCCTCCCAACTCCCCATGCACCCCCAGCCCCCTCACCAGCCTGGCGGTGTGAGAAGCAGAAAAGGCCTTGGCTCTGTGTGACCTCAGCAATAACAAAAACATGTCCATTATTGTCCCTACATTCAGCACAAATCCAAAACACAGCCCCATGCCAGCCACTGGGAAGGAAATTAACTCTACCCCAGCCAAACCCAGCACGATGATTTATGGATGGAATGGAAGAAGCAACATTGTGTTTCACAAAAGGGCTGTAACCTGCAGCCCCTGCCTTAAGGCTTTCAGCAGCCTGGGCATCTTGAGGTAAAACTTCTGAGGCCTCAAAGTGACTCTCTTTAGTTGTTTTTCCTGGATGCTGCAGTTGATTTTGGGATTTCTACTGCTGCAGACTTTTTATGATGTGAGAAATGTTCTTGTGTGAGGGAATATCAATCCCTGTCTACTACACTCTCTTCAGGGAGAGTGAGCAGAGCTCTGATACTAAACAACAAAGTGGGAAACTGCTCTGAAATTCTGACAGCAGAGATGCAGAGATGTGTCTGGTGCCACTGAACAACCTCAAAAGGAAACACTGAACACTTTGGAGAGGAGAGCTTCCTGCCCTTTGTATTGGGTAGCATTGTATGATGACCATTTTGCATTCTGAGTCCACATATATGGCTGTATGGATGAAGGAGGGACTGTCTGTCCCAAGAGTCCAGCACTGAGCACTGCAGGCAGTTCTCCAGTGCTGCACACACAGGCTGGAGCTCTGCTCAGAGTCCTCATGAGTCTGAAAGGCTGAGAGAATTGGGATCGTTGAGTCTGGAGAAGGCTCTAGGGTGACCTAATTGTGGCCTTTCAGTGCATGAAGGGAACCACCAAGATGGAGAGAGACTTTTCACTGAAGTTACAGGAGAAAAGGGAATGGCTTCAAACTGACAGAGAGGGTCCATGGAAGGTCCCTTCCAACCAAGGCCATTGCACGATTCTGTGTTCAGAATCAAGTTGTCTCCACACTAAGATCCTTCTTTCAGGTATGGTGATAGGATCTTGATTCTGCATCACATACATAGGTGAAGTTATGTGAAATCAATCCTGGCCCTTCCCTTCCTTCCCTTCCTTCCTTCCCTTCCTTCCTCCCTTCCTTCCTCCCTTTCATCTTTGGCATGTGAGGAAACTGAGCAAAATAACAACCAAGTAGTGGAGTGTAGCAGAAGTACAAAGGAAGCAGGAAGTAATCATCAGTATGGAATTAGTGTTGTCCCCATGCTTTGTATTGTGGTCAGCAGTATAAAGAGAATATGTGCATGGCTGATTATTGAATATTGATTGTGAGTCAGGAGCTTCTTTACCAGCTCCAGGCTGATGTGTGAAGAACTGATGCTTACAGCTACCAGGAGGTCAATAGATGTTTGTGACATCTTTGATCCTAAATATGTGTGGTCTATGTCTCTATTTACTTATTGGAATCATCTGAACATCTTGTCTGATCAGTTCTGACCTTTGGTGACATTTGTTTGTGGTACAAACAACTTAGTCTTGTTTCAGGAATGTTTTGTCTGGCCCAAGGCAGGAACTGGTTTTAGCTTCTGAATGCAATGCCTGGCCTGTCACACAGCAGGTCAGACAAGGTAATTTTCTGTTCCTTCCTGACTTTGGAAGCCTTAGAGTTTATTCACAGATTTTAAAGGCATCTTCCCCCAAATTCCTTCGAGATTTACCATTACTTCCTGTGCTTCTCTACTGCAAGTGTATGTCTGCATCATAGACATGGCTCAGTCCCAGCAGACATCTCTGCTGTGTCATGGAGTGCCTCTGCAGGAGTAGCTTCCTCTGCTCTTATTTTCTCTCCTTCTGTATCACCTCCTTTTCCCCCAGCTCAGTGATCGTGCTCTGGCCATGATTTCTGCTCCCTGGACCTCTGCCCAACTTTGGGCCCATTCTTGGCAGGAGAAGCCCCGGGCTTTCTTCTGCATTGTGCTTGCACTGGTGCTGGCTGCTCCAGAAGTCAGGGGCTGGTTTTGGTGCCACAGGGAGATCATTATCTCCTGAGGTGCAGCCATGCTGCTGAGGGGGCAGCAATGTTCAGAGTGTGATTAGTGAGTCCACCAGCCAGTCCATTGGTCAGGAATCATCAGATGCTCTGCCAGCAGCTCTATGCTGGGGGCACTGGACCACAAAGTTGATGCTTTGTGAAATATAATCTGTTTTGTGCAAATTTGATGGATTCACAGAATTTGCTGTTCCCAAAGATTGACCATTAAGAGGATAATGTTCCTTGGAAAAAATAATTGTTCCAAAATTAATCACAGAGGTGATAAAATAGTCAGGGGACAAAGTCTGGATTGTGTAAGTGCCATCACTGCACAAACTGCCATTTAACTTCATTTTGTTTTGGGAATGAAGTTCACCATAAGCTTGAAGAATGAATCAGGAAATTGATGTGTTGAGAAAGCTTTTTCTTTGGCTTGGTTTTAGAGTGGAGTGGTGAAGATGTCCAGGTGTTGGAAAGGAAAATTACTTGTCAGTAGAATTGACTTGTTCAGGTTTAGGCCTTGACATGCCATGGGGAAGTTACCAAAGCTTGGGCAGAAGGATGCCCTACTGATAGAGGGCACAGAGAAGCCAAATTTCTGGGCCACAGAGACACTTGGCAAAACTCCCAAAATAAGGAAGAAATTGATAAAGCCAGCTTAGCAGCTGTGCTGAATCAGCTCTAAATGGGTAGAAAGTAATTCCAGCAGGGGCACGTTGCAACCACTGACTCACAGCCACCAGCTCCAGAAGTCCCCTGACCCAGAGGAAGAGAAAGACTGAGCATGGGACTCATTAGTGTAAGAAACAAGGAAGTCATAAACCAATAGAAGATAGAAGGCTAATTAATAAGAGAGCTAGGTAACTTGTAGGCAATGAACATTAAAGCCTTTGTTTGCTAAAATGTATATTAAGTGAACAATTTTGCTGGTCATGTGCTGGCTTTGGGGATTGGCCTCCAGCTCCCCTCTCTGTGCTGAACTGAAATGAATCAAATACCTGGACTCTGGGTGTGGATTGGCCTCTTTCACACCAGGTGAAAGAACCTTGTTTGGGCCAGCACTTAGGTGGGGACTCCGTGTAAACTGCAGTGTGTCACACACACCCAGCTCAGGGAGGAATTCCCTTGGAGTAAAGCTTGGAGGAGAGTGTTTAGTTGTCTTGCACAGGTGACACATGTAATCTCTGCTGACTCAGATCTCAGCTCACGGGTTTTACTGTGCAGTGTGACTGTCCTTTTGATCCATAAAGAACTTTTGTCTCTTACTCATCCTGTAAGTGAATTCTGTAGGGAAATTCCCTCCTTCCCCATATCCTTTCAGTGAGCACCAGAATAGAAAGGACAAATCTCTGTTGAAACATCTTACAGATCTTATTTTCAAACCTGCTGAGTGTTGTGGGCTTTCTGCTCACATTAATGAAAAATAAAGCTGTGTCTCCCTTTTAATTTACAGCTCTCAGAGAAAGATAAACCCTGTGTGGATATCCAGGGCCTGACAGCCTCCACCATGGAAATCCTGCTGGACTTTGTATATACAGAAACTGTGCATGTGACAGTAGAAAACGTCCAAGAATTGCTGCCAGCAGCATGTCTGCTTCAACTGAAAGGTAATTCAAGGATTAGCACAAATTGCACCGTGGCTGCTGTTTAGAGATTTGGTTTGTTTGACCCTCGGTGCATGGAAGAGAGATTGGGGGAGGAATGATATTTGTAAGTAGTTATATCAAACTTGTGGGGTTTTGTGCACTGTGGTCTTGTTAGGAGAGGAACAGATTTGGGTGCAAAGAAATGGTAAAACAGGTTCCATGCTTTGGGCTACTGTACTTCTGCAGGAGTATTCCCAAGAGGAATTGTGAGCTGCATGGCACATAAATGTTACTGCTCAGTTATATTACCATAATAATCAAACCTGGATGTCATTTCACCTGCCATCACAGAATGTCTGGGTCGGTAACAGACTGGTTGTTGTCACTGCACATGCACCCTGTGGAGCTACTCCAGATAATTATCCCAAATCCCAGACAACATATCCAAAATTTATCATAGACCTAGAAATCTGGTACTATATCCACTAGCAGACACATTAGTGGTTTATAATCCATGAAGCTGAGTACAACTCACATTGGAGTCTTCCTAGTATGATTTATGTAATTTTTTGATTAGAATAGAACAGCCAAGCTCAAACCAGCCCAAACATGTGTTCTGGCTGCTCCAAGTGTATTCACAGTCTCCAAAGCAATACATGCATGTGTGTGTTTCTGTAGTACTTTTACTTGTTATTTGAATTGGATTTTCATTATTGCTTAGAACTTCTTTTTTGAAGCCCTTGCCAAAGCAGTGGATTGATAGTAAGCATGCAGTGCTCATTCACCCCTCCAATTTTCCGTAGGTGTGAAACAAGCTTGCTGTGAGTTTCTAGAAAGCCAGCTGGATCCATCAAATTGTTTGGGCATTCGGGATTTTGCTGAGACACACAATTGTGTGGATCTAATGCAAGCTGCAGAGGTCTTCAGCCAGAAACATTTTCCAGAGGTGGTTCAGCATGAAGAGTTTATCCTCTTAAATCAAGAAGAGGTTGAAAAGCTCATCAAGTGTGATGAAATTCAGGTAAAACCTGAAAAGTACCATTACTGTGCAAAGCATTGAAATAAAACATTGAAACCAGTCAGTAATTAGTCCATACTCCTGGGGTGGACTTCTCACACAGTTCCACAGAATTTGAAATTTAATTTTCAAGAAACGTCTAATTTTTTATTTTGCTGGTTTGTAATCTGAATTTTATCAATAACATGTAGCTTCTGTGTGAGAATTTGTTGTCACACAAGTGGTTCTTGCAAGTCAATCACAGGGAGTTAGTTCCCTCTGCAAAGTTATTGGCCCCTCATTCCCTCCATTCCCTGGAGAAGACAGGTGGTCTCAATGCCTGCAGTTCAGGAATACCCCCAAGCTTTGACTTCTGTTTGCCTGCTGATCAGCAGCAGAAGGAATTCCCAGGATGGTGCAGGGTGGTCTGACTCTGCAGGGATTACAGGGGGATTTAGGTCCCTGATGGTGAGTTTCTGGAGGATGTGCTATGTGGCTGGAACATGTCAAATACATTTTTCCACCTTTTCTATGAGTAAGTTGAACATTCCCTGGTAATGAGGAGAGAGCTTGATTATTTATTGAGGTGGACTTTGTCGAGAGCTAATGTTCACTGCAGTTAAAAGCAATCACTGCTCAGAATTCAGGGGAACAGGAATGCTTGGAAGCAAACCAACATGTGGGATATCTTTGGGGGAATTCCTGAAAAGGCAGTACAGGGGTAGCCAGAGGAGAATTGTTGATGTATTCCTTGAAAGTGGTCTTCAGCCACAGCAACATCCTCTTGTTAATGAGGCTGCTTGAGAAAGAGTGTGTGAGACAGTGGTAAAGGAGTCTGCTCCAGCTGGGATCCGCAGTGGAGAAGGCTGAGTGTGTTTGGTGTTTGTGCTGGGAGGGGCTGAGCCTCCTGTGGGCTGTGGTGATACTGAGAGCATCTTCTGGGCTGGGAGCAGGAAATAATGAGGAAGTTCAGAATGACCCAGCCAAGCTTCTGGGATGATCCACTCAGGCGAAACGCCATTCCTTGTGGGTTGGAAGGGCTGGCTCAGACCTTGCACCAGGCTGGGAGTTGTGCATGCACTGTCATACCTGAAGAATCTGTGACAAGTAGGGCAGGGGGGACAGTTCTCCCCCTCTTCTCTGTCCTTGTGAGATCTCACCTGGAATGCTGTGTCCAGGTCAGGGGTTCTCAGCACAAGAAAGACATGGACTGTTAGAGCAGGTCCAGAGGAGGTCACAGAGATGCTCTGAGGGCTGGAGCCCCTCTGCTGTGGAGCCACTGGGAGCGCTGGGGGTTGACCTGGAGAAGAGATGGCTCCAGGGAGACCTTATAAAGGCCCTTATAAAAAAGAGGAAGAGTGACTTTTTACATGGGCAGAGACTGACAGGACTAGGGGTAACAGTTTTAAGGAGGAGATACTTAGATTTGATGTCGGGAAGAAATTGTTCCCTGTGAGGGTGCTGAGGACCTGGCACAGGCTGCCCAGAGAAGCTGTGGCTGCCCCATCCCGGGAAGTGTCCCAAGGTCAAGTTGGACAGGGCTTGGAGCATCCTGGTCTGGTGGAAGGTGTCCTTGCCCATGGCAGGGGGTGGAATGGGATGGGCTTTAAGGTCCCTTCCAACCCAAACCAGTCTGGAATAAGGAGCAGGTCTCTCTCCTGCTGTGCCAGCAGAGGTGCTGTGTGGAATCAAGAGTGTGCTCAGAGAACACACTCAGAAAATCTCTGGGCTGCTCAAGAAGTGCAATGACAGGTCCTCACTGTGATCCTGCATTTAATGTAATTCATCATTTATCAGAAAACATAAATGATTTCATGAACAATAAAACTGTTAAATATATCTGAGGACATTCCGTTCAGGAGGGAATAAATCGACACAGGATTATTGCATTTAAAGAGGAGGTGGGGAAATTGGAAACAATACAGTAGTCTGCTCTCCTTTTGTGAGTTCTAATTTCCCTGCAATTCCAAGAGAAAGAGGCCATTCCAAATTACACTGTAACAAATATAAAACAATGGATTAGAAGAGTGCCTTACATAATTAACCTCTGTGGTTCTCTGCTTCAAAACATTCTGCCTGACAGCTTCAAACTGGACTTCAAAGGGGACCAGTCATAGGCTGGTGGGAAGGCTCAGTCCTTTCATCACAGGCTCTTCTTTTATCTTCATGTTTAGTCTCAGTTGATGACTTTGTGATAATAAATTCGTACCTGATTTCCCTTTATGTTGGATGATCTGCTAGATGTGCAAAAAGAAAACAAAGTCTAAGTAATATGTAATTGAGATTTTTACAGTTCTTTTGCTTTTGGTAATCATAGCTATCCAAAGCACCTGAGGTTCTCTAATAGTATCAAATTTGGATGGTTTAGTCAGTGTAATCTCTGGAAGTGATGTGAGCACCAGCATGTGCCAGTCCTAAATGGAGACTGGAGATAGAGAAATAAACTAGTGATAAAATAAAGTAAACAGAAATAAACAGTAACATTCATGCCCCAGGGCTCTCCACTCTGAAATCCTTTGTAGTTTTTAAAAGGTGGATTGAAATAAAAAGATACCTTAAATGTACCTGCTCTGGCTGGATTGTCCAAGGGGCAGCGTGTGGGCACGGCGCGGCCGGGACCTAAGCCAGACACTTCGCTGTGCAAAGGGAACATGATTCTGGTCACCTCTATGGTGGCACTTTGAATTTTGCAGGACCAAAGCTCCCACTCCACAGAGAATTGGGGGAGCCGTCCTGCAAGGTCCCACTGGTCAGTGGGTGGAGCATCCAGCTGCGGGCTCTGCTCCGCACCGAAGCGCTCACTGCTCTGGGACTTGGACTGCCCATTGTTGATCTCAGGTGCAGGGATAAACAAATGCAGGTTTAAGGAAAAGAAAGTGAGGGAATTTAACTGTGCTTATGGGGATTTCCCTAACAGACTCCTAGCTGGAGTGTCCTGCTCCCTTGCTCGCTGTGAAGCAGTGCCAGCAGCCTGGACGTTGTGTGCTCCCTGGCAGTAGCTCCAATGTTATCCTGCCGTCTGCTCAGGATGCGCCCCTTCTTTGCAGGTGGACTCTGAGGAGCCGGTGTTCGAGGCGGTGATAAACTGGGTGAAGCACTCGAAGAAGGAGCGGGAGGCGTCGCTGCCGGAGCTGCTGCAGTACGTGCGGATGCCGCTGCTCACCCCCCGCTACATCACCGACGTCATCGACACCGAGGTACGGCACGGCCACCGGCGGGGCCAGCGGGCACTGCTGGGGGCCAGCGGGCACTGCGCTCTCCTGCCTGGGCTCTGCTGTCCCACACAGCGTGTGCAGAGCTCTCCTCTGCCGCTGCTGTGTGATGGTGACACTGTGGAGCTGTCCCTGCTCAGCTGCAGGGCCGCCGTCACACCGAGCAGTGGTTTGCTGTGCCAGCAGTCACAGCATCCCGCTCTGCAGCCCCGGGGTGCCCTCTCCAGAGCTGTTAGTCAGCTGTCTCTGCAGAGAGCCACTGCACCTTTCTGTTGTCCTCTTACAGTCTCCAAGTGCTTTCTGCCTTCATTCCTAAGTGCTGGCAGGTCGCCTTCTCCAGGCTGAAGATTGCTGGCATCGATCTCAGGGAGGTCATGGCTCCTCAGAAGGTGTCTGAGGTCCAGATGGCCAGCAAGTACCACTGAGGGAAAAAGATAGAAGCTGTGTGGGCCCAGGACCAATACACAGCCAAGAGCCATGGCTAACACTGCTGCTTTGTGTTCTGAGATGCTGCAGAGGTAACCCAAAATGGGGATGCTGCAAAGAGATAATTAAGCTTTTCAATGCAAGTTTAATTGCAGACAGGAAGTGATGGTGACCACAGGCAAGATTTTAAAGGAAGGCCCAGAGAAGGTCAAACCAGCCTTCAGGTTAGATGGTGATAGGACGTTCTCAAGGGTTACAAGCCTTTGTGACCTGACAGGTGCTGAATGGTGAATGGCAGACGTTTCTCTATGTCAGGAAAAGGCTGGTTTAGCAACAGTCACCTCGGATGTGATAGATCATGGATGTTATTAAATCAGGACAACCTAATGGGCTGTTGTGTTAGGCTCTGCCAGAGCTAAAGAGTGTTCAGTCAGATTTTCATGGTCCACTTCAAACTGAAATTGAAGCTAATGGAGAAGGGACTGGTACCAAAGCAGATAGGTCTGTTCCAAATCCAGCCTGAGACAGAGCGTGTACAGCCCTCAGCTCTCAGTGAAAGTGCAGGGTGACCTGTCCAGTCTGGCAGTGCCACACACTGGTGGCACATCTTCAGCTTGGGGTGGTGTGGAGCGTTGGCCCCATTGGCTGCCTCACACAGATACCAGGAACCTGTAAAAGTAAATCTGAGCTTACTGAAGCAGCGTGTACACCCAACACCCCAGAGGAAATGAGCACTGAGCTGAAGGGAGGTTGGGCCAGGCCCTTGGCTAGGAAAGGGAATTACAATGGCATTGTGCAAGGAGATGAAGCTGTCCTTGGGTGTCCCTCACACTTCAGTGCTTCTGTTGCCTCTTCACAACTCCATGCCCCATGTGCACAGGGATCAGGGCAATAGATGAGCTGAACAGCTTCATTGGGCTGTGCTCCCCATCTCTTCTCCAGTGGCAGGTGCAGGACGAGTTATGTGGGGCAGATCAAGTGTGGTTTCACTGACAGTTCCCCTTCCTAGTCATACTTCTGCTGGCTTAAATGGAGCAGAAGTGAATTTTCCTTAGTGTTCCAATGCAGCCATTTCCCTTAAGGAGCCCTTAGTGCCAGACTGTGAGAATGGAGCCATGTCTTCTCAGCTGCAATCTGGTCTTCAGTTGCCTTTGCGTTTCTCTGCATGCCGTGTCTCCACCAGGACACTGCAGCCTGCACACAAGTCCTTTACATGCTGTCTGAGCTGATGAGAGTTGGCTTTAGGACAGTTCTTCTGAGGTTTCTTAAAATACACTGCATGTACCAGTGACTCATGTTTCTCCCCAGCCTTTTATACGCTGCAGCCTGCAGTGCAGAGACCTCGTAGACGAAGCCAAGAAATTCCACCTTCGGCCCGAGCTCCGGAGCCAGATGCAAGGACCCAGGACACGGGCACGTCTGGGTGAGCAGTGGGGAAAGGGCACTGAGAGGGGCCGGGGCACTGGCAGGTGGTGTGTCAGACACCTTATCTAGTGCCTCCTAGTTGTGTCCATGTTCTTCACAGCAGTAACTTGTCATCCCATGGTCCCCAGAGGGACAGAGAGGGGACTGGAGCAAAGGACAGAGTGCCTCTTTTACAGAGCTCGATGTGGGCACCAGTTGGTTGCTTTTGATCCCAGGCCCCTGCTGCGGCCTTAAAACCAGTTTCCTGAGTTGCTAGTGCCTGCAGATGCATTTGTCCCAGCATGCTGCTGTCCAAGAACTGTGGGAAGAGTTTCTTCCTGTCTGAAGAGGCAGGTATCAGAGTCCCAAACAGAGCTGTGAGGTGAGTGACAGCTGCCTTACAGTGACAGCAAGTCTCCACAGCGAATTGAACAGGGGAAGGTGCAAGGAGGGAGATGGAGATGTCCCTTTTCCCCTTCAGAGGTGCTTTTGTTTTTTCTCCCTAGCCTTGTTAAGGTAAATCAGTGATGATATCTTCCATTATTTCAGTAACTCCTACCAAGCACGGTCACTGAATTGTTCAGAAAAGGCTTGTCTTAGGGCTGAGAGCACTCAGGAGCAATGTAAATGTAGGGATGACCTACAGAAGAAGGAAAAGTATTTTACTGGCTTCTTGTGTCAGGCTGGCTGTGCCATGCCTGTATCCTGGTGCATTTCCAGGGCACTGCCATCAGTGCCAGCATGGACCACTGTCCCTGCAAGGAATCCTCCTTGTGTGTTCTCCAGTGCTGCTGCAGGTGTGGTGGAGAGAGACCCCAAAATCCCCTTGTGGCCCATTTTTTGGGGACAGAAAGCAATTTAACCACAAAAGGAAGAGGGCAGATTAGGGTTGTCAGAGACACATTGATCAAACTTTTCTGGCCTGAAGGGAATGTTGTTATTCTGCTCCTGCATAGTCCAGGCCTCAGCACATTTTGTGGGAATTCCTATGGCAGTTTCAAAGACCTGCACTTCAGCTCAGCATGTCACTGGCATCAGCCTTCCAGTATCTGAAGGGGCCTACAAGGAAGCCAGAGAGGGACTTGTCATCACAAAGTGTAGCAGTGGGACAACGGGGAATGGTTTCACATGGGAAATTTAGGGAAGAAATCCTTCCCTCTGAGGGTGGGGAGGCCCTGGTGCAGAAGTGCCCAGAGCAGCTGTGGCTGCCCCATGCCTGGAAGTGTCCAAGGCCAGGTTGGACGGGGCTTGGAGCAACCTGGGATAGTGGAAGGTGTCTCTGAACATGACAGGGGTGGAATTATGTTAGCTTTAAGGTCCCTTCCAACCCAAACCATTTTGTGATTCTATGATTTTAGAAAAACACGTTTCATTTTATTCTTAGTTGAAATACTTCACCTGAAAAAAAAGACATTAAAAAACTCTTTTATTGTCTAATTGTATGGGTTAAAACTGCACATTATTGCTGAGGTTCACCCTCTGGATTCAGCCCTAGCTCTTTTAATTGATTCCACACCATCTGATATCAGCAATGTGTCACTTATAAACTGTTATCAAGTCGTGTGTTAACTTTGCATGCGAGAACTGAAGTGATTGCACTTTTAGCTGTCTTACTGGAAAGGAGGCTTTCCAAGGTGTTGGAGCTCTTGTGAATCCTTTCCAATTATTTTTTATATTGTTCTTCATCTGAGGTGGCATCTTTTCTGCTTTGTGGCAGACAAGGTCTAGATAAATGTTTGTTTCTTGTTGCTCACTCCTTCTGCAATGGAAAGCTGAACGGTCCTAAATTCTAGTGATAAACTCCCTGTTCCAGAAAGGGCCCAAGGAGTTCAGGGGATGCTAAGCTGTTCTAAACCTGAGACAGAAGCCTGCTTCCAGGCAGTGATTACAGGGGAAGTTACAATTCTCCAGGTCACAGTTGTTATTTAACAGTCATGGAGGAAATAAAAAAAATTCAGAGACCATCTCAGAGAATAAAAAAGTAATGGGAAGGCAATTTTGAAATAAAATACACAAGATTTAAGAGACAATTCCTGGGAAAATATTTAATTAGTTTTCCAAGCTTCAGACAGCCTGACTTGTTTCTCAGTTACGTGGTGAACAAAGTCCCCTAAGTCAGGTCTGGATGTCATTTGCAACCAAGTGGAGACCTTGTGTTGGAAGGAGGCATCAGGGAAGCAGCCATTCTCCTCCAGATTCTGTGGGGTGGTGAGAGGTTTGGGAAATCAGTGGAAGGAATACAAAAGGAGATATAAAGGAGCAAACTTCAGCACCTGTCTGAGGCAGCTTGTCTTCTCAAAGTGCTTCTGGTGTTAGGAGAAACAGCCCTCCAGCAGCCAGCTCCTGACACCTCAGTCAGTCGTCTGCCACATGCTCTGGAGAGTTTCTCCTTTCTCTTCCTTGCTGAACACAGAGGCAGTGGGAGTGCTTGAGCCAGGTTAGGTCCCTTCCCCAGAGCCGAGATGAAAACAGGGATTTAGAGGCAGCTTTGTGCCAGGGAAGGCTCAGCATTTCTTCAGGTTGTTCCCCTGAGATGACTCTTTGGTTGTGAAGGGATTGACTTGGCTTTGCTGTCCCTCTGTGCCTCAGGAGCTAACGAAGTGCTGCTGGTGATCGGCGGCTTTGGCAGTCAGCAGTCCCCCATTGACGTGGTGGAGAAGTACGACCCCAAGACCCAGGAGTGGAGTTTCCTGCCGGTAAGGGGCTGGTTCTGACCACCACTGGGCTGACCAGGCTGTGAGCAAACACTGCTCCTGCAGCACCAGCTGGATAACAGGCTCCTTGGGCTGTCCTGTGCAATCTGCTGAGGATTTCTGACAGAAATCTTCAGATATTTACATGGTGAATGCTGAAACCACTTCAGTTTTCAGAGTGATGGAGGGAGAGGGGGTTGTTGTCATAGACCTGATCAGCTGAGCCTGCAGAGACCCACATCTTGGTTGTGGGAGTGAGAACTATCATGTTTCTTAGTGAAGGGGTGTTAAGCTTTAAGGTTAATGATGATAATTGGAATGTCAATAGGAACAGTGTAATCAGTGCAGTCTTCAGGCTGCTGCATGATCCCGCTGCTTGCAGTGTTTTGGAGCATAACGGGAAGAGAGAATTCCTGCACTGAGGAGTATTTCTGCCCAAATTAAAATCACCTTTATCTGTGTGAAATGGTGGAGAACTGCTTTTTCTTTAAAATCACTGGTCAGGGCAGACTCAATATCACCTGGTGTTCCAAAATTCTGATCTTTTTTGGAGGCTAAAAGCTTCATCAGATATTCAGAGTACCCACTTTTTCCCATTACCAGTGTCTGCAGGAGCCAGTGGGAGGCTAACAAAACATACCAAATGCATCAAAGATTATGCAGCAGCACAGGATAAATAGATTTAATGAGAAATATTTGAGTGCAGAGAATATAGTCCTGAGAAGAGAGCATGGCAGGGGGAGGCAGACAGCAGTCACTGAGGTTGTGTCCTTTAAATCCATTGTGCTGCCTGCTCTGGGACAGTGGGCCATTTCCCAAAGGAGCAGCAGCAGAGGAGGGTGGAAGAGCAGTGGTTGGTCTCCATGCCCGATGTTGCTTCTCTCTTTGACCTTGGTGTTGCTCTGCCGTCTCAGAGCATCACCCGGAAGCGGCGATACGTGGCCACGGTGTCCCTCCACGACCGCATCTACGTCATCGGGGGCTACGACGGGCGCTCCCGCCTCAGCTCCGTGGAGTGCCTGGATTACACGTCGGATGAGGACGGCATCTGGTACTCCGTGGCTCCCATGAATGTGCGGCGAGGGCTGGCGGGAGCCACGACCCTTGGAGGTACGGCCTGGTCACTGCCAGGGCAGAGCAGCCTGTTCAGCTCTGGCCTGACATGCCCTGAGCTGGTATGTGAAGAGTGGGCTGGCTCTGGGGGAGGAGGGGAGCCTGAGATTCTGCCTTCTCATCACTGGGATGCAGAAATGGAAAGCTTGCCCACATATCCTGAGAGGAGCTCTGCCTCCGCTCATTCCTGCAGCACGGATCTGTGAACTGGGGGAAAGGGGCTCTGTGAGAGATTATGGAGTGGGAAGCTCTGAGGGTGGTGACAGTGTTGGGCAACACTGAGCACAGGACACCAAGTACAGCTGTGACCATCCAGCACTGGAGAGACTGGAACATGTGCAGGGAAGGAGTGAGGACTTTGGGGAGGTACTGACACGAGGCTCATCATGGGAAGGGTTTGGATTTGGACATGGCAGTGTTTTGGTGGTACTGCAGCATGAAAGAAATAGCTGGATGTGCATGTTCTCTTTCATCCATCAGCAGGAAGCAGATTTAAGGGCCAGATGGGGCTTGTGTTTGTTTGTTGGGCCTGTGAGCCAGGCTGAGGAGCCTGGGTTCGTCTTGGCTTCCAGTGTGCCAAGGTCTGTTTTCTGTGGTTTGCAGTCCATGTTGTAGCTTTGCTCAGCTCATGCTCCATGTGGCTGACTCGCTGGGTCCCACCTCTGTCCTTGCAGACATGATCTACGTTTCGGGTGGGTTCGATGGCAGCCGCCGCCACACCAGCATGGAGCGCTACGACCCCAACATCGACCAGTGGAGTATGCTGGGGGACATGCAGACAGCACGGGAGGGAGCGGGGCTCGTGGTCGCCAATGGAGTGATCTACTGCCTTGGTGGGTACCTCAGCACCTCTGGGAGCTGTGCAAAGCCTGCCCTTTCACACAAGTGACCATTCAGGTGCTGCCTGAGCAGCACCAACCTGTCAGGTCCATGTTAGAAGCGGTTTAACCTCAGTGGGCACTCCCAGCTGTGTCAGTGAGTGCTGCCTGACCTCACTGTTCCCAGCACAGTGGTTTGAACTGCAGCTGCCCTATCGCTGCAGGAAATGCTGCACACTGCAAATTACACACAATTTACACACACTGCAATTGAGGGATGGCTGAAGTGAGGAGGATAAGCAGTGCCAGCTGAAGCTTTGTGTGGCCTGGGCTGTGTCTAAATGCCCAGAGATGAAGGTGCACCTGCACCACACAAAGCAATGGGGGGTGTAGTGCTCCAGAAATGTATCCAGAGCTGTCTGTTCTCCAGCTTCTTCCTGTAGCACTCAGTTTCAGAACACCACACCAGCTGGGAGGTTTCCAGAGGACAGAGCACTCTGTAGCTTGTTTTATAGGTCACCTTCTGGGCCCCAGGAAAGGCAAGCCCACCACTGCACCCACATCTGTTGCAGTCCTGTTCCTGGGGAGTCACAGATCTTAGGCACTTGTTCCATAGAACCACTGAATGGTTTGGATTGCAATGGACCTTAATCTCGTTCCACCCCCTGCCATGGTCAGGGACACCTTCCACTAGCCCAGGTTGCTTCAAGCCCCATCCAACCTGGCCTTGAACCTGGCCATAATCCAACCTGGTTTATGGGTTTCACTTCCCCCCCCAAAATTCCTCTTCCTCATGCTGTCCCCCAGGGTGGATGGCAGCACACTGCTCCTTTGCTGGGGCTGCACAGAGGTTTTTTAGTATTCTCTTGTGAAGCAACCCTTGAGAGATCCCCAGCCTACGCTGCTGAGCCTTGTGCAGCTGTGGCTGCAGCACAGACCTGAGCACAGACCTGGGAGCTGCACAGCTGCAGGGCTGCACCAGCAGTGGCCTCAGTGTGCTCAGAGGCAACTCCGTGGGGCTGGCCTGGTTTGTGGAGGTGATGCTCCCCCACATGGCTCAGTGCAGTGTTGGGGCAGAGCTGGCTCTGGGCTGGCTGCAGGATCCTCTGTCCTGCCAGGGTGGGCAGTGCCCTGCTGTGCTCGGGGCCCACCAGGCGTGTTACTGCTCTCTATGCACAAAACATTCTCCCCAAATCCGCCCCATGGTTTGCTCCTGTGTTTTGTTTCAGGAGGCTACGATGGGCTGAACATCCTGAATTCTGTGGAGAGGTATGACCCCCACACTGGACACTGGACAAATGTCACTCCAATGGCCACCAAGCGCTCAGGTAAGAGCCCACAGTGCCTTCAAGTCAGTGTGTTTCCTGTTGCACTGAGGGAGCAGTCACTGCTGGTGTGTTCTGCTGCCCTGCAGGATGCTCTGGCCCACGTGGGTGGTTTGGCTTTGAGAAGGGATGATTTTACAGCACACTGGCTTGAATTCCCAAGAGAAATACTAATTTTCACATGCCTGCTGTCTCCATCCCATGCCAAGGTGTGTATAGAGGAATGTAGTGGCGGGGTTTAGGTTACAGGGAGGGAGAGGAAATGCTGTGTGATTTCCAAAACTGGGAACAGTGCTTGGTGTGGAAAATAGCTCACAAGGCACAAACTGACCACAGTACTGGGTCAGTGCTTGTCAGCTGCATGGGACATGGTGAAGGCAGGTGTCCCCTGCCAGGCTGCTCCTTCACCTGAGCCCTGCTCTGGGGCAGCAGGAGCGCAGAGAGCAGCACTGCCAGAGCAGAGCAGTATCACCCTGCAGTGGGGTTACACAAATGGTGCAGTCACACAGTAATTATCCCCCACCAGCTCTTCACTTCTCTCTCTGCCTGGAGTTCTATCCAAGCTTTAAGCTGGCAGTTGTATCTAGGACAAAAATACAGTTTAAACCCTGCTTTTGGAGTATCTTTCTGTTTAAGCTCTCCTTCATTTCTCAGACAAGTTGCCATGGGGCTCCTGTAGTTCCTGTGTGCCCAGGTATGTTGACCTCCTGCTCTTGCTGTGTGCCTCAGGCCTCCTGCCCTGAGCTCCAGGCCGTGCTGATGCACTGACCTGGTTCTGCCTGTGTGTGCACGGGCAGGTTGCTCAGGGCCTTCACACCTGTGTGGCTCCCAATGCTTAGTGTTACATGCTTAGACCCTCTTCCAAATCCCTTTGGAAGTTGCTTTTTCTCTGCTTCTTTCAATAACTGCCCCTCACAGTCAGCAGTGCTTCATGTGATTCCTGTGCAGTGTTCCTGGATAGGGCCAAGTGGTGGGTATTCAGTAAAACTGGGCTCTGTTCCAAAAACATTTCATCTTTCTTGTGCCTGCAGTGGCATTCACCAAAACCCCAATCTTTAAATATTTATTCCTGTGACAGGGATATTCCTGTTAAGTGTGGGTTCATCTGCCAAGAATGGATTTGATTTAGGAGTTGGGCACTTTCCACATCCAGGAAGACCCTACATATAAAACACAGGATAAATCTGCAAGTTTTTCTAGGTCAGAGGCACTGTGTGAGACCAATCCACAAATCTCTAGGAAGCTTGAGGATCCTATGGCATTCCCCAAAGGGGTCTGCTTTGGGCACCAGAGAAGATTGACTTTGAACAAGACCAAAAGCAGAATTCAAGGGAAAAGCCTTCCACAACAAGCATTTCCCAGGTCTGTGCTCCCCACAGGAGTTGGGGGCTTTAGCAGCAGTGCCTTGGCTGCAGCATGAGCTCCCTGGTGCCACAAGCCAGCAGGAACGTGGTGAGGCTTCTGACCCCAGCACTGGCTCAGCTGGTTCCTTCCTTGGAGCTGTGACCTGGAGTACCAAGATCTGAAACGTGGGTGTGCCCAAGGGCCTTTTTTAGCCCAAGTTTTTGTGCTCCCACTCTGGTACTAACACCCCTTACTAGTCGTAGCTTAGGTACTTGCAGCCTTCACCCTGGTGTCAGTTTAGTCTGTCCTGGTGACCTTGGACCTTGTAGGACTGCTTTGGCCCCCCAAAAAACCTCAAAGACTTATCCACATGCAGGTCTTTGAATTCCAAGACCAGGACTAAAAGTAGTCTTGGCATTATTCACAGAGATCATTTCCTCCTTGTTTCTTTCCACCTCTTAGGACAGATTCTGGAGGGAGGCTACTCCTCAGAGACCTTGGCCATATTGCTTGCTGGACCTGATTTCCCTGATTAGGCCTTGGTTTGGTCTCTTCAGCCAAAGCTCCTGGAGAGCCCACTGGGCCAGCCTGGCCATTCCTAGCTGTTCACGTGCTCTCAGCAAGGACACACAGGGAAAGTGAGAATACATTCAGTGGAACAGAAAATCTCTTACGCCCTGTTTGTAAGGAAACAGATCCATGCCCTACAGGGTAGCTGGCTCATTTCCTTCAGGATATTGGTTGGTGCAGTAGTTCCATGTTGGTGGTGACAGCCTGACAGGGCTGACTGTGTTCCCAGGTGCAGGACCCCCCATGGTAATGTCACAGTGTCCTCCAGTGCTGTACCTGAGGGGGCTGCCAAGGGGTTATTTGCTGCTGGTTTCATAAATTCCCAGTTGGACCAGCATATTATTGTCTGCTGCACTGTGAGAACAGCTGTTCAGGCAGCTGCTCCAGCCACCTCTGCAACAGTGTAGAAAGCAGTGTTCATTTCCCTGTCTTCCAGAGAAGTAATGTCAGGGAAATCCCTCCTCCAGCTCTTCATGGAGCAGTGTGCAGCTACTCTCCAGGGTACAGGCAGGAGCTGGATGACACCAGGGAGTCAGGAACACCAGAGGAACTTGTCTCTGTACAGACAGTCCCAGCCAGCTGCCTGCCAGCAGAGCAGGCCTGGTGCTGCTCTGCTCTCACCCCTGTGCTCAGGTGTCAGCCCAGGTAAACCTCTTGTGCTGCTGTGCTGCCTGGGCCCCCCATGGCACAGAGTCAGCAGTGTTTAGTGCAGTGACACATTTTCATGTATCATATTGGAGACAACAACAACAGAAGACACAGTTATCAGCTCTTGTGGGAGAGATGTGAGCATAAAAAATGTCCTGTGAAGAGGGAGGAACTGACCTGTTCAGCCTTGTAACGGCGAGCCCGCTGCTGCCGGTGTCACTCGTGGGTGTGACTGTGCCACCTTCTCTCCTCAGGGGCTGGCGTGGCTCTGCTCAATGACCACATTTACGTGGTGGGTGGGTTCGATGGCACGGCGCACCTCTCCTCGGTGGAAGCCTACAACATCCGCACCGACTCCTGGACCACGGTGACGAGCATGACCACGCCCCGCTGCTACGTGGGGGCCACGGTGCTGCGGGGCCGGCTCTACGCCATCGCCGGGTAAGCCCGGGGGGTCCTGCAGCTCTGGGTGCTCAACAGGTGATCTGAGGGGACACAGCTGCTGCCCCTTCCCCGGGGCCTCCCCTCTATGAGAGGAGACATGCCCAGGGTCACCATGCCCAACCAGAGCAGGCAGCGCAGAGGTCCAGGGCCCAGGCAGGCAGGAGAGAGGCAGCAGACAGCAATGGCAGCCTGATGCAGGGGTTATAATTTGGGCTGGTCCTACTGTATGCAGCTGAGCTGCCCAGCCTCCCAGGAAGAGTTCTGAATGCCTCAGCCTCTTCTTCCAGCACAACCCTTCATTTGTAACTTTCTGTCCTGGCAGATACGATGGCAACTCACTGCTGAGCAGCATCGAGTGCTACGATCCCATCATTGACAGCTGGGAAGTGGTCACCTCCCTGGGGATGCAGCGCTGCGACGCGGGAGTCTGCGTCCTTCGGGAGAAGTGATCAGGAGGGAGCTCACAAAGAAAAACATTCTAAAAAGTCTCAGCTGGAGGAAGAGTCCCAAATGATTTGCAGTGACTGTTCTTGAGAGTTGTGGATGCTGTGGGAATAGGCACCAGAACAGCAGCTTTCTGTGCTGCTTGTGACTAGAGCATGTGCATAACTGTGTGATCTCAGCAGTCATTTGAAATCAGGGGCTCTGTGGGAAGCTGGAGGAAGGGGGTGAATGGAGGAGAAGCTGCACTCTCTGCTGTTCCTGTGGCTCAGTCTGTGGGCAGAGCAGAGTTGCCCCAGCCTGGTCTCAGCCAGCCTGGTGACCCCTCCCAAGGACATGTACATACCACTGGGTCACCTCTTCGGCCACCGCAGGACCCCGCGGGTCCTCGGGTCGCTCTCAGCCATGTGGATGTGTGAGGGTGAATCCAGCTGCTCTTATGTTCCAGCTTCAAATCATCGTGTACATACTGAATGTTCAAACGTGCTCCTTGAGCGTGCGTGGGTGCAGAGCCAGGTTGGGTGAGTGTGTGTGAGAGGGGCCTGCACTGTCACTGCAGGGTCCTCACAGGGCTGCACACAAGAGGAGTCGCAGGTTAAAGCTGTCAACTACTGAGACACAGAGCCTGAGGCCACAGGGGCAGAGGGCAGGGGAGGAGCTCGTTGCTGCCACAGAAGCGTCTGCAGCGTTTGTGCTCTTGGATCGGGTGCTCAGCAAGGTTCATCACATCGTGTGTTCTCTAAAAGCTTGACAGCTCCAGCTGCAAACGATGTGTGGCACCGGGAGCTTGGCTGTGCTGCAGTGCCTGTGCCCCACCCTGTGAGGAGGTCACCTGGGCTGAGGCCAGGAGAGTAGGGACACAGTGGCTGCTGCCCACCAAGGTGCTGCTGGTGAGTCACTGGGGTTTGTCCCCAGATGGACCTGAGTCCAGCACACCCAAGGCAGCCTTTCACTCAAGTTCATTGTGTTGGTTTTCCTTTTATCTAGGATTTTTCTGCTTTCAGGGCTGTTCCAGAGTGACATCCAGGATTCTGTTTTGCCCTTTGTTCTCGGCTGTTTATTCCCCTGTCTCATAACTCCGCATCCTGGGACATTTGCTATCCCTGGCCTGCCCCACGAGCCCAGGTGAGGCTCCATCAGTGGCTCACACCAGCTCACGGAGCACTCCCTGCTCAGCATGTCCTGCCTCGCTGCGTTCCTGGGAGCACGGGCTCCCCTCTGCCATCAGCTTGGCCCCACAGTGCCTGGGCTCCGTGTAGTGCTGCTCGTTGAGCTTCCTGCTGACTCCTTGCTTGGGGACAGGGTGGGATCAGGGACATGGTAGCATGACCTAATTATGCACTTTCAGCCAATGCTCTGACCTTCTGCGTTTGTTTCTATCACACAAGTGTTCTGTGGTTTTGTTTCCTATGTTTATTTTTTAATGAAAGTATAAAGAATAAAATATTTCCTGAGCCAGTGGGAGTTTAGCTTCTGTTGTCTACCTTCCAGACGTTTGTCTAACTGCTGTGTCAAGGGTTTGTGCAAACCAGGCAGCCACCCTCTCTGCCCTGCAGCTTCAGCCTGATAGTTAAAAACTGCTGCTCCAGCTGTGAGATCTCTGGCACAGAGACCTGGAGGACTCCTTAATGAGGGAATTTGTTGCAAGGTCTGTTGGAGAAGAGCATGGCAGCAGAGAGGAGGAAAAGAAT
This sequence comes from Lanius collurio, assembly GCA_020086605.1. NCBI lineage: Eukaryota > Metazoa > Chordata > Aves > Passeriformes > Laniidae > Lanius > Lanius collurio. The sequence goes on from JACBWW010000084.1 coordinate 470,721, forward strand.
CTGATTACAGTCGACAGGAATAATGAATCATCAGGGGCTGCACATGAGCCCAGGTGGCCAAGAAGGCCAATGACACCTGGCTTGTACCAGCCGTGGTGTTACCAGCAGGACTGGTAACCACCCCTCTGTGCTGGGCACTGCTGAGGCTGCAGCTCCAATCCTGGGGGCAGTTTTTGGGACCCTCACAAGAAGAAGGTCATGGAGGGGCTGGAACATGTCCAGAGAAGGACAACAGTGCTGGGGAAGGGTCTGGAGCACCAAAGCAGCTGAGGGAGCTGGGAAAGGAGCAAAGGAGGCTCAGGGGGGCCCTTGTGGCTCTGCACAGCTTCCTGACAGGAGGGGGCTCAGGGGAGGTCGGGCTCTGCTGCCAGGGAACAGGGACAGGAGGAGAGGGAACGGCCTCAGGGCCAGGGGAGGTTCAGGTTGGATATTGGGGAAAATTTCTTCCCTGAAGGGGTGATCAAGCCCTGGCACAGCCACCCAGGGCAGTGGTGGAGTCACCATCCCTGGAAGTGTTCAAAATATGCGTGGATGTGGCACCAGGGGACATGGGTTAGTGGTGAACACGGCAGTGCTGGGGGAATGGTTGGACTCAATGATCTCAGAGGCCTTTCCCAAATTACATAATTCCATAATTGTAAAACAGTTACAGTAGAGGTGCAGTTGCAAAAAAATTACAGCTCCTTTGTCCTTTATGGGCATGTGGGATGAATGGAGCCCAGCATGAATTCATCTGCCCATATGCAAAACACAGGTTCTGCTGATTTCAGCACAAACTGCAGCATCCTGCCCCAGCAGCCTTTGATGGCTCCAAATCCTCTCCCCACTACCTGTCCCCCCATGAACAGCTCACCACTCACTCCAATAGCTGCTCCTGACACCTGTCCTCCAAACTGCTCCATCAGTCTTCAGCCAGCGAGAAATAGGGCAGCAAACAAGGGGACAGGCCCCGTTTGGGGAGTGCAGTACTCACAAGGAAGCACTCCCTGGTCCCATACATGGATCTGTCCTACCTGTGCCCCTCTGACACCTGCAGGGAGACAGGCAATGCAGGGGGAGTTTCCAGGCTCTGATACTGCCCCTGGAGCTGTCAGTAGCTCCTCTCCCTTCCTTGACCAACCCTGCTCTCCTGCAAAGGGCTCAGGGGATTCAGCTCCAAAGTGACGTGTCCAGTGTGAGGGCAGAAACTCAGCAGTTGGGCAGATTGAAGCAGCAGCATCTGAACTGGGTCATAGCAGGATGTGACCTCATGAGAGTGGCCAGCAAACCCACCCCTGCCTTTCCAGGACAAGATGTACGTAAGGGCTTGAGGAGGAACTGATGTTTCCAGGGAGGTAATGCACAATACAAACCTTCAAAATGCTCCATGTTGGTGCTGGAGATGAGAAAATGTACAGGCTCCTGCTGAAAGCAAAACAAAGGGACAAAATGTTCTTCTTGGGAAGAAGCTGGCATTGATTCTCCCCAGCCAGCAAAAGTGAAGTTTTGCTTCATGAATAATCCAGCAGAAAATGCTAAAGGGCAGAATTAAGAGTGAGTTTTCAACAGAGACACCTCCCACTCAGGACTTAAGAATTGGCCAAAAATCCTATTCATGGGTTTTTATTTACCCCTTGAATTGTTCACAAGGACTGTAACAATGAGAGACACCACTCCAGCCACCAGCCCTGACCAACCAGCCCAGCCCAGCAGCAGCCTTGGGCCACAAGCTGAAGACATCAGTGTTGTGCTGTGCCACTCGGGGTTTATGGGCTCGCCAGAAGGGCCCCATCTCACCTTAACGAGACGAGGTGAGAGCAAAGGCAGCACTGGCAGCTGAGGACTTGCATCCTGCATGAGCCTCCCCAGGCAGGCAGAGGGCTCACCTTCCTCTCCCTCCATCTGGCCGGGATCTCGCTCCTCACAGGCCGTGTTACCACCAAAATGAGGACGTGCACACTTGGTACAACCAGGCAGAAGCCCTACATATGTGTCATTTCATGTCAGATGGGGAGGGAAAGGCCTCTCCCACTGACCCTCCTACAAAGCAATTGCATGGGCACGAGCAGAGCTTTCCTGGCTGGTCTGGGGGCAGGAGTGGCACATGGGGACACTACAAAGCTCTGGAGAGAGAGAAGTGACACTGAAATGGACTGTCCCTGCTCAGGTGCCTCTGGGGCAGCCAGAATCAGCTCCCAGGGCAGGGATGGGTTTGGACTCCCAGGAATGTTCTGGGGTGTTTTTCTAAAAGTGGTGTTGACACTGACATGAGCAGGAAAGAACTCACAGAATCCAAGAACAATCGTAGTTGGGAAGGGCAGTCTGGAGGTCTGTAACCCTGCCTGGAGATCCAGTTTGGATCAGGTTCCATTGAGTCCAGAGTATCTCCAAGCATGGGAGTTCTGTGACTTCCCTGAGCCCCCAGACAGGTGGTTTGGCTTTGGGACAGAAGTGAGTCCTGTCACCTTCCTGTGGCTGGTTTGTGCTGGCTCTAGGCACCAGGTGCCCCAGGGCTGTGCTCAGTGGGTGCTGCTGAGCTCCACACCTCCCTCAGGCACCACTCCCCTCTCAAACCCTGCTCTGGCTCCCCATAAACACCCAGACAGGGCTCAGGAGCTCCAGTGCCCTGAACACTGCCCTGCCTTAGAAACACCTGCACAGGCCACAGGAGAGTGGGGCGATGTCTCCCAGCTACCCTCACACCCCAGCTCGTGTCAGGACTGCTCAGGGCTGGAGCCTGAGGTGAGCAGCTGGATTGCTGATGAAATCCTATACCTTTATTTAGCACCTCGAATATCAGTTCCCATTTCTGGCTTCTCCTGAGAGTTCTTGGCAGCAGACAGTCAGGAGACAGTGAGGCAGCAGGAGGGTGCAGCATATTTACACCAAATCAGGGCTCTTCTGGGATCTGGATTACCCTCTCAAGAAGCAGTGGCTCAATCAAGAGGCCTCTTTCAATCTTTTCCACACTCACAGAGGGCTGTCAGCAGCAGCCCAGACCTGCACAGAGCCACAGTGGCTCAAAGATGCTCAGTGAGGAGCAGCAGAGGCACCTGGGCCCCAGGACCTTGACCCCAGCCCTGCTGCCTGTGAGCACCGGCACTTCCTCCTGCTTCGCCCAGGCTCTGTGGGGTCAGGCTGATCTCTGCTTTCCTCTCCTGGAAAACACATTGCTCCCAATGTCAGCCCCTTGCCCATTTCAGTGCACTCTGTCCTGCCAATTTTGAGGGGGTTCTCTCTGTACCAAGCAGCCAGGAGAGCTGCTGTGATGGAGTAGCCAAGGCACTCCCAAATGCTGATGCAATCACTGCATGGAAAAGATGGGCTGCAGCTTCACAGTCCCAGGATGGGTCATGTTGGAAGGGACCCTGGTGGCTCATCTGGTCCCACTTCTAGACGGTTCTGGAATATCTCCACTGATGGAGACTTTGCCCAGCATCAACTGAGCTCCTTCTCCAACTGCTGTGATGAATTCAAGCA